>OX578137.1:89781088-90381088 GCA_951213105.1 Amaurobius ferox
CACGATTCCTGCTAACTTTTATTTATGAAAA
Organism: Amaurobius ferox; assembly: GCA_951213105.1. Taxonomy (NCBI): domain Eukaryota; kingdom Metazoa; phylum Arthropoda; class Arachnida; order Araneae; family Amaurobiidae; genus Amaurobius; species Amaurobius ferox. The sequence goes on from OX578137.1 coordinate 89,781,120, forward strand.
GTAAAAATAGTAATATTAGAATCCATGTCAATGTATTTTACAGTCAGATACTGATTGGCATGCACACTATTATATATTCTATGCTTCAATATTCGCTCATTAATATCCCATGCAAGTGAACAAAAGTGTTTTTAGCCATTATATCATGAAATTGAATTTTTCTAGAACAGTGACCTATATTTTTCAAAAGAGGAGCCCAAAATCTATAAAAATGCTCTTTTATCATATATCAAAGTTGCTTTACTTTATGAAAATTACAAGATGCCAAAAAATAATTTTTCATTAGTATCAATAGAAGAAAAATTTCAAATTGGCCTCAATCAATATTTTTAGAATCCGATGTTATTCACCTGTACAGTTTTTTATTCTGTTTATGGGGATGTGCTTTAATTTCAGCTGTGACTTACAGTTTGGCAGAGTTCAGTGTGGATGCTCTGCTCTTTATAGATAGAAAAGTCGCAATTAAATAAAAAAAAATTCACATGTGAGCTATGGGTTGAAGAACACTGCTTTAATGATTTATATCTCCACAATTACTTTTTTCTGCAATTAAATAAACTTATATTACAATCTTTCCCTTTGCACAAAACAAATATTTAAATATATATGGGGGGGGGGGGGGGGATTACATAAAAATAAAAATTCATATAAATCAGACAGAAATTGGCAGATAAATTTAAAAAATTGTGTTAGGAGAAGAGCTGTTCCTTTCAAACTCTTACTGGGAGTACTTCAACCATAAGACCAGATATAATAATCATTTTAAAAAACATAAGTTAGTAAATTTTAACAAAATTAGTCAATGTGCCATTGCAAAAGAATTTATCATAATTTTACATTAATAAATTATACATTATAACTAAAGATTTTAAAAAATTGATTCAATATTTAGTTACAGGAATTTGATATCTTTTCAGTCCAAAACACAATTTTTAAATTAAACAAAAATGCACAAAAAATCTTAATTCTTTCATTGTTAGGAGTATAGTTCTATTTTGCTCTTAAACCCTCTCAGAATAAAAATTTTAACAAATTTATATGTTAACAAACATTTGAAAAATTCTAAACTTGCAAGGGACAATATTACTATATAATAAATCTAAATTTAAGGATATATTTAAAAGAAATGCCAATAGACATTACTAGGATTTTAAATGGCAAAAAGAACCAGCATAAAATCTAAAATATTTACAAAACATACAATATACAAACTACTTTTATGAGTACAATTTTATTTTACAGAAATTACATAAATACATAAGCACATATTTGCCATAAAAAAATTCTAGAAATAATTTGTAAAAAAATAGTACATACTTTAAAATATGCATTGACTCTATTTTCATATACTTCAATAAATAGAACACATATAAAGGGCAGAACTGACACTTAAAACCCACACTCACAATTTCAAGTCAAAATTGAACAAACTACAATGTTTCAAACAAAAATTTCACAAAACATGATTATGTAAAGACTGAAACCTATGATATAAAACAAAAGTTAGAGCAAAATATTTTTAAGAGTATGACTAAAACTGCATAATTTGATAATTGAAAAAAATACCATAATTTTAAGCCCCAATAACTACAAATATTACATATGCACTGACACACCTGAGCCACATAATCTTAAATACTATACAGGGTTTTCCACCTCTTTTGAAAAATACTTAACCTATGACAGGTTTTCAAATAACTTAACAGTTTATGAGAGCATTATACCATGAAGATAATCATAGCAGTCAAATTGACATCTTTATCTTTCCAAAGGATATACAAAGCCTTAGCGATAAAGAAAGCTTTGGCAGTTCACCATTTAAGTGGAGAATGTCTTGATTTACAAATCCAGAACATTCTAAAAAATATTGAAACATACAATTAAAATAAATCAAAGAAAACTTTTTACATAATAACTTGGCTAGAAAGAGATAGAAAGTGGGAAAAATTATGGATATAATGCAAAAATTTCTACTACATTGAAGATGAAAAGTTAAATTGCCATTCTGTACAATTATTTTAAAACACAAATAATTACCTGAATCTTACCTGAATTATTATCTAATTAATTTCCTAGGAAAAGCATTATCATTATGTCTGAAAAATAAAAATTATATAACATGTAATATATTAAATACTTAAAAAAATTATTAAAACATTAAGTAAACACAAACATACCTTTAAATTATGTCGATTACGCATAGGTATGGCTGGTGATCTTGGTAGATGAGGTACATTTGTCATTGATGTTGTAGCCATGTGTTCATCAAACTGCATGGGAGAAGCTTTAGGGCTTTCAAAATTAAAATGTGGTGAAGATCGACGAGGGCTAAACAATTCAAATGCAGAATGAATGAAAATAATAAATTTATTATTAGAACACTCAAATTTGTAAAAATTATTTAACAGCATAGCTATCACAAGATTAGGAGCATTGAGTCAAAATACTTATCAGTAAACATGAGAATTGTACTAAAAATTAATCAATATTTTATGAAAATATGTTAAAAAAAACTTATACATATAAATTTAAATGTCCATCGTTCAGTTCAAGTCACACAATTTGAACAATTTTTTTTTTTTTTTAGTTGCTCAACTATTTTTGGTATTCATACTTTATATTTGAAACCTCTGCACGTGAAAAGTTAAAAACCATTTTCACTTAGCTTTTTATTTTAAATTTCTTTTATTAACCACAGGGTGCTAAAAAGTGCAATTCTACAAAATTTGAAATACATAAAAATTTAAAATCTGCACATCTTATAGAATCTGATAAAGTAAGTTTTAAGGCTTTTGGTCTACAACAAAAACAGAGTTATATAGAAAGAATTAAAATATCACTAAAATGACTAGTTTCTGAAATTTGTTTCCAATGAAGGAAAATATATATATAACAATGCAATTTTTTGTTATGCCATTTTATGGCATCTAAAATGTTACTCAAAAAACTTTCAAGTTATAATTTCAATTCCTTTCTAAATATGCATGAGCTAAAACATTGAACATTTTCAAAAACAAGCTTTACATATTGCAGCATTCGTTTCTAGTTTTATGTTATGTATTCATCTGATTTTTTTTTTAATCTACTGTCCCTTGTAACTGCTCATCAGCGATTAGATGAGCTGAACAGCCTGAGTAATAAATAATAAACAAGCTGCTTTGGCTGCTCACAAATGAAAAGGGGGAGATAGTATATAGACAAAATTTAACAGGGTAACACCTGTATACATGTTGTTGTTGAGACCCAGACCGTCCGACCTACCAGAAAGGTGCAAGGTAACCGTTTGGACGGCCGGGAAATCTCTATACATGTTGAAAAATTCCATTCTGTTATTACGATCCCTTGTTGAGATATTGTGCATTAATATATATATATATATATATATATATATATATATATACTAAAAAGAAATATCCAGCATTTTCTGGATTCTAAATAGACGCCCACTACTTATAAATAATTAAAACACCTGCTGCTTAAATAATGCATTTGAACACAATGGCTTCGATCCAAAAATTGCATAAATCAAATCACACACACTTTCTGCTACAACTATGAGAATCAAACTCCAAAGGGTTTGAAAGCCTGAGTGATTTGCTAACAAAATCAAAAACATACCTCGGATAAAAAAAATCACATGGATTTATGCAAGGTTTTTTGTTTTTTGTACAACTGCTTACAATTTAACACACCGCTTGCTCATGCAAATGCAAAATCTGACCATCCCTGTACAGGCGCTAAAGCAATTTTTTTTTTTCATGCATCCTCAGTTTATCCCAAAATATCCACTCCCCTACAACAAAATGAGTGGTTTCTTCATGCCTCAGATTAAAATTTAATTAATTAAATGGATGGGTTTATGAATTTTATTTTCTGGAGTGATCTATGATATATTAGACAAATGCTGGGGAAAAAAATGAAACAAGTCAATTTATGTATATCGTAAACTCATATTCTAATATTACTGGAGAACAATTTACAAATTACTAACTGATAACACATTGAATATAATATTAATAAAGATATATAAATATAATGTGAAAATTTTAGGCAAGAATAGATTTGATTTTTGTATCATCAAATTTTTATATCATTTGGTTTGGATATGTTCAGTAACAATGATGCCATCAATATATGTAGTTCTATACATTCAACAGATATACTGTACCACAATACAACTGTTACCCTCACTGATGAATCACTGCCTTTAATCAATTTCATCACCATTTATATTATACACAATCTTACAGCAATATTGCACAGAAATATTTTGATCATACCTTGAATTTGCAATGCAAAGCTTTATTAAGCTGCACAAAAACAATTTGGTCCAAAGATGTGTAATCCTAGCTTTCAAAATGCGGGGTTTTTATAAGTATGAGCTTAGTCATTGCAGCCTCAGCTCAATCTTTATAAAATTTGGTGTCCGCTGCATGGTAAGACCAATTTTGTCTGTTTACATAGAGGTTCACAAAATTGTGGCACATGGAAAGTTTTACTGCACACACTGCAGATATCGGCTGTTGTATGCTGAAGAGAACTAAAAAGATGAATGATCTATGAATATGAATCATGAATGATTTCCTTCTCTGCCTCCACCATGCTTATAAAAAGCAATGAGTATAAAAACATTTACAAGTTAATACATGGAAAAATATAAATAAATAGTGCTAAAACTGGCAAACTATTTTTCACAGTTGCATCAACAAAAATAATTATAAAGAGAAACTGAGTAAAAAAAATAAACTGCAATGCAACTGCAGAATATTTAAAAGAAAAAAAAATAAGGGTTTTTATAAAAGCTTCAGTCGCATGAGTAAGAAGGATTATGTCCTAGATTTTAGGCAGTAAGATTTGTGTTCTAGTTTTTAGGTTGCAAAAAATAATTCTTACATTTTTTTGAAAAATATTCTTATTTGTAGTGTAATAAAATAAAAGGAATTTTTCAATGATTCAATACATATTGCGTTCCCAGCCGTCCCTTTCAACTTGTTTTTTACACCCTTTGGGCGAGCTGGATGTCCAGGGTAATAAATAAATACATATTGCATTATCATATTAATAAACCTTATATAAAAGAAAATTTCGCTAATACTATGTATTCATGTCATCTGAATTATATAAATGACAATTCAGGGGATATAAATATTTTCCTTTATAAAAAAATATTAAAATTTTCAGAATTTTCAGAAACTCTGAGAAACGCAAACTTGAATGATGTGATTCATTTACAGAAATGGGGCTAATAAAAACAGTTTACAGAAAAGCTATCACTAAAGATTTACACCTAAAGTAGAATTTCATTAAAAAATTACATTGTTGCAAAATAATTATCTGATATTTACACATTATACATATGAATAATATATTTACATTATTTACTTTTATTATTATTTAAACATAAAGGTATTATTTAAACATAATTTAAATAATACCTTTATGTCATATGTGCAAAATATGTAAAAAGTTGATTGTTTTGCAAACCAATTCATATTTTTATGAAGTTTGCCTTTAAAATATGCATTAAAATTTTCATAAATCATGTTAAACAGATCTGCCATCCATTAGAAATCTTGAAAGACATTTCCAAAATCGTATTTCAAGCAAGTTTCTAGAAACTATAAAGTTAAAAAATATTTTTGAAATATAGAAATTTACAATTATGAAATATTCACCCTTACACATTATAACTCTACACATCACAAATTTACATAGTACTCAGCCCTCAAGGAACTCATCTTAACATTAAGAGGGGTCTAAGTGCAATAATAGGCAAAAGTAATAGACTTTTTGTAATACTTAGAAAAAAAAAGAGAAAACTTTTATCATAAATTGCAGAAAAGTTACCTGAAAGGACCTCTTGGGCTTAAGCCATACTTCATAGGAGATTTTTTACTATTCACCATTTCTTCTAAAACTGAAGGAGCCATGTATGTAAAACCCTAAAACATAGACAAATGAAAAATTTTGAAACACAAAACATTCTTAAAGCAAAATATTTCACATATATTTTTCAAATTACTTTCTTCAGGAAAAGAATATTAGTCATTTGCCACTGATAACAAATTTAAATAAAAGTTACTTTTGACACATTTAAATTAATATCGATTATCGATGATATGCAAGCTATCATTAGTGGAAGGCAACTCCTACACAATGTAACTAATTAAATCATAGTGAAAGTGTATATCAGATCAATTATTTTGTTTTGTCTTACCACTAGTTAAATTTTATTTAAAGTTATTTCGTGGAGTAAAGAAAATAACTGACAGCCAAAATTACCAAATAGAAAGTCAAATGTGATTTTGCAAAAATAGTTATATGGGGTATCCCAAAAGTAAGTTTACTTATAGCAGGAAAAAAGAAATGAAAGTTAATTATAAAAATCATTTATTTCATTTATATACATTTAAGGGTTCGTACTCAATTTTGAAAAAAAAAAAATTAAGGCATTTTTAATGGCATATCAAAAAATTTTAAGACGTTTATAGATTACATGCTCAAACTCTCTACTTTATATCAGCATAATTTTACAAAGGAAAATATGCTCCAAAAAATTAATTAACATGTGTACAGCTGCTTAAATTACAAATTTTTTTAAATAAATCCAATATACAATGAAGCGCTATATACTATATATTAATAACATAAATAAATATCAACTAAAACTAAGATTCGTATCCATTTTGTAGCAGGTAAATTAAGTTTAGTGTCAGTTTGATAACAGAACAATGCACAATACGAATGATTTTTAGCAGTGGAAATTCATTCAAAGCCTTTTTTATCACAAATTTACATAACTATTCTGCACAAGAATAAACAAATGCTCACAAAATTTTAATTAATTTTTACTTTTTTATTTATTGTTGAACATATTATCAATTAAAAAAATATATCTATATAATATGCACTGAACTGGCTGGCTGACAGTGGATGATGTATCAAAATTATCAAGCATTTCCACTATAGCTAGAATATTAATTTTCTGCTAATCAAATCAGTCTCAGCTTAGGGATCAAATCAGTCTCAGACTAAGGGATAAATTTAAAATTTTGATTTAGGTGGCGGTGCAAAATAACAGAACGCAAAACCTCTTTGCCTAACTATCAAACGCTTCCACTCTGGTTAGAATCTTGGTTTTGGTCTCATCTTCTAGATCAATGGAAAAATCTAATGTTTCAAAAAATTTGAATTAGGGGTGAAAATGCAAAGGAAAAATTTAAAAATTAAAATCAACTTTTCAAAGCAAGAATCTTGATTTTGGTATCATTCGATCCATCTCAGTTTTCAGATCAATGAAAAAAATTGAAAATTCCAATTAGGTGTGATGATACAAAGGCATTAAGAAACTTGCATCATTTCGGCTCGGAAAATGTGCGCAATTTTTTTTTTTTTAATTTGAAACAGATTTTATATTCTGAAATATGAACTTATCGCCAGGTACACTGGTATAAACAGTGGTAGATGTCACATTTGGGTAGACAAGTGAGTAGATGTCACATTTAGTGGCCACTAGCCATTAAAAATGGCGAGGTCCAAGTGAAATGGCTAGTTTTAAAATATACTCAGCATAATAATCATTTAAAAACCTGAAATATTAAAAAACAAACCTTAAGATTCGAAGCATTGCATGAGAATGTTAACTATAAGAATCCTCCTACTTCTAGCTTTATTAATTCTCATAATATTTAGTTAATTATGCACAATATTTCTCTAAAATTAACCAGAATATGAAAATAAGCAAGTTTAGTCTGCCTATTGTGCAATAATTAAAGGATAGAGATGGATGCTTGTGGACTCTCAAATCATGATACAAAATGAATTGCACAATTCCCACCATTTATATGAAAAATTATTTATTTCCTGTAGTAAAATATTTATTCGTTTATACCAGTGTACCTGGCGATAATATTTAAAATGTGTTACTTTAAAAATATTGGGTAATTTATGCATACAGTGCACATATGCAAGAGCCCTAAAGGCTTAAACATTTGTGTTTGGTGAGAAAGTCATAAGCTGCCCACAACAGATTTTTTGTGAAACAAATACTTATCTTAAAAGTTAGTTTTTGAATACATTTTTTATTGGTTCTGACATGCTCAGAGAAAAATTGAAATGATGAAAAGAAGTAGTGATTGCAAGTTGTATATTAAAATTTAAAGGATATCCAGCAAATGTTTAAAAATAAACATTATATTCAAAAAATATTTATATATTTCAATCTCATTAAGATGCTTGACCCCTTTAATCCCATTAATTCTTAGCCCCCCCCCCCCCATATCACTAACCAAAGACATAACTCAAACTGGCTACCACCCCTCCCTGTTTTGACTGTCCTGACTCAACGTAAACTATCTATCCTTTTGTTATGGAATCCCAGTTCCAATAATTATATTTGGAAATATTAGTTTTAGAGCAAAAATTCTGAAATAGTTCAAATTTTCAAAATATTTTACCCAAATTCACACCAAATAAAGAATAATTGAGCAAAATTTTGCCTTTATAAAGAAAGTAAAACTTAAGTAATTTATTAAGTAGAAAGGAAAGTGCATTACACTAATCAACAATATCCCACTCTTTTTTTACTTAATTTTTATTTTTTTCCCCAAGATATTTTTTTTCCTACTTTTGATCCTGCTAATGAAGTTCTGATTTTGGGGCAAAAAAAATTAAAAAACAAACAAAAACAATCATAAGCTCTATCTTATTAATATTCCTGAATTCTTAAGGATGGGCAGGGTAATATGGCAACAAAGGGGGAGTCTACTCTTTAAAAGGGCACTTTAGTATTGAGCAAACATACTTCTCTTTTATTGCAATGTAATAAATGTTTTAAAAAGTATTAGTTTAAAATGATCGTACAATTTAGGATTGCACCGAATACCATCTTTTGCCGAATACCGAATATTCGGTTAAAATTCTAACTGAATATTCGGCCAAATATTGAATATTCGGTTTAATTTTTTTAAAGGTACTATTTCTATTTTATGCCAATTTAAAATAGAAAATGTTTCTATTCTGTGCCTTTTTTAAATGCATTTACATTTAACATCCTAAATTTACTTGCATTTACATTACGTATAATTATTAATTTAAAATAAATCATTTCAAAAGCAAATTAATATAGTACTTAATTTGGTTTATGTTTATCTGCATAAATTGATAATTGATAGTTAATTTCTGATATGTGATAATCATGACTTCATGTTACGTTATAGAGAATCTTGCATTTACCTTATATACAAATACAAACCCAAGTTGCTTAAAATATCATTATAAATTAGAATAACAATTTATTCAAGTGGATTTTTGTTATCTTAGTCTCTTCTGTAATGTAATTGATAAATAATTTTATCAAAATTGAAACTGAGCAGTCAAATTCAAACATTGCCAAATCATTTTTCTTTTTAAAGTGCAAAGGATACTTTGCCAGAATTATTTTTTAAGTTGTTGTCAGATCTGGTTTTGCAACTACAACAGAGTAGATACTGATAGATAACTAAACAGCTACAAACAGGTGTACCCACCCTGTGACAAAAGACTCAACAAAGTAATCTTCTCTCCAGAAATCATGAAAGAAATTAGAAGGGTTGACTACACACACAGAGAAATTCTTTGGTTATCTTATTTGACACATTTTAATGGATGCAAAGGAACACCTATGGCACCTTCAGTATCTTCTCTATCTCTATCGAAACTAAAATACTGGAAAATTGAATATTCATCCAAGTGGTTTATATATATATTGAAAATGTATATACATCCAACTGGATCAATTTTCTAGACGTTAGTTTAACAATTAAAAATGCAAATACAATACAATTTAAAATCTATGACAAAACAGAAACTTATAACTTCAAAGTAAATAAACTTCAACATTTCTCTTCCAATCCTTCCAAATCTGTATATAGAAATATTATTAATAACCAGTTATTAAGAATCAAAATGTTAAGCACACCTTGTTACTACAAAGAACATCTTCATAAATTCATCAACACCGTCATCAAAAATAACTACCCGCCCAATCTTATTTCTTCTTTTATTAAAACACATTTTAAATTTAAATTCAAAACTTGCAACAATTACAGTAACATATTGACAGATCATACTCTAGCATTTCTAAATAATTCATAATCTCCATGTCTTCTTCTAACAGTTAAACTATTCGTATAATTCACTTTAACCTGCTTTGAGAAAACTGCTTAGTCAGTAACAAAAAATTCACTGTAACCTGTTCTGAGATGATTGGTAATACACATGCTTTTCCAGAAGTACCACAGTACTAGGGGTAGATATATTTTCATTTTATTTTCATTATATTCTTTTGATATTACTTTATAATACTTTGCATCCTCATTTCAATAATTAGCCACAAGCTGGTGTAACAGAATATTTTATATTCATGTTTGATTTTTTTGTGTATTTGATCCACTTTGTCTTTTCTTCTACGTCGGGCCATTTACATTATTTCTGTAATACATTTTACAGTTGTGTAAACAGAAACGTAGAATCAGCATTAATGAAACATGTATGGCCCTTGATAACGTACATGGTTTCAGAAATGCTTTTCATATTCATTTTATTCCTTTTATATTCACTAGATTCCATTTATTCAATTTCCAAACTTCTTGCATAGCTCATCGTGCTACACTAGGCTTCTGATTTGCAAAAACCTCCAGTTTACAAGCAATTTTCTTTGGTATTTCTCGGGTATATATATATTACAAGTAATCATAAAAATCTTCAATTATATATATATATATATATATATATATATATATATATATATATATATATTAATCACCTTCACCTTTTTTTAATATTAGTGAAATGATAATTGATTTTTTTTAGCTGTATATTTTATAAAAAATTAACCATTATATTTTTGAACACGTAATATTATGAATTTTATTTTCTGGTTACTGTTTCATATTTAAACGAGTTCGTAAGGTTACAGTGTGATAAGATTTAAGAAAAATTGAAAAAACAACAAAATTTAATAGAGTATTTTCTTTTACATTAAAATTATTTTAAATGTGATAATATTGATAAGTAACAATTTGAAATAATTTTGTACTATGATACTATAACTTTCATTCATTGTATAAAAAAATGTGCTTTACCAATTGTCGAATATTTAAAATTTTTTTTTACTATTCGGTTCAGTCGAATATTAAAGTATTCGCTCAAACCGAATATTCAGTTTGACTGACGAATAGGCAGTATACCGAATACCAACTGAATATTCGGTGCAACCCTAGTACAATTTTATTTAAACTTACATTTACAGAATTGTAAATTTTGTTAAGATAATAAGCTACATGCATGTACACATTATCACCTAAAAAATTTGACAAAAATTATTTTAATTACCAAAATTTTACCAACAATAAAATACCCCCCCCCCCCCATACACATACATAAACACTGAGAAATATTATGCATGCTATCGGTCATGCAAGTACATACAAAAAAGATTATTTAGCATGCAAGGTTATTACTAATGATAATATTTACATTCCAATGCCATAGATAAATCTATGGGGGAAGGGGTGGGCACATAAGATCCATACCTTTAGACCTGGTGGCATTTATTTTCTATTCTATTTAACTGCTCTGTATTTCACAATCTAAAATTGAACTAACTGCACACAAGTGGGACAAGAGCAAACTCCAAAAAAAGATGTGGATAGAAGAGTCCCATGCCTTACCAAGCCAATAATTCCAGCAGACCTGCAAATGAAATGTGGCAACTTGCCAATCTGTTTAAGGATACTAATTTATCCCTCAATTACCTTCAACCTGCGTTCAACAGCATGGATACAAATCATGCCGAAATTTTTTTTTTATCCCTAAATTTTCTCAGGATAATATTTATTTGCAGAAAATACTAACACAAGTTAACTCAAGTTAAGGGATAATCAGTGAAGCGGTTAATAACTTGTTAAATTTTGTCATATTTTTTAAAATCTCACTTATTTTTATTATTAAAAAAAGGGTAATTTTATACATTAATACTTTTAACATGTTATGTATGATTACATCATTGGTGTGATGGGAATATATTAAAAAAAACTTGCAGTTAAGGGTACATCCAGGATTCACTTCCCCACATTAAATCCTCTTTCTGTGAGTCAATGAAAAGTTGTAGCTTGAAACTAGTCATCTATGGAATAGTATGACTCAGAAGCTAATGCCTAAAGCACAGTAGTGGTTACAAGAGGAGCAAGTTTAGCTTCACTTAGAAAGTGCATTTCAAAATTAGTCTGGATTATCAAAACAATAACTTACAAGAAATATCTGATTCTGGCTTTCACTCAAGGAAGAATCATCAGGGCTGTCATAAGGAGCCAAAGAGGTAAATTTAGGATCAAACTGGGAAACATCATCCTCACTAATCTATAAAAGTTTAAAACACAATTACAAAAATATGTATGTATGTATGTATGTATGTGTATATATATATATATATATATATATATATATATATATATATATACACACACAATAAAAATCCACATAAATTTCATTTATGAAAACATTGTACTTGTGATCCACTAAATATTTTTATTTGGGGCTAGGTTAAAAAGGATCCATAAAATATATTGCAATGCAAGCTATTTTAATCAAGCTGAATTAAATAGAAATTTACAGTTAACTATGAAAGAAAATAATAAAAAAATTTCTGGAACCTAAAAAACTGCCCATTTAAAATGCCTTTGTGAAAAATGTTGAATAACACATATACATTATTATTTATTAAGATATCAAATGAATAATTTTAGAAAGGTGAGATTTCACTCATAAATTGGAGCTCAATGTCCTCCAATTACCACAGAAATGCTAATTTTTTGTAATACAAGAATCATATTTGGATATATTCAAAATTGATACATTTCATGAAAAAAAAAAAAAAAGTATAATTTACATACAAGAGGCGGTTTAAAAGGAGGATCAGTTTTCCGGGCCAATACATCATCCCAATTAACATGACGAAAGAATTGATGAGACTTAATTGATTCCGCATCATCAGGTCCACTACCCAGTCGCTGATGAACAGGTCTCCGTAACAACTGGATTAATAAATAAAAGTATAAAATAAATGTGAGAATCTTAAATTTTTAAAATTTAAAGTCAACAAAAGTTCTACGAATTCTCAATGTTTTTACCTTTCTAATCAAATCCCTTGAATCCGATGTGACATAATGTGGAAACATTAATTTATGCTTCAAAATCTGAAACAGGAGTTTTGTAAAATAATAAATTCATACAAAAAAAAAAAAGACATATTATGTGATATTATTTGGCAATATATTTAAGTGATAAAAATTAAACAAAATTATTTTACATATTTTTTTAATTATCACCCACACAGGCTGTTCACTTTTTTTTTTTTTAATTTTGCAGGTATAGAAGACAAATTATATAAATTATGAATCTAATAACTAAAAATACAGTACGTCATCATTACATTGCATTTGTACATGGGCAAACACAATCTGCAATATATATGAAAGCATGATATACCTACAGAAATTTAAAATCAGTTAATATTAGCTAAATTTTATAATCCCCAAGGTTAGTGTTAGCTAACATTTTTTAATTCCCAATTTTTGAACTTTGTCACATTATTTCTCTTACAATTCTGACTTTTTAGTCTATTTTTTAAAGGCCCTGAAGATTCAAGATTTTCCAAACGTACCTTAACATTTTTCTGGGTTTTCTGAATGTGGTTATATTTTTTGAGTTTAATGATTTTGCTTATGTTAGGAGACATTGAGTATACCTTAATGTATCTTTCTGGTGATATCAGGAAAACAATTTCTATCAGTTATGCTGGCATGAAATTGCGTTAATAAAACAAACAATTTCAAGTTGTATAAATTTAGGTTAACATTACTCTGGATAGATTCAACAATACAGTTCCCTAATAAGCTAAGAGAGGAAGATATAAAAACTTTTCAAAAGTGCAGCCAAATATTAGAGTTATTACATTCTATTATTATTATTATTAAGTTCTAACATATTAAGTTGCTATATATTCTATTACATTATATTCTATTTTAAGTTACATTCTAAGTTATGTAGGAAACGAAATAACAGGCCATCTGTTTTAGCAATATGTAGTGAAACTTGCTTAAAAAAACCATTTTAGAATAAAAACATGAAAGATCAATCATGCTTAAAGCATTGATTATGAAACACTTTCCAACTTTCTTCTTCTTCTTCAATGGCCTGACAGCCCAGGATGGGCCCTTGCCTTCCGCAGTATAGGACTCCAGGCTCCCCTATCCCTCGCCAAAGACCTCCAGTTCAAAACTTTTAAAATTTTAAAGTCCTTTTCCACACAGTCGAGCCATCTGAGTTTAGGTCTTCCTCTTTTACGGGTGCCGAATGGTCTGGCAGAGAAGATCTTTTTTGTTGTACGGCTTTCGGCCATCCTGCACAGGTGACCCACCCATTTAATTCTCTGAATCGTGATGTAATTGACTATATCTGGTTCTTTAAAAGACTTATAAAGCTCTGAGTTAGTTCTTCTTCTCCAGATGTTGTTACAATTTAAGCCACCAAAAATACCTCTCAAGATTTTTCTCTCAAAAACAGAAATGATGTCTTTAACTTTTTCTGTCATTGCCCAAGTCTCAGCAGAGTAGGTAAGAATGGGTCTGATTAAACTTTTGTATATTATAACTTTCCAACTTTAATGCAATTTTATTTAAACATCTCTAAAATGCAATACATTCCTCGGTAATATTTTAAAACTTATCACAATACTACATTAATTTATTATATTTGAAAGTTAAATTTTTATATTCCCCACGGTTAATGTTAGCTAACATTTTTTAATTCCCAATTTTTGAACTTTGTCACATTATTTCTCTTTTTTTTTTTGCCGGCCATCCAATCTACTGCTCTGAGTCCTAGGACAAGTTGGGTGGATTGGGCTTTCGACATTATTTCTCTTACAAATCTGACTTTTCAGTCTATATTTTAAAGGCCCTGACGATTCAAGATTTTCCAAACATACCTTAACGTTTTTTGGGCTTTCTGAATGTGGTTATATTTCTTGAGTTTAATGATTTTGCTTATGTTAGGAGACATTGAGTATACCTTAATGTATTTTTCTGGTGATATCAGGAAAACAATTTCTATCAGTTATGCTGGCATGAAATTGCGATAATAAAACAAACAATTTCAAGTTGTATAAATTTAGGTTAGCATTACTCTGGATAGATTCAACAATACAGTTCCCTAATAAGCTAAGAGAGGAAGATATAAAAACTTTTCAAAAGTGCAGTCAAATATTAGTTATTACATTCTATTATTATTAAGTTCTAACATTAAGTTGCCATATAATCTATTACATTATATTCTATTTTAAGTTACATTCTAAGTTATGTAGAACACGAAATAACAGGCCATCTGTTTAGCAATATGTAGTGAAACTTGCTTAAAAAAGCCATTTTAGAATAAAAACAAGATCAATCATGCTTAAAGCATTGATTATGATACACTTTCCAACTTCAATGCAATTTTATTTACACATCTCTAAAATGCAATACATTCCTCGGTAATATTTTAAAACTTATCACAATACTACATTAATTTATTATATTTGAAAACTTAAACCTTCATTGAAAAAAATGAACTTCATTCAAATGACGGTATTGAAATATAAATTGCCTGCTTTAAACATCTTTAAAATGCGATACATTCCTCGGTAATATTTTTAAAATTATCATAATACTACAATAATTTATTATATTTGAAAACTTCATCAAAAACAACTGAAATTCATTCAAATGACATCCTAGAAATAATAACACGCCTGGCTGTCTCTAAAAAAGCAGCATTTCATTCATAAACATTTTCCCATTCATTTCATTCATTCATTACAGTATTCAAATAATTTATTTTATTTAAAAACTTAAGACCATGCAGCTACAAGTAACTAAACTCTATGCTTAAAACTTCATTGAAAAAAATCGTCCTTCTCTCTGTAAAATCAATGAATATTTCATTCATATCAGCTATGCAGACTCCATAAGCTAAATAATTTTGCGTTAAAGAAATACAGCAATTCTTATATAACTCATTCTACATATTTTGCTGTTTACATTTTACATAAGTGAAAAATAGACTTCGTTGTAAAAATAATCAAATTTGGATGATCATTTAAACTCAAATATATTGTAATTGCATTGTTTCAGTATGTAGATGCACAGAATTTAAGCAAAAATAAAGTGGTTTTAGGACGGATACAACACTCAATATGAATTAAAAAGAACTTTAAAAAATCATGATTTTGAGACAAGATGGATGCCATATTTCATTTTGAAGTGAGTCACGTGATCTTTTCATATCATGGTCACATGATCGCTTCATATAAGAGGTGTAATTATTATTTTAATTTAAAAAACTACTGAATATATTTTGCTGAAATTTGTTTTATATATTTTATGGAATAATTTTAATATTACCTAAAATTTTCGAAGCTATTTGTGAATTTTAAATGCGCTTAAAAAATGTTTGAAAAATTAGGTCCCATAGGGCTAATGTATTTCATTTTTTCAACGGGGGTTCAATCCAAAACTAATTGGGTGATATTATTCATTTATATTCCCATAGGTCCTACAGACCGTCTGAACAACATACTAAAATTTCATTTTGATTAAGTCATTTTTATGGCAGTTATCGTGCTAACGGACAGACAGACAGAATGAACAAAGTCATAAACACTTTTCAACTTTGTTGTAAAGTGTTAAAAACTATATAATGTTGCATTTCCTAGCAAATTGACTTCATTGCTATGAAAATCATGCTGCTTTGAAACAATTTTTACAGACAAAGATGCTACAAGTAAACAAGTAGGAGTGAGCAAAGTTGCAGAAAGTAGACATTTAGAAATCGCATGCAAATACTTCCCAAATTTTAGTAATTTTGCAGCACTTTTCAGGAAAAATATGAATCTAGCTCTTTTATTGCTGCATATAGCATTATAACATGCTTATTTTATTGCATTTAAACTATAATGCTCAGATAATCATGTTTTAGCATTTTTTTTTTTTTTGTTAATATCTTATTTTCTTAAAAGAGTTTATAACCAATTTTACCTAAAGATTTATCTTCAGATATATTTCAGTTTTATTTTCTTCTGCGATATGCATATGTATATGATCTTAGCGATGGAGTTGACACTTAACAAAAATTTCTAGAAAAGAACTAGAAATACCAAGAATAATCAAAATTTTAAAAAGATGGATGAGACATTATTAAAATTGCTTTTAACAAATGTCTATGGATTTTGTTCTATATCTAATTACTAGTTTCTCTCTAAATGCTTATTTGTGAAACAATACAAATAAATATTCTTAATGCCCTACTCAAAGGTTTCAACATAGCAAATTGTTAATGTTTTATACTTGAATCGCCAACTTGTCTTAACTTTTAGAAAACTAGGGAAGTGTTAGCTAGTCAACTTACCAAATTTCACTATATTTACTGATTTGGGGAAATTGAAATATTCCAAGAAAATCTGATGTGGATAGCACATGACTTTCTCTGTATAATGCAATGAATTTACTTCTTTCACAGTGAAAAAAATTATGTGTAAGTTCTATGGTGCAATGTATTTAATGCTGCATTGTACATTTGGTGCCTTTCCAGATGACAACATGTAAAGCTATTTCGTACCTAATTAACTTATATTTCACGCAACTCTAAATTAACAATTATCAATATTTATAGCATTCTCAATATGCAATATAGTCATATATAAAAATATTTTAATAATTAATTCACCAGTTTGACATCATTTTTATTACATTATAGTCATTTTTGCAATTTTAACAATATTATCGTCAATCTAGAGGAAATATCAACATATTGGTGATCTTTCGCTAAATGAGTTGCCAAGTTCACCAAATTTATCGCCAAGCATTACAGACAGAGAGAATGGTATTTCTTATACATAAATGACTGTTGGAGAATTGTTAGGCATTAAAATACAAAACTATTGCAGAAAGTATCTTCTCTCACAAATGAAATAAACTAGATCCACAAGAATGATGTTCAATTTATCGCATAATATTACATTTGAAAATAAATTTACATTTCACAATAGTTTGTTAATTTTATGTGATTTTTTTTATAAATTTATTTGAAAAAGTGTAATATCACGAGAACGATTCATGCTAGCATTGTAAAATTTGTGTCAATTGTTTTTTAATGAAAAATTACATAAGAAATTATTATTTAAGTAACATTATTGAAGGTTAGGATATTTTGAAGATTCTTTTCAAAATTTTGTTTGAAAATTTTGGGTCTTCCGAACATTCAATTGTGCATAAAATCAATAGCCTTCCAGTATACACTGATTGTAATTTTTGTACCAAATTTCATTTGAAAAGCTCCATTTGTTCAATAGATATTATCTCCACAGGCTCACAGACACAATGAAAAAGTGAAAGTGATGTGAAAGATCCAAAAAAATCTCACTTATCTAAAAAGTAATTTAGAAGATCCTAGATTTCATCATTTTTAGATAATTACTTTAATTATCAATCCTAGTTATACAATTTTAATAGGTATCTACATAAGATGCTACAAGATAAACAGTTACATTTTTTACAGTAGTGTTTTTAATATAGTGCAAACAGCATCAGCTTAAAGTATTTTGTCACCCAATGCACTATGAAATGACACTATTTAAAAACACATTTTCACATAATTCCTATCAGCAAAATCTACAGGACTGTATATAATAAAATATCTTACTAAATAAATCCATAGAAATATTTTTAGCATATGTTCACATACTTTTTTATACTTGAGGGTGCAAAAATTTTGTTAACAGAAACTTGGACCTCAAGTATCACAAGCAAAAGAATTTAATATTACAACTTACTTTCTCAATTGTTTTCTTCCTGTTTTCAGCTTGAAATGGGGGCTGTAAAGAGAAAAATATTATTAGAACAAGAAAAAAAAAAGATAATTAACATTTTAGTAACAAATTTTCAGATTTAAAAATTAACTTGCTTGCAATAAAAAAAATTGTACAAAAAGTTAATTTATCGCAACAAAGATATTAAATCATACAAAAAGCATCTGCAACAACTTTCTTAAAACATGCCTGCATACAAATTATATTTCAAAGCAAAAGATCAAAGAACAAAATATGCCCAACAATAAAAACACCTAAAAAAAAATTAAAAAAAATTATTTGCGATTTTGCTGAAATATCTATCTAATCTATATCTATATCGCATTTTTCCCAATATATATCTTTTTATACAGGTAAATCCTACATAGGAACATATAAACTATGTAACATTTTGTTCTAAATATTTGCTACCATCACTATTTAATTTCTCTAAGCTTTTAAAAAACTTATGCATATGCTATCTTTCAAATATTTTTACTAGATGAAAGTTCCAATTAAATAAAACAAGTTTCCTGCACACACTTTTTGATATTTGGTTTGATTATAGAGAAAATCAGAGTGGTTTTGTAAAAAAATATTCTCATAAAACATATGATATAGACCAAAATGCTATATTTGTAATCAATCTTCACATTTCCTATTACTTGTGCATTACTTTCAGCTGCATTTAAGAATGTTCAAAGAAATAATCAAATTTACCAGATATATGCATAGAAGCCAGTGGTGCATATTCAAGATGTCCTAAGTATTCTGTGAAACTTAAAATAAATTTTAAAAATAATATATGATAAGTTAAATGTTTACATATTTCAATACAGATGCCATGATGCATGCTTTGATAAATATGTATAAAAGAATGAAATGAGGATCCATTTGGCTTCTGTAATGAGATTGGTAGCTATTAACAAAATCTAAGTGTAGTCCAGTACAAAGTAATGATGAAGATATTGACAACGCTAAAATAACTTTTGTTTAAGATTTGTAGATTATTAGATCAGTAACACTCTTAAAAACAAAATAATATTTCATAATATAGAAAAAAGTCAAAATTAATAAAGTTTTAAATTATAGAAAAAAGCATAAGGAATTTCAAAATAAAATTTCAAAATTTTGTACTAAGACAGGAGGTCAAAATAAAGCTTAAAATTGACTAAACTTCAAAATTAATCAAAATTCGCCAGCCCAATACTAGAAAATTAATTGCCTAGGGATTTAAGATTACCTAACAGTTGATTTAAAGTTGGAATTTAACACATAATGCTCCGATTACAAACACTTCAGTGCATATACAGAGTGTCCACAAACTTTTGCAACAAAATAAGAGATGTGATAGTACACAGCAAGATGAACAATATTTATCATAGAACCTAGGGTCGCAATCCACTCACAGTGGCAGAAAAAAGATAAGAGTCCACATTGATCCTTTACCAGAGAAAAAAAAAGACAGACAAGGAACAGATGTATGGCACAATGCTATTCGTACCAGAGAATTACTTAGGAGCAGTTCCAATTACTATCCGTGGTCTCCGTTACACTTACACAGACAGCACTGGTGAAGGAAGGATTCTTGCACCCTTTCAAAATAGTGTAGTGTTGATTTGTCCTCGGCAACATTTCAATAATAAATGTTTAAAAAATAATTTTTTTGTATACACAATGTAATAATTATGAAAAATTTAGTCAATGCAAACAGTTTACATAGGAATGCAGTTTTTCTTTCTTTATTGCATAAATGGAAAATATTCTCACATTTAAACAAATATGCTATGAAGATCGCAAACAAAAGCAGTTTTCTATGATATTGTTGCAAAATAGCTTTTCATTTCATAATAATGCATCTGAAAAAAAGTTTTTTATATATAATATGAAATAATTATAAAAATTTTAGTCATTGTAAACAGACTGTAAAAATGAGAGAAAAATAATCATTGGTCATAAAGCACAGACGGCATCGCTGCTTGCGAGCACCAATTTTGTAATCGCTAGGAAATGGATTTTTCAGATGTAAAAACAGGAAAAACCCTGATCTAAAAATATGCGACACTTTCATAACATATTTCCAATTTTGTGATTCTCCAGACCTGTAAACACCCTATGAATATATTAAAGATCTTCTATAGCAGAATCGGGACAAAGTAGAGACGTTTGATTTCTGAATGAAAAATCGGAAGAAATAGATTTCCAATTTGAAGATGGGAAAGATACCTGAAAATCAGAAACATTTTGGGTAAATCAGAATTGACTGCTATGTATGATGTAGTGTGTGAATTAAATTAAGATTGCTAAACTTGAAAAAATATCCATGTAATTGAGGGAAGCTTCTCTGGCCTCCTAGTTCAATAAAAAAAAAAAAGTATATTCAAACTATGAATAACTCATAGAAGATGGCATCTGTATATGTTACAATGGAAAATGTCAACAAATCATGAGTAAGACATTTTAACTTACTGAGCCTGTGAGCATATCATACATTAAAGCACCAAGACTCCACCAGTCTACTGCTCTTCCGTGGCCACTCTGAGTTAATATTTCAGGTGCCCTAAAAATTTAAACAAATACAAGAAATGTAGACATTATGCAAACATAAACAAATATCTTCTATCTTCCTAACTGCAAACAGAACTAAATTCACAAAATCCTTCAATATCAATTTAGAGTTTAAAAAAAATAATACTTCATTGGTCAACATAAAATGGTTGAGCACTTGGGGCAAAAAAAAATTGTTTAGAGTTACAGAGAATATTTGGTGATTGCAGAAACAAAAAATATTTGACATGGAGAAAGTATGTGTGTGTGACTTTACATATATACAGCCAGGGGTGGGGAATCCCACTCGCCAGCTCACCACTAGCGAGTCCAGTTTTTCACTTGGCAGTCCAATTTTATTTGAGTCTTAAAATTTAAAAATTCTACCTCAAAGCAAGCCCGATTGCCCAAAATAATGGAAACTTCCCAAGCAGACTGCATATTCAGACTATAATTTAGGTTTGGAATCGGTTGTATGCAGTCCTCGTGGGTGTAAAAAGTGGTTTACTCAAAAACCACCCGGATCGGTGAGTTGTGCATCGCATATAAGAAGAGCCCTTCATCCACGGACAATGCAGAGCTAGCTCTTTCTGCAAAGTTTATGACCACATGTTATCACCTCCCACCCACCCCCAAATAATAATAATAAGATAAAACCGTGATCTAGTGCCAAAGAAAAACAGATAAACATCTACTTTATTCCCCCATTTAAAGAAACAAAATAAACAAATACATTCCCTCTTCCAATAGATAAAAACTTTCAATGTTGTTTGCATTTATTATTTTATCGTTTCTGAGATCTTGGTTGGACAAATGAAATTTCTTCTTTCTTGCTCTTTAAAGTTCGTGCAATATAGGTTCGCCCATCACTGTGAGTACACACATGTGTCTTCTGAATTCCTTTCACAGGGGCAGTTTGGTTTGACCATTCTCCTTTTTTCCGCTGGCAGAATTCTTTAACTACCTTTTTGGGCAACAAGATGAGGATTGTTGATGTTGAAGACCCAGACCGTCCGACTCATCCGAGGACTTGAGCAACTATTTGGGTGGCCGGTAGGATTTTTGATGTATATGACTTCACCACTCTTGTAAAATCCTCGGCATTCTGAATTGCAGCTGTACTTGGACTGAAAAGATTATGTTTTGTAGCGTGGTGCTTCAGCAGGCCTCCTACACCATCGCAAGGCCCCTTCCCATGATCAGTAGTGCTGTATACCCACTCCATTGGCACAAGTGACTTAGTCACTTCAAACAGTTGGTAACGATTTTTGAAGTGACTAGGGGCACCATCAGAAATAATGATCATCTTTTTAGCTGTGATTGCAGCTGTTGTTGAATTTTGTGTATTGTCAACAATGCATGTGCTGAGTCATGTTCTCTGCCATCACTTATAACTGCAACACTTGTGGTCTTGTTTTGAAAATATGTGACTCCTGTAAAAATTGAAACTTGGTTATTACTCTAGTGATACCCTTGTACTTCTTGCAGCAGAATCACAGTGAAGCACTAAACATAGTTGTTTAGTCTCTACACGTCCCTTCACTTCTGCAATGTGTTGTTGCAATTTCTTCAGATGTTGGTGTGTTACTGCTTTCACCGTCTACTTCCCAAGTTCGTCAATGAAGGTATCAATGCAACAGTTTTCTTAATGAGTTGATTTTCCTCCCATGTTGCATATTATGTAAATTCAGAAGAGTCTTCTGCTATGTTTTCCAGACCAAGTGCCTGTAAAGAGAGTCCTCCCTTTCCAGGGCAGTCACCACATTCCTGAAACAAACAGGTCTCTCACTCTACATCACAGACTACTAACCACTTCACACGTCCAACCAAGGTGTAATATGTCATGCCTTCAAGTAAGTTCTTCAAAGTTACCACGCAAAGTTCGAAATTGACACAATACACACATAAACAGACATCTGTAGGAGGGTGTGGAATCCCTCACTTAGGTCGTAGTGCATAAAATTTTGATCTTCCAATGTGGAATATAGGATGTTCCTTCTTATATATGGCGAAAGTTTCTTTAATATTGCAGGTCATGTATCTTTTCACTTTCACCACTTTTTCTCCTGCAACTGTTATAGTGATAGTGTCTTTTTTGTTGGTGCTTTGGCGAGGACAGCCCCATTTATCTTCCAGATAAAGTGACTGTGCAATTTGAACATGAGCTACAGTCAAAGGATGACCATAATAGATAATAGGGATCCGGTTTTCCAAACACTCCTTTTGCAGATCTCACATTTCTTGCTTTGTCTACCATGTATTTTATTGCAGATGCAATGTGGTGCAAAATTTGTACCTTTGAAAAGGACACTGGGATAATTGTTAGAACTTGCACCTTTGCATTGTAGGATTCACACAATTCAACAGTTGAATCGATGTTTGATATAAATTCCCGGCAAGTTTCACAGTAATCTTCTTTAGGTTCATTTTCTTCTGAAGATGGAATTTCTACATTGAAGAGTTCGGTCAGTTTTCTTTTGGTGTACTCACCCACAGCTTCAGTAATTTCTCTGTGCTTTCTTGATGCATACAGCTTATGACTTGACTTCACTGACAATGGTTTCCTAACAGAACTAACACCAACCTCTACAGCTGACTGATTCAGAGAATCTAATTCTTCTGCAGATACAAAATCTGCATCATCCACACCATGGGATACTTCTTCTTGTTCAGTTAGTGTCATTTTTTATATTCTGTCAAAGCATTTAGAACACAGAAAGTCATCACTGGAAACATCTTGACTTTGAAACAGAGCCTTGAAATGAGAACTCTTATTCCCAACCTGAAGAAAGTCTGATTTTTTGCTAGTCTTATATATCACTCTTTTATGGATATGCAAATAGTCAACACACTTCACTCTCCTGTGGCCCAAGTCAGAAGACATTTCAAACTCAGTCCTTTCCACAAAACACCATACAACTCAATCAGCAGAATCCTCACAAAAGCTTACTTAAGTGCTGTTGGACCACAAATTTGGTGAACTACTACTCTCTTTGTTTGCCGGCTGACAACAAAA
The DNA here is from genome assembly GCA_951213105.1 of Amaurobius ferox. Taxonomy (NCBI): domain Eukaryota; kingdom Metazoa; phylum Arthropoda; class Arachnida; order Araneae; family Amaurobiidae; genus Amaurobius; species Amaurobius ferox. Next base: position 89,805,605 of record OX578137.1, read on the forward strand.
CTGTGAATTCGTGTGTCCTCCCTTTTATATGTTAGGCCAAACACACAGAATTATCTGAATGGTTCCAGATTGTTCTAGAAAGTTCTGTTGCATTCTGGAATTATCTCGAAGCTTCCAGATTGTTCTAGAAGGTTCTGTTGCATTCTGGAATAATCTGGATGGTTCCAGATTGTTTTAGAAGGTTCTGTTACATTCTGGAATTATCTGTAAGCTTCCACATTGTTCCAGAAGACCTTTAATGATTTGGAAGGCTCTGTGTAAAGAAAATCCAAAAGAGTAAAAACATTTCACCAGTTCCAACTTTGTTCAATTTATCATTTTTATTCCATCACATTGAGCACATTGGTCTGAAAATGGATTTCTTAAAAAAAAAAAAAAAAAAATTATGAAAAATTCCAGAATCAAAGTGGTGTGTTCTCCTTTTCAGAAGGATGTTTTTGAGGAAAATTTTTTTTTTAAAAAGTGCATAAAGAAATTAGCTACAGAAGCTAAAACATGAGCATTGTTTATAAAACCTGTTAAACTCAAAAGTGGAAGTTCTCCTTTTCAGGGAATGTAGTACTCTATGGTACTGATCAACAGTCAAAAAATCAAAATTTTTGGGATTGGCATTTTTGAAAAAAAAAATTATTTTTGATTTTTCAAAAAAAATTTCAAAAGGCTACAACAAGAGAACTTAGACACATATTTCCAAACGGAGGATATCATTTTAATCAGAAAAATATTATATTTCAAATAAAAAAAAGTGCAACAAAATATCTTGAACCGTTCCAAGGATAGAGCGTTTTAAAATTTTGCCGGAAATCGCAAGTAAGAAATGGCATCATCTTTGGTGGCCTGTATCTCGGGCCAGGAATTTTTTTGAAGAAAACAAAAAAAAAAAATATGTGTTCCTTACTTTTTCCTGAATTTTAACATATGTTAAATTCAAAAACATCTGAGACTATGAAGGTAGGATTTTATCTTTGTCTGCCTGAATTGATATGGACTTAGCCTTTTGCATTATGTTTCAATATAAATACTTTTAATTAGTTAAGCAAATTTCTATAGCACAAAATTTTCTCTTTTTAGTAGGGACCAAATTTTAAAATCCAGATAAGCTAAATATAACATGTTTCTTCAATAGCCATTGAAAACTAAAACATTTAACTAGAAGGAATTTAAAAAAAAAAGCAAATTATTACAAAACAAGCATTCAATTCATAAATAAAAAAATCTTCCATAAATTTATAAAATATAAAAGAAAAATGTATACCTTGAAAATTGCTTTTTAGAAGTTCTAATATACAGCATAACTCACTTATAATGTCATTTTAAAAAATATGAAAATTTTACAACTTCATTATTTTGTTAATCGGTTAATCTTCATTAATCTGTATTTCCTACTTCTGTTATAAACAGATGACTCATTTGAAACATCCTGCATTGAAAATTAACGGATTGGACTAAAAAATGCATTATTTAAAATCCCCAAAAATTAAATGAAAGAGCTTTATTATAATTACTCTAAAGGAAAAGCTTATAAAACAAGATTTTGATACACTAAAAATTCTAAATTTATTTTCTCAAATTTAGAACAATTTCAAGCAGCAACAATCATGAGTAAGTAAAATTAACAATACAGTCAAACATCACTAAACATGAACACATTTAGTGTGAAATACTTTTAGTACAAGCTGGTTTAGCCTTCCCCATCAAACTCATAAATTACAATACTTTCTGTACTAAATACAGAAATAATTTTTTATCCCTCTCCCTCCCAACAGTTCATGTTAACGAAGTTAGAAAATAATTTGTTACCATAATAAACACATTAACATACAAAAATCTTAAAACTAGTTATACATATTTACTTACATGTATTCAATAGTTCCACAAAATGTATGGGTAATGTTGCCATCTCGAATTGACTCTTTGCAGAGACCAAAATCAGTAAGCTTTACATGTCCTGCAGAAGTTCAAGTTTTACTCTCATAAATGATTTGTCAATGCATTAAAATTTTAAATATAAAACAAACTTATAATCAGAGTTGATCAAAACCCTGAAAAAGTAGACTGTGTGGATTTTATAGGAAACCGGCATTTCTACAGAGTAAAATTAATTCATTTAAATATTAAGAATATTTTTCAGTTTCTCTATAATAACCACAATATTCTGTAAACATTTTTTATAATTTGACATCTTTAAATGCTAATGCATAATTGCTTGTTTAACCTGTGCGAACAGCTATACAACAGGAAAAAAACCTTATTAAAAAGTTATATATTTTGCTTTTTTAATATAAAAATACAGCATGCTTTTATAACTAAAGCATACCATATATTAATACAATATTTGGAGTATAGTAATAAAATGAACTGTAGTGAATATAGTAACAAGAAAGATCAATCATGCATAAGCATTGATTATGAAACACTTTCCAACTGAAATGTAATTTCATTTAAAAATTTCTAAAATGTGATTCATTCAGTGGTAATATATTTTACATTATCACAGTACTACAGTAATTTATTATACTTAAATATTTAAAACTGTATCGAAATATAAATCAACTGATTCTTTATGCAAAATCAATGAATATTTCATTCATATAACTTGTATTCCAGACTCCAGAGCTAAATAATTTTGTGTGAAAAAAATTCAGCAATTCTTATGTAATTCATCTTACAATCGCTTGAGATATTTGCATTCTGCATATGTTAAAATTAGGCTTCCTTGAAGAAATAATAAAAGTTTAGGGATCATTTAAAATCACAACTATTGTAATTGCATAGGCACGGAATTTAGATACACAGATAATATATATGTGTATGTGTATGTACTCAAAGTATTGGAATCGTGCCGAAGATCGGAACTCGAATTTTCAAAGTATCTACACGTTTTGGGACTTCTAGAACACGAAAAAACTACTTTTAGGAAGACGTCTGTGTGTGTAAGGGTGTATCTGTGTATGTTTCTGTGTGTCTGTGTGGATATTACATCCACTCTAATTGTAAAACTAATGGACCGAATTTCATACAATTTGGTAGGTATGTTTTTTGTGGGAAATCCTGATGTTCATTAGATTATAGTACGATTCGTAATAAAAGAATCTGCCTTCTTTGCGAAATGGCCGCAGAAATTGCCTTTATCCACTCTAGCTAAAAACTAATGAACCAAATTTAACAAAATTTGGAGTATAATATTTCAATAACCTACAAGTGATTTATATACCAAATTTAACAAAATTTTGTATATAAATCATTTGTAGGTTATTCTACTACGATTCGGGAAAAAGGAACGGGCTATTTTTGCGAAATGGCCAGCAAAAATCGTTATATATAAAAATAAAAGACTACGTGTGCTCAATTATATCAATTAAATTCCTATTTTATATGTGATTTTTGACAACAAAAAGAATAAGACTAACCCCATTACTCTAGGACTAGCCGTTCTTGAGATATTCTAGTTTTTTCGCGTTTTCGCTACGCCACCTTTGACAATAAGTCTAGCTATCAAATGAGAACCAAATTTAAGTTTAACGTGTAAATTCAATGTCATTTAAAATACTTATGTTGTGCAGATAAACTCAAATTATCATTGAATAAATAAAGAGAACGAATATGAGTCTGCAGAGAAAGACATGTGCTGTCCACATCAGAATTTTTAACAATATTACACCAATGATTTATAGAAGTGAACGGGGATTATTTTCAGGCCATTTCGAAAAAAATGTATGATCTATATTTAAAGATCCATCAAACTTTTGTCGAATAAAATGTTCAACAAATTTAAGCGGTGTACCAAATTTTAACTCTCTAGGACGTAGGAAAGTGCATTTAAAATGCCATCAATTAAATTTATCATGAAGAGTTATATAAAATTTATAAAAAATGAAAAATTGTTATCTACCAAATTTATTTTAAAATATGAAGCCACTCCCATATGCAAAACGTTTAAACAAATGGAGAGATATTTATTATATAATATCTCTCTCTTTTCTTTCTGGAAGATATCCCAAAGTCAGAATTTAATTGAATTTGTTTTTTTCCCTATATTAAATAATTTTTTTAATTAAAAAACTACTTAACATATTTTACTGAATTTTTTTTTATATATTTTATGGGATAATGTGAATATTTCCTAAAAATTTCGAAGCAATTCGTGAATTTTAAATTTACTTAAAAAATGTTTGAAAAATTAGGTCCCATAGGGTTCAATGTATTTCATTTTTTCAACCCGGGTTCAATAAAAAACTAATTGGGTGATATTATTTATTTATATTCCCATAGGTCCTACAGACCGTCTGAACAACATACTAAAATTTCATTTTGATAAACTCATTTTTACGGCAGTTATCGTGCTAACGGACGGACAGACAGACAGACAGACAGACAGACAGACAGAATGAACAAAGTCATAAACACTTTTCAACTTTGTTGTAAAGTGTTAATAAAATGATCTGTTTATGCATTCACACTTCTATTTATGGATAAATTAGTACTTCTATTTATGGATAAATGTCCTTATTTGATCAATAAAATCAAAATACTTTTCATCAATATTCTCACTTGGGTTTCTATAAATCTGCCTACAAAAGACAATGTTACATTACTTGCTCCAAGCTTGTATAAACCATTTAAGCATGACTTCCCCCATTTTTGAATGGTTAGACTCATATAAAGATTTTCTTTGTGCATTAGAAGTAATTAAGAAAATTTGAATTATGCAAATTTCTACATTATATCACTTGAATAATTTGAAGTTATTAACATCAAGTCTGCAATTTAAACATATAAAATATTTTAAAATTTTAATTATTCACATTCAAATTTAATAAGGTCTACTGTATATACTAGTTGAAAGTAAAAGCTAAAGTGGACTTCCAAATGAATGTGTCTAGTAACTGATGAAAACAATTGGGAAAAACAGACTTAAAAGGATATCCCCTCCCCCCCTGCTAACCTGTGGAAAATAGTCCCTAACCTCTAGTTTGCTTAGTTTTTAGAATTGTTTCCCAATATTTCTTGTCAAGCATAGATATGTTTGTTGGGGATTTTTTTTTAGTTTTGTTTTTTAAAATCAATAAAATAATTCACTATTTTACCATTTTTTTTAAAAAAGTATAAACCATCCTCTTTTAAAAACTTATGCATAGTAAAAAACAGAAGAGAAAAAATGCTTAAAACTAAGAGAGCTAGAAGTTAGGAATTACTTTCCATAGGCTAACATGAGGAAAATAAAACAAGTGGTTGGAAGAATATCATCTTCTTTATTGGTTAGAATATCTGTCACTAATTCAGAAGGGTTGCAGCATACTTTTCACCAGATACTTGTGAATTAAATCTTTCTTGCTGGTTAACTTTTTAATAATTGAACATTTCTTTCATTTTGGAAGTTTCTTTTCTGTGGCATAACAGATTTATATTACATTTGTTAAGTTGAAAAAATGTTCATAATAGAAAGCAAAATAAATATGATTTCAATTAAAAATATATTTAATATTTAGCTTATATTTTTAACAGTAAACTATTTTTAATAAACATATATTAAGGTCTATGAAATGCAAGTATCAATTAATAGCATTTCGTCTATAAGAATTCTCAATGCAATTGTGAGTTTAACATTTATGCTTCTTTTAATTATATGCTTTCTTTTGCAATATTTTAATGGCATAACCCTTGCGAATTTATACAGCATTATTACCTTTGCTTTTGTAATATATAAACTGTAAAATATGTCTAAATACTTTCCATCTTAAAAAGTATTTTATTTTTTAAAAAGGTTGAGTAAATATTTGCTTCGGCATGACTAAAAAATATTAATTTTCAGAATTAGTTTTAAGAAAAAAAAGATGAAAATTCTCCCAATATTTCCTATTCGGTACATATAGATTTGACAATTGTTTTCCCTGCATTTTTTTTTTTTCTAATTTTTCCCATTTATGCTGTCATGAAAAAAAATTAGAATGTGTTACAATATAAGTTTAAGTCATAAAGAATTTTTATCAACTCAAGTAAAATTTAATTCTTTAATTTCTATTGGGACTTGAATGCAATTTTCAAGTACAAAAGTTTACTAATAACTATGGCTATGAGCTACACTTATAAAATAACATTTTAAAATATTAGCTTTGCCTAGAATAACAGTGAAAAAAAATAAAACAAAGGACAAGATGTTTTGCTACCTTCAGAATCTAACAAGACATTTTCTGGCTTCAAATCTCTATAAATTATGCCTTCATGATGTAAATGTTGTAAAGCTAGAATAATTTCACTTAAGTAAAAGCTGCAAGTAAAAAACAGTATAAATAATATGATTAAAAAATCAAATTATTCATAACATTTTAATATACATAACTGTACAATTATTAGATAAAACTAAAACTTTGAATTGCACAAAACATAACATAATTAAGAGGATAAGTACATAATTAAAAAGAATTTATAAAAATTAGTCAGAATACACTTACTACTTAAGACGACTATTTATAAACAATATCATAAGCATAATGAAAAATAACAATCATTTGATCATCTCAGAAATAATATTGTACACAAGATTTTTGCTAAATTGCAAATTATAAGAACAATGACTGAGAATATGATCTCTGAAAAAGCATTATTTTTATAGTAAGTTTGATTGTACTGAACTTAAAATACTGATATGGAGAAAAAATAAAAAGGGGAAAAAGAAATGGGATCACCTATTTAGGACAATTATTTTAGTCTATTGAAATTTAACATGTCAATATAAAACTGGCTATTGATATTAATACAATTGCATGAAAATTTTAATTTTATGAAATAATATAAAAACTTAAAAAAAAATCGAGCATATACTAAAATTTAGGAGTTAACCCATTTTGAAAATAAAAAATAGCATTTTTCATTGCTTAAATAAGTGAGGTTGCACTTCTTGTTTGTCATGAAGTAGGCTGCCTTTTGCCTTCGAAACCGGTTGACTCCAAAATTTTAGTATATGCTGTATTTTTTTATTTTATATAATCAATATTTGATTACAGCAGTTTTGAACACTAATAATTCCATGTAATTAATCAGGGAATCCTGGATTGATTTCCATGGGGTTAAAATAAAAAAATAAAAAAAATTTTAAAACAGAAAATAACTGCTTCCCTCACAGCAAAAATCGCCACATGTGTGACAATGACGTTGTAGTCATGTGACACCTGGGTCCCAATGTGACATATTTGTAACTTCTATTTGACGTTACATATTAGTAACTTTGTAACTTCATTGTGACTATATTCTGTGATGTGTCCACAATTTAATTTACACGTAACGTGATGACATTACAATGGCAATTACAATGTGACGTCACAAACGACCATGAAAATGACCAAAATGACTTCGCTGTGACCTCAATATGACATTGCCGAGACATACTACGACGTCCTGTGATGTCCCAAAGTCACAGTGTGATGTAAATCTTACATTACTGTGAAAAAAATTCTGTTAGGGTTGTAACAACCCTGAACTATAGAACTAGTTAATGACAACCCCAAGCATAAAAATTATATTTCAAAACTATGTTCATCGAACACTTGGTTAACCAGGTACCAATCAACCTGGTGATGTTGAATTTCTCAGTTGTGACAGCCATATGAAATGACTTTTAGAAGTTCTTTTTTAATAACATGATTGCAATTAAAAACTATGAACTATAACAAGGGTTTGAAATAGGGCTTGAAATATAGAGGTTATATTCCACTTTTACAAAAATTGGCGGGGGGGGGGGGGGGGGGGGGGGGGGGGATTTTCAAAAACTAGGGGAAAAATTTAAAAATTCAGGATTTTTATTAGTAAAACGTAAAACAAGGATATTTTTATATTACAAGAGATTTTCAAAATTGACATTCAGTATTTTCAGTCTTGATTTGGAAATTATCAACTTTATTTTTTAAATAAATTGGAAGATCCTTTTTATGATTGAAAATGGAAACAGGAATCATAGCAGATTTTCTAAAAATTTTAGGTAGGAATTTAAGGTATTTTTTTCAAAATTTTTGGAAAATTTTAGGACCTAATTTTTATTATTTCTATTATTAGTACTGTTTAATTTCCATTCTTTTCATTAATTAAAAAAGGATTGATACAAAAAACAAACATCATTGAAAGAAAAAGGTAATCTTTTGAATATTTTTCCTATTTCATTTTTCCTTTTAATGCTCTGTAGACTTGAAAATTAAAATTATCACTTAGTATCCAGTGGCCACTTTATCACAGATATTTTTTGTGTAAATATATACATACATACATACACACTATATATATGTATGTTAGAAAAATGTTAGTTTAGTTTTCAAACAACTTTATATAAACAGAAAAAGAAAATCTTAATATAATTAACAAAAAAAGAATCCAAAAAGCTCAAAATCACATTTCAAATTTTTATAGAATTGTAAAATAAAATACGGCCATAAGAGCAAAAATCTAGCTGATAAGTTAGTAGTTATTGCATGTATGTACAAGGATTGCATGCACCCGCGCAGCGGGCGGGCTTAAAGCAAATAATGCTAATAAAAGCCACTTTATTTTGGGAAAAGTGTTTATCTGTTAGCCTTGAACCCTCGTAGTGGGCTGGAACGCGATTGACAGCTATTTCAAATCTATGCAAATTGCATGTGCCCGCGCAGCGTGTATATCGTTATTACATGCAGTAGAATTGTCGTTATTGCATATATATCGTACGTGGATTTCACGTACCCGCTAATAAAAGACGATTCATTTTATACGCAGCAGCTGTATTATTACTCGTGTGCCCGCATTGCGGTCGGAAACGCGATTGACAGCTACTTAATGAGTTAGCCATAACTTCCGTGCGTAACTGAGGTGTGTGATCGACAGCAACTTCATAAACTGCATCATTAGCCGTGAATTGCGCATGTTGCTACATCGTTAGCCATAACTTGCGCGCGTAGCTGAGGTGTGCGATTGACAGCTACTTCATGAACTGCATCGTTAGTTATAACTTTTGCGCGTAACGGAAACGATCAACAGCCACTTGATGAACTATATCGTTAGCCGTAACTTGCGCGCGTAGCGGAGATAGATAGCTACTTCATCAACTGTACCGTTAGCCGTGACTTGGCTGCGTAGCTGAGGTGTGCAATTGACAACTGCTACATCAACTGCACCGTTAGCCATCACTTGCACGTAACGAAGGCGTGCGATTGACATCTACTCCATGAACTGCACCGGTAACCACGATTTATGCGTGTGGCTGAGGTATGCGATAGACAGCGACTTAATGAACTGAACCATTAGTTATGACTTGAGCGCATAACGGAGACGTGCGATCGACAGCTACTTCATGAACTACATCGTTATCCGTAATTTGCACGTGTAGCTGAGATAGACAGCTACTTCATTAAATGTACCGTTAGCCGTGACTTGCCTGCGTAGCTGAGGTGTGCGAATGACAACTACTTCATCAACTGCACCGTTAGCCATGACTTGCGCGAGTAACGAAGGCGTGCGATCGACATCTATTCCATGAAATGCACCGCTAGCCACGATTTATGCGTGTAGCTGAGGTGTGCGATAGACAGCTACTTCATGAACTGAACCATTAGTCATGACTTGAGCGCGTAACGGAGATGTGCGATCGACAGCTACTTCATGAACTACATCGTTAGCCGTAACTTGCGCACGTAGCTGAGGTACAAGATCAACACTTCATAAACTGCACACTTAGCCGTGACTTGCGCACGTAACGTAGGTGTGTGATCGACAGTTACTTTATAAATTGCCCCATTATTTATGGCTTCCGGCACAGAAGTGCACGATCGACAGCTACTGCAAGAAAGGTATTGCAAGTTTAAAAACTTTTTAAAAACAATAGGGCTGGTCGCCGAAGGCAGTAATTAAATAATATGAGGGAAATAAGTTATCCTATATTTCATCAAAGCTACTGCAACGCGTTAATCTAGACACAGCTATTTCCCTTCAATCATCCTCTGTTTTGATAGAATCAACAAAAACACATACACAAGTTCCAGCGGCTCAAAAGAACTCTAGTCCAGAAAACTATATTTTTAAATATTGGTTTTTGAGCAAAAATTCTTACAGAGTTCAAATCTTTGGTACTTTTCATCCCAGATGCATACTAACAATGGAATAATTTGACAAAATTTTAAGTTTAAAAAGAAAAGAAAACTATTTAAAAGTTTTATCTGTTGGAAATGGGAATGTGTTTATTTAACATTCTTCACATTTCTGCTCTTTCATTGTTTTTAATTTATTTTTTATGGGGAGCGTGGCGATCCAATTGCGGGACCTCCCTACTATGCTGTATTTTACTTTATCCATTGCTTTTCTTCATAAACTGCTATGTGGTCCGGGCCCCTACGCAATGCATCCTTTTGAAGAGATATCCTTTAATATCATCAATGCCTAGAGAGGTTGCTAACAGCAGACAAAAATTCCTTCTCTACTCTCCTGTTTTGACATGATGTTGATCAAATATTACGTAATGAGGGGCGTAAGAGAATCATAATCTGACTAACTATATTTGTATTATTGGATTTAGACCTAAAATTCTTCAAAATTTTTGCACACAATTGATTCCCAACAAAGAATACTTGAGCAAAATTTTAACTTTGCAAAGAAAGAGAAACTTCGTGATCTATCTAGTAAATATGAGGAAGCACACTATTCAACAATCGAACCCGTCTTTTTCTATTTTATTTCTTTGAGAGGTTAAAGGCTTCTAGGTTTGTCAGCTTGCGCTGGAGATTCCCACTCCCACAAAAGAATCTCCCCCCAAACTCCGGTTGTAAATGATCACATGGGTCGCCATTCGTCTTGCGATCGTATTTCACTAAAACCACCCGCGGACGGAGAGGATTTAACCATTGAGAATCGGCGATTTTGTCGTGATTGACACTTTTGTCGTCTTTGTAAAAGATGAGTGCTATTTTAAACAATTTAATTTCTGAAGTCTTTTTAAACATCGATTGCCGTATGAATGGAATGCATTCGGATGATAGTAGAGTAAATTTAGCGCCGCAGCAAAACATTACAAAATTTTAGGATGATTTAAAAATTTTAGGTTAATTTTAGGAATTCAAGGGATGCTTCAAACTTTTAAGAATTTTAGGACGAATGCGATCCCTGTGGAAAGCTAAGAGGAAAATATATGCCATTATTTTGTAAATGGCAGAATTTTAGGGTAAAGCACATTTTGAATAGTCTATAATTGCACCTCGCCAAGCTAACATTATTCAAAATATTTTTAACTAAAAATATTTTTTTAAGTACTTTTAGTAAAATTAAAATGAGAAGGATGTTTATTTTTAATTGAAATTAGGTATTTAACTTTGGGTGCAAATATATCAAATTCTAATTTATGCTCTTCAAATGTATTTCTAATGAGCCTTATAATTCTAAATGCCTAAATAAATAAAAATGTTTTAATTTCATCATCACATATACCTCAATTTCATTTACGATATGTTTAAAAGGCAATATTCCAGAATAAAAAGCACAATAAATGAAAAAATATCAGTGATTGCAAACAGATTGAAAAAATGGAAAATATTAAAAAATTAAACGAAATATACCGGTGATCATGTTTAAATAAAAAATGTCAGCAATAATGCTAACTGTCTTATAAATTACTAATTAATAAATGAAACACAAACCAATGAATATGCTGCAATGGATTTTTTTGCCAAGGCCAATTTTTGGTCTGAAATATTCATTTTCATCCAAAGGATTTTCTTGAAAAATGTATTTGATGCTGGAATTTCATTCCATCAAAGTCTTAAAAAAATCTGTATATTTTCCTGGAGATGAAAAAATCGGGTTTTTCGAGAAAATGACAAGTTTATTGCTTAGGTTAAGTATCTAAAGAGGTCAATCAGAAGGCATAAAATGACGTCTGTAATAATAATTTTCTTCGCATTTCTGTAAAAGTTAGCTTGTATTAATTTCGAGAATCATTAAAAAATGTACTTTCTATATTTGGTAATAAAATTTCAGAGAATCATATTTTCATCTCGCAAATGTGTTTTTATTCTATCTTTTCGAATAAATGTTTATTAATTGCACACAATAGCATGAATCCTGTGCGGTACATCATGCTTGAAGGGCGTGGCCGCAACAGTTGAGATTCTTCTGGAGATATCGTAATATTTTTAACGAAAAAGTTGGAATATCTTTTACCAAAAATCAAAGTCCCGGAACAATGCACAGAAAAAAAAGAACGTAACGAATTCGGGAAAATCGGAACATTTGTACCTAGTGTGATCGGGGCGCGGTAGCCCATTGGTTAGCGCGCTGGAGTTGCACTCGGTAGGCCCGGGTTCGATTCCAGCCGCTGCCAAAACTGCCGCCGTGTTCATGCGGAGTACGATCACGTTAAACATGTGGGTCCGTAAGTCCTTCCGAGAGGTTAGTGGTAGGGGAAGGAGGGTACGGTCCCTGTGGATGCCTCCCCCACTGGGTTCCGGTCTAAATTGGGTGGCACTTCCCGACTGTCCAAACAGTTACCGTACACCTTTCTGGTAGGTCGGACGGTCTGGGTCTCAACAACAACAACCAAGTGTGATCGGCTCTATACACTCAGGAAAAATGAAACATCATTAAAAAAGCACCTAGCTGCGATTTGTCCATAACAAGTAGACAATGGAATGAAGCGTCGTGCTCGATCTGGATGCAGTCACTTAGAAATTTTCGGAAGAAACGATGCAACTTAGAAATTTCCCGGAAAAGTGGAGTTGTTGGGGAAACTTTCGGAAGATGCCGAACTTCCTAGTAAAAACACCGTGGATCCGTGAAACATTTTCATACCTGCTTTTCATTCACTCTCCCGTGCATTCCTCACATTCATTTTCGAAATTTACGGAGGATAGTAAAGAGGACGGCAGCGACGAGGGTGCGCAATTTTTTCTGTAAGGGATTTTTGAATTTCATTCATGATTTGCAGAAATGCTTGTTCTATTTCAAACTCTGCTATAAGTTTTAAAAGTTATATAGTACTCTATGGGCATAGCACTCCATTATTTTGATATATCAAAATTACATTTCTAGCTGAAATATTCAGGAGACCGACCCCGAGATAAAAAAAAAAAAGGCTATGTTAACTGTTCTTATTTTCTCGGTTCTTTCGTTTTCTTTTGACCCTTTTTATTTGTATTTTTTCTAATTTTTCTTTTCTAAATTTTATTCTAAATTTCTGTTTTTGTTTTTTATGTGCCTAAAATTTGTTTCCTTTTCATATATTTTCTAAATTTTGCTTTTAAAATTTTATTATTTTCTTTAATTTTAATCTATTTTTCATTATGTTATTATACCTCACTCTAAATTTTATTTTTCAATGATCTTATTATCTATATTCGCAATAACCCTTTTCCCATTTTTGAAAAATGGACGTACTTGCCAAGTACAAATATAATGTAAAACTGTCTGTTTAATCATAATATTTTTCATCAATTGTTATCTTTTTAGATCTAAATAAATGTTCGTCTAGCGGGATGGTAACCTTGGATGCCTTATTTTCTCGGTTCTTTAGTTTTCTTTTGACCCTTTTTATTTGTATTTTTTCTAATTTTTCTTTTCTAAATTTTATTCTAAATTTCTGTTTTTGTTTTTTATGTGCCTAAAATTTGTTTCCTTTTCATATATTTTCTTTTTATATATTTTCTAAATTTTACTTTTAAAATTTTATTATTTTCTTTAATTTTAATCTATTTTTCATTATGTTATTATACCTCACTCTAAATTTTATTTTTCAATGATCTTATTATCTATATTCGCAATAACCCTTTTCCCATTTTTGAAAAATGGACGTACTTGCCAAGTACAAATATAATGTAAAACTGTCTGTTTAATCATAATATTTTTCATCAATTGTTATCTTTTTAGATCTAAATAAATGTTCGTCTAGCGGGATGGCAACCTTGGATGCCTCCTGAGTGCAGGAGTATCCTTTCCCGGCCGTGCAGCTAGCTACTCTAAACCCACTATGTGAGTCGCACGGTCTAGGGTCTTCAGACCCCAAGATATACATAGATTTGCTGACCAATTTTAATAGTGAAATTAAACACAATTTTATAATGAAATTGTACTTACCATGCTGTCTCTTCCATCAGCATTATTTCGCGTTCAAGATGCATAAATAATTCTCCACCACTTAAAAACTCTAATATAAGATATAACTTTCGGCCTGTTTGGAAAGCATAGTGAAGATCAACAATGAAAGGATGCTGAAAGAAATGAAATTGATTTTCACAATCAAGAAGTATTTCATATTGAAATAAACGTCAAGGACATGATATAGATTTGAAAAGTTCTCTATCTATAAAATATGTAGCCACAAAACATTTCCATAACATCATCAACTTGACAGCACTTTAGGGGTTCTTCTTTGCCATTTAGCACTTAATTCATCCATAAGTACTTTTTTAATTATTTTATTTTCATTATCTGTGGCATATCACCCAGCCTACTTCAATCTATAAATTTGTAAATCGTAAAATAATTTATTTAGTAAATAGTAAATTACTGCACAAAAAATTAATTTAACCACAAATTAGCTGCTGAAACTGTTGCAAATAATTTTTTTAAATAAAAACCTCATTATTAAACTACATGAATTACAAAGATAAAATAACTGATTCCAGAAAAAAAAAAGAAAAAAAAATGCTTGTCAGATGAAAAACACAGCAATTGCACAGATTAAAACAAATTGTCAGTAGAAAGTAACAATGTTGCAATCAAGAAGTCAAAAAATCAACACTAAAATCCCAAAAGAAATTAAACAAGGTAAACAAACAAAATGATGATTAACAGCCTCTTTGTTGACAAAGTCATGGGGATATATTAAAAAAGAGACTTATGTTTGAAGTCAAATATTATGCTAATTTAATTTTGCAATATTTAAGATATCTAAATCTTTAAAAGAGGCCTTGAGAGACTATAATTCGCTTACTATTGACAGAATGTTACATAAATTTAACAGACCAAAAATCAATGTTTTAAGCATCATAATTTTTGCCCACACAATGTTATTCTAATTTTCTACCATATTTTGAATTATACAGTCACCAACATTCTATTTCAGTGAAATTTTAGATCTGTGTTTATTCTTTTAAGTTCAATTTTCTTAATTAACCCTTTCGGGACGGCGGCATTCCGAAACTGCCGTGGCCCAAAGGACGGAGCGCTTTGTTTCCGAACTTTTCCCAAAAGACGGCTATTTTTTTGCGCTAAGCCTAACTCTCGAAAAAAATTCACTAAAAATCACCCGTTCAACGCAGCATTCTACTTTTTTCAGGAAGAAAGGAAATACTTATTTTCTATTTGATGTATATTTTTCATACAAATTTTCTTTTATCAAAATAATAAAAATTTTAGTGTATATATGTTTTAGGTACAGATGGATAATTCTTTGGCATGTCTTTCCGATTTTTTAAAACTGTACCACATATATGCATATTCTTAGACAACAAATACTTTGCAAGTACAGGAGAGGTAAAAAATTTATCCAAATACAAAGTATATCCTTTTCCTAAAAGTTCACTTAGAAGTGTTTTCACAACGCGTTCTCCATACCCACCATTAGAGCTTGATAATTCCGTGTCCTTTCCAGTATACACAAGGAAATTCCATATACAGCCTGATTTCGATTCTGACAATTTATATATTTTTATTCCATATCTGGACCTTTTCGAGGGGATATATTGACAAAATCCCAGCCTTCCTTACCATGAGAACAAAGATTCATCAATGAACATATTTCTTCTAGGAGTGTATATAGATTTAAATTTTGAAACTAATGCATCTAACACGGGTTTCAATTTATTTAGTTTTTGGGCATTACTATCAAGAGTAAAATGAAGGTAACGTAATATTCCTATAAATCGATCGCGACTCATAACTGAATTGAAAAAAGGAGTACTGATATTTGGATTCTTAGAAAAATACATTTTGAGATTTGGTTTTCTGACAATGCTCGTCAAAATTACTAGTGCGAGAAACACACGAAATACGTTTCCTGTCACAGGTGTAAATATATTTGAAACAGGTGGAGTCTTCGATGTGGAAGGAGAGAGGAGATTTTTCTCCCATTTTTTCTTTGCAAACACATTAGTTGCTTTTACGATAAATTCTACTAGTTCATCACCAAAAAATATACTAAAAAAATCAAGTTCTTTATCTAAATTAGGCGACATGATATTGTGATTTATTCTAGGTATGTTCAAATACTCCAAAGAATTCAGATCTTTCAAATCATATGTCCAAACATGATTCGAAAAAACAGCAACTGAAGCTGGCGGCGTTGTAATAATAGTACGCTCAGAATCTGAAGAATCAATTGCATTTTCAGATTCATAATCAGAAATAACACTGTTCCATGAATCTTTACAATCTGCTTTGCTTTCATTACTGTCTGGTTCGTTTACCATACACGTATATTCTTCCACTGAAAGGAAACATCTCAAACCAGCCATACTTTTATCTGAAATAGCCTAATCATTTCACTGTCGCACATTCCTTTAACCCCCCTCCCCCCCAAAAAAAAATACTCTTATATTCCTATAATTCACCAACGAAATCATTAAAAGCTAAAATCAAAAGGAGACCCGGAACTCAATTATAAAATTGTTGATGCTGCGAGAAGAGCTCTGTCTGTTTTCTTTACAGAACCATATGTTTCAACACTCCAAATGGAGAAATAATTTATTGGATTCTGCTTGTGCCAAGGTCAAGCATCTGCAAAATACATTTAAGTTGCTTCCACGGGCATTTAACGCCATCTAGTAGACAAATAAATTCAAAGGAAAACGTTTCACGTAGAAACACCGATATGTGCCACTCTGTGTTTAGGGTAAAGTTCTTTCCGGCACGAGTGCGTGTCTTGAATGCAAGCTCGCAGGCGGCACACGGGCGTGCCAACCGTCGTGAAAGGGTTAAGGCCCATGCTTGCAATGAATCATTTTTTAGCAGTGTTCTCCACAGAAAACTTGTAAAGTCAAACACAACTGCTTAATGGGACAAATCTAATAAAATATTTTAAGATTTAATTTTGTAAATATGCAAAAGAACTATATCTGCAACTCAACCATTTGTAATTTTAGTTAACACATAATATAAAATAGAATATATAAGTAAGCATTGCAAATTGTTCTTTTTCAAAAGAAGTTGAAATTTATTTCTCTTCTTTTGAAAAAAGATGATTAAAAAAAGTGTGCAACTAGATCTTTTATTGTCAAGCAATCTGCCTGACTATAATGGTCTGGAGAGAACACAGCTATGTTTATTACATTCCTTATTAATCTGGTCTTAAGTTCATCAATCCAAATATCTCTTAAATTTCATGTAAAGGATATATCGACTATATTTAAAAAAGAACAGCATTTCTAAAAAAAAAGTGTTTAAATCTCCTAGAACTAAACATTCTTTAAACTTTTGCAATTTATGCTATTTACTAACAAAGTTTTTCATTCCAAGTTGTAATTTAATTTAAACATCGACATGCAACCTTTTCATTGAAACTGCAAGTTTTTCAACCCATTAAAAAAAAATATTAAATATTCATAAAAGTTATAATTTGCAAGTTATAATTATTATTAGTCAGTTTGTCAATTTAAATTAAATATCTCAATCAAGTTTAACTATACATAAAAATATTAAGCAATTAATGTGAAAGCTATACCAACTTACTTTTACTGCTTCCAGAATATTTCTTTCAGCTTTAGTGTGAGCAGTATCTTTCTTATTTTTCACAATACTAGCCTAAAATGGAATATATGCATAAGAAATGGGAAGTAATTGATTATTTTATCAGAATATCTTCAGGATGTTAAGCACATGCTGAAGATATACTTCACTCTGGAAACAATCCAATATCTATACACATCAGGGGAAAAAAGTCACCTTAAATTAAAAGGATAAATATTTTGACTGGATATATATTAAAATAAAGAATATATATTAAAAAGGATAATAAGGATAATAAAGGATATATATTAAAATACCCAAAATTGCTCAGGATACATTCAATTCATTAAAAAAATGATAAACTTTACCCATTCTTTCATAATTTGGTAACTTTCTTGTCAATAGCATATTGTAATTATTTACAAAAACTAAATACAGTGACCGCCGCTTATAAGAAACACGTTCGTTTCGCTCGTTTTGTTTCTTATAAGCAGTTGTTTCTTAAATCCGGAAATTTTTTAAATATCGTTCTTCCATTGTAAATACTAACTATTGAACACAGTTTTACAGAATTTAAAAGATAAATGTATATAAGTAAAACATTAGTACGTACATAATACATTTGTAAATTGAGTTTTGCATTCAAAAATATTTCTTATTTTACGAATTAAGCCTTACAACTTAAAATATTATCTATATGCATATACTAATATGTAGTTAAATAAGAATAAAAAGTAAAACTCATAGTTCGTTCATTTATGTATAAGAGCATAGTACATTTTCATACATACCGTAATCTGTTACTGAGGAACAGCAAAAAATTATCCAGTGTAGTTTGTGCTAACGAGTCTGTGATTAGTTTACGTACATCCATTTCTAAATCATAAAATAGTCCATAAACTTTTTCTGATGTCCCTCTATGTTCAAGAGTTTTTCTAATTATAGTTAGGGCTTCTCGCGACTGTTTGGCTGTAGAAAAATTTTCTTCTTGTGGAACGTCGTCTTCATTTTCTTCTTCGTTGCAAACATTCTGAATTTTCGCAACTATGTCATCATCACTTTTTTCTTCAGATGTTTGTAAATTTTCGTCGATGTGAATCCATTCTTCGAGAGGTGCTTCTAATTCTTCTTCATCTTCTGCTGGTATGTCAACATTATTTTTCAAAAATCCTGCTTTACGGAAGCAATTAAAAATGCATATGTCAGAAACATTTTTCCATGCGCCTGCGATCATATGGATAGCATCAAGCAAGGTTATTTTCCTGCTTATTTCGGAAGCCGATCCTTTCTCTTCATCAATTGCATCCACTGTCGCAAATTTGATCGATACAGAGTTTTAAATGCTTTAATAATTCCTTGGTCAAGAGGCTGTATGATGGAAGTTGTATTGGGTGGCAAAAAACAAAGTTCAATGTTTGTCAGCTGTACTACAGGATGAGCCGAACAGTTGTCAAGGATTAAAAGATTTTTTTCTTTTCCCATCAGTTCCCTGTCCCACTTTAACAAAAAGTCTTCGAAAATTCTACTTGTCATCCAGGCATTCTTTGAATTTTCGTAGATCACTGGCAATTTTTTTATTCCAATTAAACAGCGAGGACGTTTGCTTTTGCCAATAACTAAAGGGTTTTTTACAGTTCCCGTCATATTAGTTGTTAGCAGAACTGTAACTCGATCTTTTTGTTTTTTTCCAACGGAGGATAGATCATTTTTGAACATCATTGTATACTCGGGCATCGCTCTAAAATAGAGCCCAGTCTCGTCAGTGCTAAAAATTTGATGAGGAGCGTATTTTTCTAATAGAGATGGTAAGCTATGCGTAATCCATGAAGATGCCGACTCGGAGTCCGTGTCCTGCTTCTCTCCATAATTTTTTTTGTACACAATGTTATTTCGTTCTTTCCAGCGGCTTAACCAACCATCAGTCGCACGGAACTCTTTTTCTCCTAATTTTTCCGCAAAATTTTCTGCTTTTTTCAGTAAAATTGCCCTACTGATAGGAGCGTTCTTTAATCTGGCGTTAGAAAACCATTGTAAGAGTGCTTCCTCTATAGCAGCTGCCTTTCCTTCTCGCTTCCGTTTTCTTTGAAGATTACAATTTGGCGTCAAAATTTCATTTCTGCCTTTCCGAATTTTACATAATGTTGAGTGCGGAATTTCTAATGCAGAAGCAACTTCTCTTTGACTACACGGAGGTAGAGAATCATACTTTTTAAGTAAACTTTGCTTTTCAAGCAAAGTAAGGGTTTTTCTCTTTTGAGACATGTTTCCACTAGCAAAACATAAAATTACTAACTAAAGCTGTACGAATCTTATTTGAGTGCATAAGCAAAGATGCCTTTCCTTATCAGTACGTTTCCTTAACTGCCAAAAGATTAAAACTCGTTTCTTACTGGTTTTGGGGTTGCTCCCCCTAAGCCTTTCTACGGAGAAATTCTCTGTCATCCTTTGTTAAATAGCAAACTCCCACCCCCTCCCCGTACGCCCAGAGACAAGAGATAACAACTCGCCCTTCAGTTAACCTTAAACAAATCGTTTTTTTTTTACACCCGCGTCGCAAGGAAATCAACAAATTTTCTGTAGGAAACTGTTTCTTATAAGCGGAATCGTGTTTCTTATAAGCGACACAATTTTAATGTTAAAACGAAGTTTGTATTTGTTTCTGTCGTTTTGGGTCTTATAAACGGCTGTTTCTTATAACCACTGAATCTTATAACCGGCGGTCACTGTATATATTTCTTTACACTATACAGGGTGGGTGTTTTAAAAAAAGACTGTTACAGTTTATTTCTTTACCAATTTGAGATAGATAGGTAATGAAATTGGAAAAATGTTCAAATTAAGGACACAGAATTGCAACCACTTCAAAATCAGATGCTTGAAATCATATGTTGAAAAATCAACGAAGACATTTATTAATAAAGCAGTAACATTTTCATATTATTGTGAACATGTAATTTTCCCTCACTGGCATCTCCCATCTTGTCTTTCGTTTCTTCTTTATCGTATTTCACAGCTCTAATCTCTTGTTCTGTCTCTTCTTGTCCGGCTTCCATTTCATTTTGTACAGCTTTTATCACTTCTTGTCCGTCTTTCAAAACTTCTTTCATCTCATCTTGTGTGACTTTCATAGCTGCTTTCATCTTGTCTTAACCGAATTTCACTTAGTCTTGTACGGATTTCATAGCTTCTTGTCTGGCTTGCATAGCTTCTTGTCCGGCTTACATAAATTCCATCATCTCGCATAGCTGTTCCTCCATCGTTTTACTAGTTGGGGGAGCCATAACTACTTGTAAAGTTTCTAGAAATTCCGGCTTCTGATGCCAGTTTGTTATGAATGTGTCCTCTGGAATCATGGGTGTGCATGTAGAATACAAGAATGAGTCCCAATTTCTGGATAACTAAACACATTTATTCACAAGCACAAAGTAAACAGGAACAATATACAATTAAACAGCACTTAAATGCTCCACTAATTTCACAAAATAAGCGATATTATTCTAAAATACTGGCAAATACAATTTCATAAAAACAACAGCTATTATTCTCAAAACATTGACAAAAAGTCGCAGTTCAATGTAGCTCATATCTTGTCAATTGAACTCCCACTGAGTGATGACTCCTTTTCATAGGCTCTCTCTGTAGAAAATTCTAAAATTATCTCATATCTTATAGACTATAAATTATTTCATGGTCTTTCTAAAATATTCCCAGAAGTCGCCTAATTAGAGATAAATCCACAAATCTGGCAATCGTCCTGCTAAGTTCTGAAAGTGGCAATCCTAAAATGGTATCATGGGAAAGAATGCTCATACTTCTGTCTTCTGGAGAAAATACTCTGATGGTGCCACTTGCGAAAGAGGTGAAAAACAAGATGAGAGATGTCAATAAGGGAAAATTACATGTTCGCAACAATATTAACAACATGCAAATGTTGAAGTATAAAAATTTTCATTTAAAAATATGGAAAGCTTGTGCCTTTATTCAAAATCAAAGTCATAGCACATTCCAATTTTTGAACATTATTATATCAATGTGCAGGCATAAAAACCAATCTTTCTAGAGGTAACTAATTAAAAAGTAAGAAATATTTTTTGACAGAAATACTACATAAAAATTTGAATTTTTCTGAAAATCCCTAAAGGTGTAAAGTATAGTTGATTCTTCATCTTATTTTTAACATTTTCTAGTTTGCATCATAAATCTCCAATAAGTAAAGAAGTAAGCCATGTAGCAATGTTTTTAAAATATATTGCATATTTAAAATACTCTAAAGTTAGCATCATTTGAGCTTTTGTGTAAATCAGATGATACCATCAAAAAATGACAATACAAACAGGTAACAACATAATAATGGCAGACAGCATTTATTAAAATTTGATTAATACTAAAATTTAAAAAAGTAAAATTACCTTTTTCAAAACCTTCATTGCAAAAAATTTTCCTGAATCCTTACCAGTTATCTTTCGAACTTGGAATACCTGAAATAGATTTTACTATAAATAACAATATCATATCAGACTTCATTTTGCCGATCACCAAAATAGCCATTTGTAATTAAAAAAAAAATCCTAAGTAACTACTTTTTTTAAAAAAAGTGGCAAAACTTAGATAAAAAAAATATTTTTTTACATCTCATAAAGTTATTTTTTAATATTTTAATAATTGTACAAAACAAATTAATATGGTGCTATAACATTAGAAAATTTCATTTTATAGATTATTGCAGAAAAAGTATTCACTTTTTATAAAGAACAAGAAAGATCAATCATGCTTAAAGCATTGATTATGAAACACTTTCCAACTTCAATGCAATTTTATTTAAACATGTCTAAAATGCAATACATTCCTCGGTAATATTTTAAAACTTATCACAATACTACATTAATTTATTATATTTGAAAACTTAAACCTTCATCGAAAGAAATGAACTTCATTCAAATGACGGCATTAAAATATAAATTGCCTGGTTTAAGCATCTCTAAAATGTGATACATTCCTCGATAATAATTTTAGAATTATCATAATACTACGATAATTTATTATATTTGAAAACTTCATCGAAAACAACTGAAATTCATTCAAATGATGTCATAGAAAAAATAACACGCCTGGCTCTCTCTATAAAAGTATCATTTCATTCATAAATAATTTCCCATTCATGTCATTCATCACAATACTATAATAATTTATTTTATTTAAAAATTAAGACCATGGAGCTACAAGTAATTAAACTCTATGCGTAAAACTTCATCGAAAAAAATAGTCATCTTTGTAAAATCAATGACTATTTCATTCATATCAGCTATGCAGACTCCATGAACTAAATGATTTTGTGTTAAAGAAATACAGCAATTCTAATACAACTAATTCTGCAAATTTTGCTGTTTACATTTTACATAGGTGAAAAATAGGCTTCGTTGTAGAAATAATCAAATTAGGATGAGCATTTAAACTCAGATATATTGTCATTGCGTTGTTTCAGTATGTAGATGCACAGAATTTAGGCAAAAATAAAGTAGTTTTAGAACGGATACAACACTCAGATATGAATTAAAAAGAACTTTAAAAATCATGATTTTGACACAAGATGGATGCCATATATCATTTTGAAGTGGGTCACGTGACATTTTTATATTATGGTCACGTGATCGCTTCATATAAGAGGTGTTATTATTTTAATTTTTATTTAAAAAACTACTGAATATATTTCGCTGAATTTTTTTTTATATATTTTATGGAACAATTTGAATATTCTCTAAAATTTTCGAAGCAATTTGTGGATCCGCTTAAAAAATGTTTGAAAAATTAGGTCCCATAGAGCTCAATGTATTTCATTTTTTCAACGGGGGTTCAATCCAAAACTAATTGGGTGATATTATTCATTTATATTCCCATAGGTCCTACAGACCGTCTGAACAACATACTAAAATTTCATTTTGATTAAGTCATTTTTACGGCAGTTATTGTGCTAATGGACAGACAGACAGAATGAACAAAGTCATAAACACTTTTCAACTTTGTTGTAAAGTGTTAAAAAAGCAATAGATATAGTGAAAATTGTAAAAATAAAATCAGTGGTTTCAAATTTTAAAAAGTGGATATTAAAAAATAAAAGTGGCTAACTTGTGATTACAGAAAAAAATTCCAAGAGCAAGGCTCACATGTGCACCTTCTTTTCTATAAATTCTCAGAGAAGAAATACTCAACACTTACTTTTCCATATCCACCTTTTCCTAAAACTTTAAGCAATTCAAAATCTTTTGGTCCTGTCTTTCCAGATCCAACATCAAATTCAATGTCAGATATAGACACATTTTCAATATCATCTGATCTATTTAACAAATGATAAAAATATATTTTAAAATTTTAAAACACTTACGTTAAGAATAATATATATCAACATCAATGAAACTTTTAGAGAATTTTACTAAATAGTAAGGCCTCAATTAGCGCTTAGGATGTGTTCATAGACAACAAAGAGCTAAATGAAACAGCGTTAAATGAAGTCATTTTAACACATAGTAAATAGGGAAAGGGGAACATAAGATCAAAAATAAATAAACAAACCTTATTTTAATTTGAAGTTATTTTTATATTAATTTGCATAATAATATATGTTAATAACACAAACATGTGCACCAAGAAAAGTTCATTTTTGTGATGCAGATCCTGGCTCTTCTGAAATTCTTGATTTTTTTGCAATGAAGTCATCTAGTGTTACTTGTTGCTTTCTTTTTTTCTCGTTAAGCAATTGCCAGTAGCAGAAGATCGCATCCAAAATGCCTCGTCTTGCTTTTGCACTCCTTTCAAAATCTGGATAACTAACTACAATTTGATAAACGATTTCGGTTATCATTACCAAACTAACTTTCACTAAGAAAATTTGTAGCAAGTTCTTTGCGCTCTTCATTTTCAGAATCACTATTTTCAAATTCTACATGAATTTCTTGTTCTGCCAGTTCTTGAAGGTCGTCGTTGGTAAGGTTCTCACCAGAAACCTGCAGTAACTCCTAAATATGCTGCTCATCTACATCTCCTAATCCTGCTGTATCGATTAGGTTATCAATTTAGCCTACGATAGATACTTTTTGTTGAGTTTATCAGTTAATTCTTGCCAAGCGAGCACTTTTTTTTAGGCTTCGAGCAGACCGTGTTATATCAAATCAGCATTAATTGAGGAAAGGCTAAACAAGGTCTTACTGTACTTAGATCAATTTCATAATAGCCTTCCTTTACTAATTTTCCATTGTTGGTCTCGGTATACAAAATAAAATTCAGCACTAGAGCATGTCATAAAAAAAAATGCAAGTCATATGGAGTGTTTCTTGGCAATATAAATTTATTAATACAAAGTATGATTGAATAAAATTCTTTCAACAAGTGTTACACAAATCTGAAGGTTGAAGTATACAAAGAAAACATGATCTGTATTAAATTTATCATATATTTGTATAGAACAAATTATAGGAAAAGAGCTTTCTTCACTCATATTATCAACAGACATGCACCAGAAATGGCGCACACTACCTATACACCCATGCAGCTATACACACATCAATAATATACTGCTGCAATAACTTCCCTTCTAAAAATGCTATTAAAAGTAACTCTTAACTACTGCAAGTTAAGAGCGTTGATAGGGCTAGTCAGTTCGGTGAAAGCTGTCGGGTGGGATAACTAGCAGGTGATAAATAATTCCGATTTCAATAACAATGGAATTAGAGGAAAATTTTGTAGATGCAGGTTCAACGCATCTGCTAGGAATTGATGATTAAAAGTCAATCAGACGTTGTTTTTAGATTGCATCCATTAGCCACTAATATTTTTTTTCTAATCCTTTTGGAAAAGGATAATGCAAATTCATTTCAGAGATCGATGTAAGACTCCACTTCTGACGTTCAGTAACAAAATTTTAGCAGAAAGAATTTTTATCCAGTCTGGTGATATTGCACTTTTGATTCCTATCACAAATATCTGTATAAGTTATGCACTAGAGCATGCTAACATGATCTCTATTTCTAAACAGTTAAAAAAGAAGATATAACTAGCCATTTTATTACCAGACAAGTAGAAAAATTTACCGGGTGGCCAGTCCTACTAAAATAACATGGGGGAAGAATACTGCTGCATAGTACATGCTGTATACAAATTCATAGCTACCTGCAAACAGTAGATGATCAATATTCTAAATTTTTCCCCAACCAAAATTATTGACACAAAACAAGTTGCGGGCGTAGTTTCTTTAACACCAAACAAAATCTGTGTACAAAAGCTTCATTGGCATAGTAAAGCTAAAGCAATTCAAATAAAATTTAGTCCATTGCTTAACATAATCATGTTTTAGGTCACAACAAAGCCCAAATATTAAATTCCGATCTATGAATTGAAATACCAAAGTCAAAGGTCAGATAATGTTGAGTCTATGAAGAAAAATTATTCGCTTGGCTGAAAGGTTTTTCCATTTGTTTGGTAAAACTTGTAAAATTATACAAATTACTAGGCTGTCTTATACATTAAGTATTTAATATTTTGAATTTTTTACTACTTTCATGAAATAAACATTACAGTTTTCAAACATGCTAGAGTCTGGCTTAGCTTCAATTTTGGGTTGTAAGAGACAGTTTAGTTTGATTTAGTAATACGAAATCTTTGAATTCAGAACACTGTAGAGGAATGTATACAAGACTGCTATCTCATTTTCAAACCAATTAACATTCTTTAAATGAAGTATTGAATAAATAACCAAAACATGCAAATAGGCAGTCCAGATAAACAGAAAAATTAAAAGCTGAATGGAAAATGAGACTTTTTGGCTCTCGGCAATACACAAAAATAAACTGAATTGTGCAAAAGAAAAATATATCTTTAAAGAAAAATATATTTCTTTAATAGCATACTTGCGCATTTTTTACTTGCAACATTTTTATTGTTAAGACTTGCAGTAATGCAATACTAGAATGCATTCAATTTATTAAATTTTACTAGTTTATTTGTAAGTCTGGGCTGAAGCAATAACATATGTTTGGTCTATCGTCTTGGATAATGTTAAAATAGCATTTTTTTAATTGTTTATTCCATATTTTTTCAATCCACAGCCATGCATATATTTTAAATTAATTTAATGATAATTTAATTACTCCCAACAACTACATTTGCGTATGTGAAAATGGAACAGTCGGTGGTAGAATGAGGACCAGTGCTCGGACGCAAATGTAGTGATGGGGAGAAATTAAATTATTACTAAATTAATTTTAAATGTGCATATGGTTGTGCATTTAATACTAAAAATATGGAATATAAAACTATACTCATACATGCCAACATTGGAGAATAAAAATCACAGTAGTTAGCACTGTGATAATTTTTACAGCGCTCTACAAGTCAACGTATAACCTTTCAATATCACTTAGGGAAAAATAGGGATTTTTTTTTTTACATCACAAAAAGTGCATATATCACAAAAAATGCTTTTTTGTTTTTCTAAAAAATATGTAACTCACTATAATGCCTACTGCAAAAGAAAAATAATTTTACATAGTCTATATAAAAACATAATAGTGACATAAATAGAGAAATTTTAGAGAGGTGGTGGGGGGGGGGGGGGGGAGCTCACTGAAACAAAATATGTCTAGTTGTATTTCAGTTAATTAGATGAATACGAATAGGAAAATATTTTAGGAACTCTAATGCCCAGAAAATAAGGGAAAAAGAGCATATTTAAAAAAAAAATAGTAATATTTCATTTTTATTTATGTAAACTGCAAAAATGTGAAAGTACTGTGTAATTAAGTCGCGATTTTATAAAAAATAAGATGGATGGAAAAGGATGCTTAAACATTACACTGAAGTTTAATCTATACATGCAAAATCGCACTTAAAAAATAATATATATTTCACAAAATCATTAATTAACAATGAAGCATTCTGCAAAGAAATGAATGTTATGCATTTTTTATTTCACATAATTTGAAACTAAACACGGATGGAAAAGGATGTTTCAACATTGCACAGAAATATAATCTATACCTGTGAAATCGCACTTAAAATTAATCAATATTTTATGAAAATATTAATTAATAACTAAACCTACTACAAAAAAATGAATGTTTGTGTAATTTTCATTCATATAATTTAAATTAAACATAGATGGAAACGGATGTTTCAACATTACACGGCAATGTAACCTATATGTGCAAAATCACACTTATTTGAAGTAGTATTCATCAATAAAGTGAAAATGATGCCACTTAGTACTTATAGTAGGTTCATATGCAGAAGAAACAAAATGGCGACAGCTGCAAGTTTGATCAAAATTCCCTTTAAGAGAATTTTTATTTAAAAATCCCTAACTTCAGGGATGTTTAAAGAAATTCACAAATCTGGGAGATTTGTTTAAAATCGGGAAAACGGGAGAAATCACCAAAACCCGGGAATTTCCCGGAAAAACAAGCAGAATTGACAACTATACTATACCTATAAAAATAACTATAAAAAAATGCAACTTTAAGTTATCAGAAATAACAGACGGAACATATTTCATCATTTTAACTAGGATCTTAAAATTAACAAATGTAACTAGTAAAATTTAATTAATTGAATTCCTATACTTAGCAATTTTTAAATGCCCTGCTGAACACACTTAGTAGTGTAAATTATTAAGATTGAAATTTCTAATACTTTACCCAACAATTAGATTTGCACCAACCTTCTCCAAAGTAAAAAATTTCTACCAGCCACCATGGCTGGTACAGCTCATTTTTAACCAGCCACATAGAAGAATCTACATGCCACCTCGACGATGAAGGATAAAAATACAATTTAAAACTATTTTAGCAACCTAATTTTACGTAGCAAAGAAACATCAAAAATGTTTGTAGCATAATAGAAAAACAACACAAAATTTGAGGATTCTTAATGTATTCAATTTAATTTTGCTTCTACATGACAATTAATAATTGCTAGCATCATCGGGTATATGTATTTTTTTTTTTCCCCCATCATTGGTATTTTTCCACAACAGGGTAATTGCTGTATCTGGATTATATTTATCAATGGGCATCCCATTGCATTTGACCATCATTAGATCATCTCATGTTTCTTCCTGAATTGATGAACGAAAAGCTATTTTTATTCTATTCATAGCAGAAAATCGAATGGAGCTGTGCTAACAAGGATTAACTGGATCAATTCCATCAGTTTTAAAATTTGGGTAAACCTTCCTGCTTCGTTTTCTTCTATAACCAATCGATTATACAAAGAATTAAATGATACTCTTTTCCCAGTAGTTTTAACTAAGTCGCAAGTATAAACTTTCAATCTAGAATACACTGCTAAAACAGTTTCAGCATTAAAAGTGATCATAATTTCATTAGATAAGATATAACATATATCTGTCATGTCCTCAGTACCATACACCTTTATATTTTCCGGTTTATCAGGAAAATAAATAGGATCCAAAAGTTTAACATAATATGAAATTTGACCTAAAAAAAAATTTTTTTTTTCAAATTCACAGATATACAAGGTGTTTTATAAATTCCGAATTAGTTTAAAAATTCCTTAAAATTGAACGAATTGGTATATTTGAATGCGGTTTGCGACAAAGTTAGTCTCATGAAGGGGGATTTTTTTGGCAGAGAAAAAAAAATTAGTTCAACATTTTGTCAATAGAGGGCACTGCACGCAAACAATCCCAGAATTCTGTGGAAAACTACGTTTATTTGCATGCAGGCAAATGTTTACAAGCACATCACAGCACTAGAGTACTTGTTCTATGTGTCCGCCATCACCACAAATAATAGTTTGCAAGCGAGTGACAAAACCGTTAACTGCAGCATGTAGCATATCCGGATGGATGCAGGAGATTTCGTGGTGAATGGCATCCTTTAATTGCACTGAAGAAGATGGGCTGTTGCGGTACACTCGGGACTTAACGTAACCCCAGAGCCAAAAATCTAGGGGTGTTAAGTCCGGTGAGCGAGGAGGCCATTCAATTGCACAGTGACGGCTGATTAATCATTCTTCAGTAAAGGTTCTGCTCAGGAACTTCTTCACTTTGTTTGCGATATGAGGAGGTGCCCAGTCTTGCATGGATGTCACTGTGTTAAGGACATTATGTTCCAATAAGCACGGTATCACTTTCTCCGTTAGCATTTGCAAATAGTGTGTTCCATTAATTGAGCCAGCCTGCTTTTGCACAGGGCTGTTCAAAGAAAAAAGGGCCCACAATAATGGACGCAGTGAATCCACACCAAACAGTAACACGTGGGGAATGTAAGGGCTCCTCACTGTAGGCATGTGGGTTTTCCTTTGCCCAGATTCTACAGTTATGGATATTGACTGTTCCATGCAATGAAAAATGAACCTCGTCTGTCCACAAGATATTGAGCAGCCATTGTGGATCTTCATCGATTTTCGACAAAGCCCAATTTGCGAATTGCACTCGCTTAGCTGTGTCATTTGGTAAGAGCTGGTGCAGTGATTTCAACTTGTAAGGGTACAATTTTAATACACCATGAAGGATGCGGAATGCCGATGTTTTCGGTATACCACTTATTCTTGCCAGTTCTCGTGCGCTACTTGCTGTACTCATTGACTGTTCCCTTAGAGTGTGCATTTGCGAAGCCACAGCGGAGGTACGGATCTCTGACAAACGTGGTTTAATACTGCAAGGGCGATTACACAAACTTCCCGTTTCTTCGAAATGCCGTACCAGGGAAACCAGTCTAGCAGGAGCGATTGGACCAGAACCTTTCTTCAATCTCTTCTGTGTCCGAAACCTTCGTAAAGTTTCAGCCGGCGATTCATGGCTGAGGTAAAACAACTTAACCAATAGTGCTTTATCCATCAATGTCAACATCACAATGAAAGCCAGTAACAGGAAAATTCAGAAATGAGCTTTAAATCATACACCCAGCATTTTATAGGATTCTGATTTGTATATTTCCTGTGATTGCTTGCGTGCAGCACCCTCTATTGACAAAATTTTGAACTAATTTTTTTTTTCTTTACCAAAAAAATCCCCCTTCATGAGACTAACTTTGTCGGAAACCTCATTCAAATATACCAATTACTTCAATTTTTAGGAATTTTTAAACTAATTCGGAATATATGGAACACCCTGTATATATATATATATATATATATATATATATATATAAGATTCATATGAAAAAGAGAGGGGAAATGACCAAATGCAAGGCATAAAATGGTAGAGGGGGATGGCGACCCCTCTTTCCCGTTTAAAAGACTGCTTTTATGCCCGGGCAACACTCACGGTACCAATGCCATGCAGAAGCCATACTTCCGTAAATGTGTCAAATCAAAAACACTCGAAAAAGTGCAAAGAAAACAAATAGGAATCGACCAGGATCGCAAGGGAAAGAATGGAAATGCAGCAAATGCCCCTGTCGGTTACGATGGAGTGCATCATATATAACAGAAGTCCACGCATGCGCTATTCGTTATTTTCACTTTCATCGTTCTATACCTCTGCCATATCCTTTAAGTAAGCATTTTCTCCCTTTTTTGTATTAAATAGGGAATTTTAATAACATTTCAGGAAGCCAATTGGATAATTCCGTTTTATTGCCTCCTTCATAATATTCCTATTATGCATGATGCAATCAGACTTGAAAGTATTAATGCGTTGATTTCTATTGAGGTGCCCAATGACGACATTTCTGAAAATGTTTTTGGTCAAATTCGACCTCCAATCAATAATGCGGTTGATTTTTATATTGAAATTGTTTCTCTTGTCATATAAGACGGTATAAGTACCATATCTACTGTCATGTTTTAGTGTGATATCTAGAAAATCAACACTATCTTCCTCCTTACTTATATTCTCAATCAATTCCAGTTCTTTTGGATAAAAAGTAAAATCAAATTGGGGTGTATTCTTATATTGCCCAATAAGGACATCGTCAACGAAACGAAAATATGGCATTTCATGTAATATATGAGTGCCATTTTCAAATTTACACAAGTATAGATCGGCGAGCAGGGATGAACATCCCCCTCCCATCGGAATACCCTTAACCTGTTTAAAATAGTTGGTGCCATCAAATAAGATGTTTTCAAACAACACAATGCGAATCAAGTCCTCGTATTTTCTGAATGTAATATGCTCTTTTAAGTCATATATTTCATGTAGTTCCTTCAAAATTTCATATAGATTTTCCAGATTGATGTTGTTGAATAAATCACGGAAATCGTAACTTTTGAAACGTATATCCCTGCTATAAAATGGAAGTCGGTTGATGACATCGTAACTATTATTTATCATTACTGTTCCTTGTTTCTTGAGTATAATCATAACATTTTTAAGTATAGTTAAAAGTTTTTCATTTGCAATTGTTAAATAGGATCCACATCCCACTGTCACCGGCCGGAACTTGACTGGATTTTTATGAAGTTTTGGTATGAGTACCAAATATGGAAAGTTAACTGCTTTAAGTTCGATACCAATGCTTTCATACAGAGTTTTAATTTTATTTACCAGACATGTTCCATTTTGTTGTAAAGGGGAGTACATTTGTTTATCAAGATAACTATTTTTTAAAGTATCAACGTAGTATTTTCTGCATGTGAAAGCGTAATTTGATACAACTTTATCCGTATAAGTTATAACATATTTATCTTCATATTTATTGACTGCATTTTGAAGAGAAGGATAATACGTTTTTTTACACAATGTTTTGTAGTGGAGATTGAACATTTTGATAAGGTTGTATTGCCATTCTTTGAAGGCTTGTATTGGCATGCTGTATTTTACGGCGAGTTTATATGTAAATTTCTTCAAATCTTGTTCAAAGTCCTTTTTAATATTTGTGAAATCTTGTATACGAAATTTCGTACCAAGTTGAAGCATAGATTTTAACTTGTGATTATCCAATAGATCCAGGTTTCCAGTGATAATGTGCGCATGATGGGTATCTATATAAGGGCTATTTTTACAATTACACTCTTCACTTTTATATACATTGATGTTTCTACTTATGCGGTTATAATTAAATATTTTTCTACCATTGGTTTGCACAAATTTATAAATCAGTTTTACTTCTATGTTAGGTATTGGTAAGAGATGTGCCAAGTTTTTTATATATGTCTTGATTGGTAAACCATCATAATTTTTATTTTTGTAGGTTGTAACAAAAGGCTCTGTTGTAGTAGTTTTCTTCTGTGGAGAGGATTTCAATACTATGCTTAATGTACTGGCTTTTAGTTTAAGTAAATCCATCATTATAGCGTAGTTTGTACATGCATTTTCATTATTATTAACAGTTAGTTGTTTTTCGAGTTGATACACTTTCAAATAACACCAGATGCGTTGAATATAACGTTTTCTTATACTAAATATAAGATTTTTGATCCAGCCGGATTTTATTATTATTCCTGTACACACTGTTTTCATGAACGTTTCGATCTTATCAAGAGTTTCTTTATAACTGAAATTTTTCCTTTTTCTTGTTCCCCTTTGCCATCTCTTTTTTATAGCAGGATGGATATCTTGTAAAACAGGGTTACGTTTTTCATTTTTACAAGATTCCAAATTATAATTGTCATTAAATATGATCGTATTGAGTCCATACGGAAAAGCTGTTCCATATTGTTGGATGTGTGTATTTTCCCACCAAAGTCTTTCTGACAGTTTGGGTACAACATCGATGATTGTAACAATTATTTGTGAAAAATCATGGTTTCTATAATGACGGAGTTCCAAATTGGTGATAGTTGCATCAGTGAGAAGAGATTTGCCAATTTGACTTCGATGTAAGTTGATTCGCAAATGCAAACGATTTTTGGTTTGGCCGATATATTTGGCATGGCATGTTTGGCAAGTAATACAGTAGATGACATTATAGGTTTTGCAGAATGTACCGTAACTGGGATCTTGAGTAGAAAGAATTCTGGAGAAAAATTGGATAACTGTGAAATAATTTTATTTTAATATGTTTACTATGCTATATATATAGGGACTCTGTGTCTTGCAGCATTGCGCGGATATATCGTCTCGTTTTTCTTGTTTGATGTTTTATGACCTGGGTTGCTTCTCGGACCATACACGTGCTGTGGTGGTCTTCCGTGTGTTGTTGGATCGGCATTTAGGTTAAAATTTGGGACGCACTATGGTATGTTGTGTTATTTTGATTTCATGTTGTTACTTTCCTTATATACATAATGTATAAGGAAAGTATTGTGACGGGGTCGAAAATTCGAATTCGAGTTTTCGACGGGAGAGCACGTTTCAAGCATCCCTGATCACGAATCAAACATTTTTGGAGTGATGTCTGTGTG
The DNA here is from genome assembly GCA_951213105.1 of Amaurobius ferox. Taxonomy (NCBI): domain Eukaryota; kingdom Metazoa; phylum Arthropoda; class Arachnida; order Araneae; family Amaurobiidae; genus Amaurobius; species Amaurobius ferox. The sequence goes on from OX578137.1 coordinate 89,839,571, forward strand.
TGTGTGTGTGTGTGTGTGTGTGTGAAAGTATGTGTGTATGTGTGTGTGTCAGTGAGTCTGTGGAGACGATAACTGACGAACGAATGGACCGATTCGAACCAAATTTGGTACAAAAATCACAATCCATAAACACTGGAAGCCTATTGTTTTTATACGTAATCGAATGTTCAGAACTTCCCTAAATTTTCGAATGAAATTTTGAAAAAATCGTCAAAAAATCAAAACCGCTAATAAAGTTACGCAAATAGACATTTCTTATGTAATTTTTCATTAGAAAACGATTGGCATAAATTTTAGAAGGCTAACATGAACCGTTCTCGAGATATTGTACATTTTTCAAAAAAATTATGAAAAAGTCACATAAAAAAAAATTCCTATTGAGAAACATGTTCACTTTTCATATGTAATACCATGCGATAAATTGAGTGACATCATTCTCGTGGATCTAGCTCGTTCCATTCATGAAAAAATATACTTTGAATAATACTTTTGTATTTGAACGCCAATAGTCATTTATCTGCTGTAAGAATAACTTTTTTCTTACTGCATAACTCTTGGCGAGATTTTGGCGACGAATTTGGCGAAATGTCGCCAACTTGGCGACTTTTTGAAATGTTGCCAAATTAACGTAAATCTCGTCAAATGGATAAAAATGACGCTAAATCAATGAAAATGACAACTAATTGTCGAAAATTCAATATCATGGAAAGAATATTAGTATCTACTATAAGAAAAACCTATTTTTTTACTGTAAAAGTAGTAAATTCATTACATTATATAAGGAAAGTCATGTGTTGCCCACATCAGATTTTTTTGTTATATCATGAATTGTAACTCATTTAGCATGTTTTTAACAAGGTAGCATTTGCCTTTTAAGTGTTTTATAGTATTTATGTGTTTTATTGTGTTTTAAGTTATCTAACACGGACAATATCTATCTACGTCCATTTTATAAATAACGTATTTCAATGAAATGATATTTATATAAAATCCAAAAAAAGTTAAAAATGTTCTAAAAGTCACTGAGTCATGCATTCGCACATCCAGGCCATTCTTATATGCTTTATGAAGATACAGCTTTTAATGTATGTTTTATACTTTCTCCACAGCTTTAATGAACAAGATGGTGGATCTAGTAAAAAACAACTACGTTTTACATTTACTCCTCAATAAGAGATATAAACTGTTGAAATTATACTTTATGAATGAATACAACTATATTATATAGCGACTGGCAATTATACTGTTATAAAGTATATGCCCGGTAATACAACAATACAGGGTAGTAGTATTATCGATAACCAGTTACCCTCATGCTTTATATATGATGCCTAACATAAAGAAATATTTCAAGCCTGTGCAACATGCTATTGCAAACTCTGTGACAAATATAAATAGCGTCTGTAATGTTTCTCATTGTTCTACCGACTCGATCCTTAATCTAAATGGATCACCCTTTTTTAAATATTCATATCATCATTATTTTAATAGAATACGTAATTTCAAGTTTAAAAAATGCCAATCTCATCGATGTAAACTCTGCCCAGTGGCAGACCCTCTCCAAATATCTACTCAAGATCCCAGTTACGGTACATTCTGCAAAACCTATAATGTCATCTACTGTATTACTTGCCAAACATGCCATGCCAAATATATCGGCCAAACCAAAAATCGTTTGCATTTGCGAATCAACTTACATCGAAGTCAAATTGGCAAATCTCTTCTCACTGATGCAACTATCACCAATTTGGAACTCCGTCATTATAGAAACCATGATTTTTCACAAATAATTGTTACAATCATCGATGTTGTACCCAAACTGTCAGAAAGACTTTGGTGGGAAAATACACACATCCAACAATATGGAACAGCTTTTCCGTATGGACTCAATACGATCATATTTAATGACAATTATAATTTGGAATCTTGTAAAAATGAAAAACGTAACCCTGTTTTACAAGATATCCATCCTGCTATAAAAAAGAGATGGCAAAGGGGAACAAGAAAAAGGAAAAATTTCAGTTATAAAGAAACTCTTGATAAGATCGAAACGTTCATGAAAACAGTGTGTACAGGAATAATAATAAAATCCGGCTGGATCAAAAATCTTATATTTAGTATAAGAAAACGTTATATTCAACGCATCTGGTGTTATTTGAAAGTGTATCAACTCGAAAAACAACTAACTGTTAATAATAATGAAAATGCATGTACAAACTACGCTATAATGATGGATTTACTTAAACTAAAAGCCAGTACATTAAGCATAGTATTGAAATCCTCTCCACAGAAGAAAACTACTACAACAGAGCCTTTTGTTACAACCTACAAAAATAAAAATTATGATGGTTTACCAATCGAGACATATATAAAAAACTTGGCACATCTCTTACCAATACCTAACATAGAAGTAAAACTGATTTATAAATTTGTGCAAACCAATGGTAGAAAAATATTTAATTATAACCGCATAAGTAGAAACATCAATGTATATAAAAGTGAAGAGTGTAATTGTAAAAATAGCCCTTATATAGATACCCATCATGCGCACATTATCACTGGAAACCTGGATCTATTGGATAATCACAAGTTAAAATCTATGCTTCAACTTGGTACGAAATTTCGTATACAAGATTTCACAAATATTAAAAAGGACTTTGAACAAGATTTGAAGAAATTTACATATAAACTCGCCGTAAAATACAGCATGCCAATACAAGCCTTCAAAGAATGGCAATACAACCTTATCAAAATGTTCAATCTCCACTACAAAACATTGTGTAAAAAAACGTATTATCCTTCTCTTCAAAATGCAGTCAATAAATATGAAGATAAATATGTTATAACTTATACGGATAAAGTTGTATCAAATTACGCTTTCACATGCAGAAAATACTACGTTGATACTTTAAAAAATAGTTATCTTGATAAACAAATGTACTCCCCTTTACAACAAAATGGAACATGTCTGGTAAATAAAATTAAAACTCTGTATGAAAGCATTGGTATCGAACTTAAAGCAGTTAACTTTCCATATTTGGTACTCATACCAAAACTTCATAAAAATCCAGTCAAGTTCCGGCCGGTGACAGTGGGATGTGGATCCTATTTAACAATTGCAAATGAAAAACTTTTAACTATACTTAAAAATGTTATGATTATACTCAAGAAACAAGGAACAGTAATGATAAATAATAGTTACGATGTCATCAACCGACTTCCATTTTATAGCAGGGATATACGTTTCAAAAGTTACGATTTCCGTGATTTATTCAACAACATCAATCTGGAAAATCTATATGAAATTTTGAAGGAACTACATGAAATATATGACTTAAAAGAGCATATTACATTCAGAAAATACGAGGACTTGATTCGCATTGTGTTGTTTGAAAACATCTTATTTGATGGCACCAACTATTTTAAACAGGTTAAGGGTATTCCGATGGGAGGGGGATGTTCATCCCTGCTCGCCGATCTATACTTGTGTAAATTTGAAAATGGCACTCATATATTACATGAAATGCCATATTTTCGTTTCGTTGACGATGTCCTTATTGGGCAATATAAGAATACACCCCAATTTGATTTTACTTTTTATCCAAAAGAACTGGAATTGATTGAGAATATAAGTAAGGAGGAAGATAGTGTTGATTTTCTAGATATCACACTAAAACATGACAGTAGATATGGTACTTATACCGTCTTATATGACAAGAGAAACAATTTCAATATAAAAATCAACCGCATTATTGATTGGAGGTCGAATTTGACCAAAAACATTTTCAGAAATGTCGTCATTGGGCACCTCAATAGAAATCAACGCATTAATACTTTCAAGTCTGATTGCATCATGCATAATAGGAATATTATGAAGGAGGCAATAAAACGGAATTATCCAATTGGCTTCCTGAAATGTTATTATAATTCCCTATTTAATACAAAAAAGGGAGAAAATGCTTACTTAAAGGATATGGCAGAGGTATAGAACGATGAAAGTGAAAATAACGAATAGCGCATGCGTGGACTTCTGTTATATATGATGCACTCCATCGTAACCGACAGGGGCATTTGCTGCATTTCCATTCTTTCCCTTGCGATCCTGGTCGATTCCTATTTGTTTTCTTTGCACTTTTTCGAGTGTTTTTGATTTGACACATTTACGGAAGTATGGCTTCTGCATGGCATTGGTACCGTGAGTGTTGCCCGGGCATAAAAGCAGTCTTTTAAACGGGAAAGAGGGGTCGCCATCCCCCTCTACCATTTTATGCCTTGCATTTGGTCATTTCCCCTCTCTTTTTCATATGAATCTTGTATGTTACTTTAGGAGAATGTGCTGCATTGCGCCAACTTCTGGAGAAAAATTGGATAACTGTGAAATAATTTTATTTTAATATGTTTACTATGCTATATATATATATATATATATATAATATATTTTTAATAAATCTGTGAAGTATAGCGATTCTATATAATTACAGTTTGCCGATTTTGGCGTATTCATCTCTACCTTTCAATCGATTCCCGTCTCAGATAGTGATTATTTTTGGATTAATAGTAGAAAAAAAGTGAATTTAAGAGCATTAGATCCTGTCTCAAATAACGATTATTTTTGGGCTAATAGTAGAAAAAATAAAGTGGATTTAGGAGCATTAGATCCCATATCAGATAACGATTATTTTTAGTATAAAAATTAATTAAATTAACGTAACTGCAGAAAATGAGTGAAGGTAACGGCGGTATGTACGAGGGTGGTTCAAAAAGTAAGGTAACAAGTCCTGTGAGAGAAAAGGTATATTCACGAAATCAAAGAGATACACAAAGTTAGCAAGGCATTGGTACATAATTTTTTTCCACATAGTCACCATGGTTATCAAAGCATTTGTTCCATCGGTAAACCAATCTATCGAAACCGGCATAGAAGAAATCCAGGGTCCAGGTTGCGGAGCCACTCAACGACGGCTTCCAGAACTTCGGTATCAGTTATGAAATGGCGACCTGCCAGGTGCTTCTTAAACGGTTCAAAGAGATGAAAATCACTTGGTGCGAGATCCGGGCTGTAGGGTGGGTGTTCTAGTACATTCCACCAGAAACGCTGTACCAAATCACGTGTAACCAAGGCCGTATGCAGTCGGGCGTTACCGTGCAGCAACACGACACCTTATCCAGACATGGAATTTAATTCGCACACCAAATTTGTGCACCTGTGAGAGCTCTTGTTACCTTACTTTTTGAACCACCTACGTACATTAAGCATCCAGCGCGACGAAATCGGCAGCCATAGAAACGGATAGAATAAGCAGCGATGGCAACAAATTGGCGTTACTAAGTGGGAGCATATGATAGAAATAAATTTAAAAATTTAAGTTTAAAAGCAAGAACTTAATTTCGTTGACTACTAGGTTGTAAATAAAATTTAGGCATAGCAGTTGAGCGATACAGTTCTTGAATCTTAAAAGCAGAAGTATGCACAATCAAAGAACCACTTGTGAAGTGTTGGCTGGGCCATAAGAAATATAGGAAGTCAATTTGAAAGATAAACACTGTTCACTTTATTGTGTGAATAACACAGTTAGGCAATTTAGACATCTGATAACTTTCATGCTGTAAAAACTTTAAATAATATTATGTACAAAAGATGTTTGTTGATCCAAATAGTTCGACAGAACTTTCATGAAGCATTTGTAGTAAATAATTATACTACCTCGATAACTTGCGTGCATTTACAGCCACCATTATCACACTTGGCAAAATAAAGTCCAATGGATGAAATACCGGCAAACTTTAACGTGACTTCAGACTATATCAATGTAAGTAAATTTAAGACTTAAACGTTATTTAAATGCACGTAACTTAAGTAAAAGCTATCATACTTTAAAAGGAGTCTGTGTTTTAAAATAAACACATCCGACACGTACTGGTCTAAACTGACCACTTCAAGGATCTAGACCGATCCAACGAACTGCTCTGATCGTTGTCCGATGATAATGCTTCAAGAAACTTCTGTCTTATATATCCGAAAATGGACTGTTCTGGAAACGCCCCGGATATGCAAATGAGATGCGTACGCAATGAGAACTGATTTGCATGAAACCTCATGTTGGAAAACGTCACGGTTCACGCCGGTGAACAGAAAAAGTCGTTTATAATAAATTTGCATAAACATCCGTTCACGGGGAACGTGAATCACGAGGTATTGATTTTTTCCAACAATCGGCCCCCTCATGCTAATCCTTAAGTCTCAATGCATATGCAAGAGAAAACTTATTCTGAGAAACCAGGGAATATCAATAAACACCAAGGCTCCCAGTATTCTATCAAAAACATATAATGAAAGAATAAATTTTAAAGTATCACATCATTACAAAATTTAAAATAAAATGCATAAGTACTTACAGCATCTGAAAAACAGTTAAGTATTGCAGACTACATTGTAAAAACAACATTTTACATCAAGTAGAAATTTATATACAACATAACTTCAATGCTTAAGTATTAGCATTCAAAATTTAAATTTTAGTTTAAGTTTAATTATGAGTATCAAAAATTTAAGTATACGCATATTTTATATTTAGCAAGTTAACTTTTAAAAGATTAAAATTTTGTATAAGCACAGAATTTAAGTTTACTTTAAATTTGAGTATAAACACTATAATTCAAAAAGCTTAAAATTTTAGTCCATTAATACAATACAAGTATACATAATTAATACTGTCAAACTGTATTGATATACCAAACATTTAAAATACATTATGCAAGTAATCAGATAATAAAAATCCTTCATGAAAACTTTCAACACATACTTTCTACTAAGTTACAAAAGTTACACTAAGTTACAAAAATTTATGCACATAAGTAGGGTTGCACCGAATATTCGGTTGGTATTCGGTATACTGCCTATTCGGCAGTCAAACCGAATATTTGGTTCGGCCGAATACTTTAATATTCGGCCAAACCGAATAGTAAGAAAAATTTTAAACATTCGATAATTGGTAAAGCACATTTTTTTATACAATGAATGAAAGTTATAGTATCATAGTGCAAAATTAGTTCAAATTGTTACTTACCAATATTATCGTATTTAAAATAATTTTAATGTAAAAGTAAACAATCTGATATTAAATTCTGTAGTTTTTTCAATTTTTCTTAAATCTTATCACACCTTAACCTTACTAACTCGTTTAAATATGAAGCAGTAACCAGAAAATAAAACTCATAATATTACTTACTAATAATGTTCAAAAATATAACGGTTAATTTTTTATAAAATATACAGCTAAAAAAAAATCAATTATCATTTCACCAATATTAAAAAAAGGTGAAGGTGATTAATATATAAAAAAAACCAATTTGATGAATATTCAATTTTGCAGTATTTTAATTTCGATAGAGATAGAGAAGATACTGAGGATGCCGGATGCCATAGGTGTTCCTTTGTATCCATTAAAATGTGTCAAGTAAGATAACCAAAGAATTTCTCTCTATGTTTGTAGTTAACCCTTCTAATTTTTTTCATGATTTCTAAAGAGAAGATTACTTTGTTGAGTCTTTTGTCACAGGGTGTAACTGTTTAGTTATCTATCAGTATCTACTCTGTTGTAGTTTGTTGTAACAACAACTTAAAAAAGAATGGCTAGACATTCTGGCAATGTATCCTTTGCACTTTAAAAATAAAAATGATTTGACTATGTTTGAATTTGACTGCTCAGTTTCAATTCTGATAAAATTATTAATTACATTACAGAAGAGACTAAGATAGCAAAAATTCACTTGAATAAATTGTAATTCTAAATTGTAATGATATTTTAAGCAACTTGGGTTTGTATTTGCATGTAAGGTATAAATGCAAGATTCTCTATAACATAACATAACATGAAGCCATGATTATCACATATCAGAATCTAACTATCAATTATCAATTTATGCAGATAAACACAAAACAAATTAAGTACTATATTAATTTGCTTTTGAAATGATTTATTTCATTTTTTATTTATTTTAAATGAATAATTATACTTAATGTAAATGCAAACAAATTTAGGATGTTAAATGTAAATGCATTTAAAAAAGGCACAAAATAGAAACATTTTCTATTTTAAATTGGCATAAAATAGAAAAATTACCTTTAAAAAATTTAACCGAATATTCGGTATTCGGCCGAATATTCGGTTAGAATTTTAACCGAATATTCGGTATTCGGCAAAATATGGTATTCGGTGCAACCCTACACATAAGCTACTATCTGGCATTATGCTGGTAATAGAAAAAATGGATGTATATACAAAAATGTAAAGTGAAAAAGACTCAATGCCACAAAAAATTTATACTCAAGATATACTAGCTTATATCAATGAGGTTTGAGATAAACAATAATGTATATATATATGACATCTTAAAAAATTCTCAAGTTGTAAGTTCAAATTAGTATTTCAAATTTATAGACAAATCATTAATCTTAAAAAGTTTGATTTAGTTTTTAAATATTTTACTACGAAATTTAAATATTATTTCCTTAGTCATTGGTTTAGTAAAGTGATCTGCTAAGTTATCTTTACCATTTACAAATTTAACATTAAATGATTCATTGACTATTAAATTTCTTAGGAAATGATATCTTACATCAATATGCTTAGTTCTGATGTTTTCAATTGGAGAGTTAGAAAAATTAATGGCTGCTTAGTTGTCGCTATAAATGACACTGTTACTTTTATTAAAGTTTAACCCAAGTAAATGACATTCTTCAATTATGTTCTGTACCCATACCATTTCCTCAGCAGCTTCAGTTAGTGATACGTACTCAGCTTCCATGGTTGATAAGCTGACACACTTATGTTTAAAGATTCGCCAAGAAATAGGTACATTATCAATAAAGAATATCATGCCTCCAAGTGAAACATGGTCATCTCTGTTTGCAGCAAAGTCAGAATCTGAGTAACAATTCAACTTTAACTCCTCAATACTAGATAAATTTAACATATAATTTTTAGTCTTTTCAACATATCCTAAAAGTATTAACAATGCATCTCAATGCTTAATTTCAGGGTTTTCTTGAAATTGAGATAATATGTTGATGGTATAACAAATATCAGGTCTAGTTCTACTAGATATAAAAGCTAAACACCCAATTAAGCTCCTGTAAGGAAAACGTTGCATTTGTTTTATTTCTTCACTTGTCATTGGACAATCAATGTTACTTAGAATATTCCCTTTAGAAATAGCAAGTGAAGTAACTGGATATTTATATTGTTGAAACATTTGACATACTTTATCTATATACTGACTTTGATGTATAAAACAATTTATTGTCACACTCTTTAAATTCCACAACTAAAAGCTTTCTAATTTTTCCTAATACCTTGATATCAAATTCAATACTAAGTAATGAAGCAATGTGGTCTATGTCCTTTTGATACTTTGAAAAGATAATTATGTCATCCACATAAACTAGCATAAGAACTTTGCTATTGTAAAGATAGGCACAATTACACCATTGAAGTTTCAAAAAATTTAATTCCTTTAATTTGGTGTCAAGTTCATTATACCATTCTGTTCCACTTTCATGAAGACCATAAATGGCTTTCTCAAACAAACAAACATAATCAGGCTGTTTCTGATTGACATAACCTTGAGGCTGTTTCATATATATCTTTTGACTCAATTTATCATAGAGATAAACAGATTTGATATCTAACTGGAAATGCATCCAGCCAAGCATGCACACGAAAATTGAGAAGAACTAGCCGAATACCCGTTGAAAATCAACAGTCTCGCAATAAGCAACCACAGAATAATGTAAATTTTTAATAATTCGCGTTTCACATTTATTCGACAAATCGAATATTTTGGTGTGCAGAACCCTCTAAAGAAGAAAATATTGGAAATCTAAAATTTCACACTCTCTTCCATTCAAACTATCTACCCGTACATCAAATTTGAAGTCGCTATCCTATCAAGAAGCATGTTTTTCTATCACTTCACCTTTCGAACGTTTTTCTGTGTAGCACCCCATTAAAGAACATTTTTGCCAAACTGTATTCATCTTTGGGTTTTTTTTTGTCAAATGGTTAGCCCATATACTAAATTTAAAGTCTCTATCACATTGTAAAGGAGGTGTTTTTCATTTGTTCGGTAAATCGAACATTTTAGTGAGCGGAACCCCCCTACAATAACAAATGTTGGAAAACTGAAATTGCACACTTTCTTCCTTTCCAACTTTTTACCCGTATACTAAATTTGAAGTCTCTATCTCATCGCGAAGCATACTCTTCTAGCATTTCATCTTTCGAATGCTTTTGTGTGGAATACCCACTCCCTTAACTATACATTTTTGAAAAACTCTATTCTTTTTGTGATTTCTGTCAGATTATTTTCCCATATATCAAATATCAAGCCTCTATCACGTTTTAAAAGGGGTGTTTCTCCTTTATTCCGAAAATCGAACATTTTGGTGTGCGGCACCCCCTAAAGTAGAATATATTGGTAAACTGAAATTTTACACTTTCTTCCTTTCAATCTATCTACCCTTATACCAAATTTGATATCTCTATCTCAATCCGAAGCATGGTTTTTTATTAATTCACTTTTCGAACGTTTTACTCTAGAGCACCCCCCTTAAACGAACATTTTTGAAAAACTATATTTGTCTTGGGTGTTTCCATCAAATGATTAGCCCATATACCGAATTTCAAGCCTCTATCAAATTTTAAAGGAGAGTTTTCTCATTTATTCTGCAAATCGAATATTTTGGTGTGCGGCACCCCCTAAAGTAGAAAAATTGGAAAAATGAAATTGTACACTTTCTTCCTTCCAAACTATCTACCCATACACCAAATTTGAAATCTGTATCTCATCCGTATTTCCGTGTTTTTTTTATCAATTCATCTTTCGAACGTTTTTCTCTGGAGCACCCCCTAAAGGAACATTTGAGAAAACTATATTCGTTTTGGGTGTATTTTTTTCAAATGATTAGCCCATATACCAAATTTCAAGCCTCTATTAAATTTTAAAGGAGCGTTTTCTAATTTCTTCTGTAAATCGAACATTTTGTTGTGCGGCACCCCCTTAAGTAGAAAATATTGGAAATCTGAAATTGCACACTATCTTCCTTTCGAACGATTTACCCATACACCATATTTGAAGTCTTTACCTCATTGCAAAGCATACTTTCCCTTCATTTCACTTTTCGAAAGTTTTAGTGTGCGGCACACCCTTAAGTTAAAAATATTGGAAATCTGAAATTGCACATTTTCTCCTTTTCAAAGGATTTACCCATACACCAAATTTGAAGTATCTACTTCGTCGCAAAGCATTCTTTCCTATCATTTCACTTTTCGAACGTTTTAGTGTGCGGCATCCCCTTAAGTAGAAAATATTGGAAATCTGAAATTCCACACTTTCTTTGTTTCAGACGATTTACCCACACTCCAAATTTGAAGTCTCTATCTCATCGCAAAGCATGCTCTCCTATCATTTCACTTTTCAAACGTTTTGGTGTGCTGCACCCCCCCCCCCCCCCCACCTTAAGTAGAAAATATTAGAAACCTGAAATTGCACACTTTCTTCCTTTCGAGTGATTTACCCATATACCAAATTTGAAGTCTCTATCTCATCGCAAAGCATGCTTTCCCGTCATTTCACTTTCGATAGTTCTGGTGTGGGGCACCCCCTCTATAGAGCGTTTTCGAAAAATTCGATTTTTCCCAAGGCGTTTTATCGAACAACTGAGCCATGTACCAAATTGCAAGTCTCTATCTATTAGGGAAGTGCCTAAAAAAAGCGTGACAGACAGACAGACGGACATTTGGCAATTAGTATATATAGATTCGATTTTTCCAGGGGGTTTTATCGAACAACTGAGCCGTGTACCAAATTGCAAGTCTATCTATTCGGGAAGTACCTGAAAAAAGCGTGACAGACAGACGGACACTTGGCAATTAGTATATATAGGTGCTCTAATTATGTTGAAATTAACAACAGGGCTAAAAACTTCATCGTATGATTCTCCTTTTTCCTGACCATACACCTGAGCTACCAAGCGAGCTCTAAGTCTCTTGATTTTCCCATTCTCGTCTTTCTTAATAGTGTAGACCCATCTATTGCCTATATGCTTTTATGAGGTAGATGCAGGAACTAGTTCCAAGACATCCCTCTCTTGCATTACGGTCACTTCTTCATCCATAGCATTACACCATTTTTTGGACTGGGAAGATTTAATAGCAGCATTGTACCCTTTTGGTATATTTATTTCAATATTGCTTGCTTCTGGTCTGCCTCTGACCCTTTTAAGACCTTTATTTTCCCGAAAATTAAATAGCTGTTGATCAAATTGTATATTTCTTTTAGCACAATATTTCCTAACATCATTGTGCGGCCTCAGCCTTTTGTCATCTCCTTGAGCGTAATAATATACTTCTACTCCTATCGGGTCTTGGAACTGCCTTTCGCTGCCAAGTAATATCTGAACAAGAAGTCATACTGGAGTCAGCAGGAGAGTCTGTTTCCTCACTGGATTCAGACGGATCGTCACCAGTGTCTTCACTCCCTCCTGCCCCTCCATCAGACTGCCTCCTCGGATATTCCTCGTAGAAGTATTCTGAATGGTTATTTCTTGATATCCCTAAGGAGATACTTCTGGGACAAATTGGGTCCAGGATACCTTCCACTACATTACGCTCATCAAATCTAACATTGCAGGTCTCAACTGTTCGTTTGTCTCCTGACAAAAATATTCTGTAGCCTTTGGTTTTAGTAGCATAGCCTACCATAACCCCTTCCGTAGCTTTCATATCTAACTTCTTTCTAAGCTGACTGGGTTTGCCTACATATGCTCTAAAACCGAAAGTTCTAAGATGATTGACTGAAGGTTTTCTACCACTGTAGAGTTCATGTGGAGTCTTCGTTTTAAATTTGTGACATATACGATTTTTAGTGTATATAAAACACAATATGGCTTCCAACCAGAATCTGTCATGCATTTTACTTTCGTTCAACATGGCTCTAACACAGTCGTGCACAATCCACGTCCTAATCGTGTGCGGCCCGCCGCCAACCTAAGCATGGCGAACACATAAAAAAAAAATTCCAAGACTTTCGAAGAAGAAAAAAAAAAAAAAAAAAAACTGCATCATAAAAAAATCATTTTTTTATATCAAATTTTCTTTAAGACTAGTAAAAAATCTGCAAAATGAGTTCAGTCGTCGATTTCATGATATCAGAAAACTTCAGAAATCTTTGGAAGTGTTTGCAATACCATTTGCGACAAATATTGAAACAGCGCCCGTCAATTTTCAGATGGAGCTTATCGAAATTCAGAGTAACTCCGAATTGAAAGCTAAAATTTCTGAAGTTTCTTTGCTATAATTTTACAGAAATTACTTGCCTTGTGAAATGGAAATATTGAGAATTCAATCTCAAAAAACGATAACATTATTCGGGAGCACCTACTTATGTGAACTATCATTTTCATTAATGAAACAAGTGAAATCAAAAGGTCGTTCTTGTCTAACTGATGAACACTTGGAGGGAAACCTACAGATCGCTGTATCCAACATTGAAAGAATAATGAAAACCAAACAATGTCAAATTTCTCACTTGCTCTACAAAAAAATAAAAGGATTTTAGCGATGTCTGTACATTTTTGAAGCAAGTGAGTTGTTTTGTTCCTTTCTGTATTTATTTTTAATTTTCACTTTTAATTTTTTTGTTTCGGTATTTACTAAAAATATATTGTTGGGTGTTTACTATTGTTCGGTATTTACTAAAAATTTTTTTAATATATTGTTTTACCGAACAATAAATTTTACTAAATATATTGCATTGCATGCATGGAAAATAGAAAATTTAAATAGAGATTCGATTCGAACAAGATAGTTGAGTTTCGTTCAGCAGATATACGCAGTAAAAACCTCCAGTGAAAATGTTCATTTGTAAATTGAAGACAGATGAAACATGTTAAGTAGAAATTAATTTCACTTTATTTGTGAAATAAAGCATATTTAGGCAATTTCACAATACTTGGTAAAATCCATGCCAAAACGTAAACAAGGCTATATACAGAAAGCTTGTAAAGATTGAGTTGGTTCTAGAACTTTCTTGAAGCATTTATTGTAGTATATAATAAAACATATACTACCATGATAACGTGCGTATTTCTCCGAAGCCACCACCGCTGGTATCACACATGGCAGGAAAGATTCAATAACTTTAAGCACCGATACACTATGACTTCATACTATTCACCGTTAATTAACGTCGTGAACAACTACACGTATCAAAATGCCATGACATAGCAGAACAAGTCTGTGTTATAAAAGAACACATCCAACTTAAGCTAACATATCAAACATGTTGACTAAGAACGAAGTCCATCTTATCGTTGTAGTATGTTAGCTATAGCCTGCTAATATTGTCCTAACAGATCGTCGAAAGATCGATAGAGCGATCAGAACAGCGATCAGAACTAAATGCTGAACTAAAGTAGAAATAAATGCTTCAACTAAATGAACGAACCAAATGCTTCAAGAAAGTTCCGTCTTATATACCTGACACTGGGCCATTCGGGAAACGCCCCGGATATGCAAATGAGATGTGTACACATTGGGAATCCGATTTGCATGACTCCTCATGATGGAAAAACGTCACGGTTCACGCTGGTGAACGGAAAGAGTTGTTCACTAGAAATTTGCATGAACGCCCGTTCACGGGAAACGTGAATCGCGATGTTTACATTCGATTTTTCCAACATACACCACAGGCGCACTAAAATGCGCCCAGCTTTTCATCACTTCTCTATTTTTTTTTAATTTAAAAAATTATCAAACACATTAAAACCCACAAAAACAGAAGTTACTTGAAAAAAAAAAAATGAACTCACGTTTCCCCCCCCTCCCCATCCCTGGCGACCAGATCGCTACAATATATCTCCGCATATGCGCATCGACTGGGCACACGGCGCACATAGGAGTTCACCCCTTCCTCTCCAAACGCCGCATTGCGTGGAATCTCGCTTTATCACGTCACGTGACACTTGAGAAACACACGCGATGAGAGGCCAGAAAAGGAAAATCAGCGATTTCTTTCTCAAAAGTCCGGCAATCAAACCTAGTCAGACAGTAGATAAAGAGAGTGAAAACAACGGTTAAAATCAAGAAACATGTGAACCAAAGAAGATTAAAATACCCGGTGTCAGTGAACACAGTTAAAGCAAATGGAAAGACAGACACCCTTGGTTGGTAGTGGAAAATTCTGAATCATCTAAAAAATTGTTTTGCAGTGTTTGAAAGAACCATGCATTGCAAGGCCTAACGAGTTTTAGTGCTGGATGTACCACACTGAAAAGTGAGACTTTGGAAAAACACAACAAAAGCAAAGTTCATACTGATGCCTGTTTCGCAGAACGAGCCAGGGCAAATAAAGGTGAAAGTCCTATAATTGTTAGCTTTGCATCCATGTCAGATACCATCAAAGATAAAATGATACAATTATTTAATATAGGATACATAGTAGGGCATGGAAACTTTCCTTTTTCTAATTTTGCAATGTTTTGTTTGTGCCAGAAGATGAATAGAGTAAATTTTGGTGATACTTACATTAATAATAAAGCATGTGCAACATTTATATTTTATATTGCTAAAAAACTTAGAGAAGAAGTGAAAGAAATGTTAAAGGACTGCAAGTATTTTTCCATTTTAGCAGATTCATCAACAGAGAAGATCCATGTTAGAAAGTGAAATTATTTATATAATGTCGGTTAAAAATGGTATTCAAAAAGCTTCCTACATTAAACTTAACTGGAAAGTGGAAGTGCTGAAGGTGTGCTAAAGGCTATTAAGGATACATTTGATAATATTCTTCCTGATTGGAAAACTAAATTAGTTGGGATATGCTTAGATGGTGCATCTGTAAATCAAGGATGCTATAGTGGTGTAGTAGCACGTCTCAAACAAGAATGTCCTGCTATTATTTCGGTACATTGTGTTGCACATCGTTTGGAACTTGCTATTAATTCTTCACTTAAAGACATAGACTATGCCAAGAAATGTGAAGATTTGGTGAAGGGTGTCTATAAATTTTACAACAAAAGTCCAAAAATGCAGAAGCAGTTAAATGAATTAAGTGATGTATTGGAACAACATGTGTTGAAACATTTGACTGTTATTTCTATAAGGTGGATTTCATTCAAAAATAGAGCTATTAGAGCACTTTTAAATAATTACAATGTCACAGTTACTCACCTTGAGGATTTTTGCCATGAGACGACAAGTGACTATCGTGCTGCCTCCAAAATGCTAGGGAATTTAAAAACTATGAAAAGTGTACGATTTTTGAGGTACATGTTCTTAATGTCAGATGTCACAAACATTTTGTCTGTGCTATCAAAAAGTCTAGAGTGATCTGACTTGGAAAAAATAAAATGTGACATTCTGACTTGTGAACTGAAAATTCAAAGTTTACGCTTATCAAACGGTGCTGAAATGGCAAAATTCGAAAACGAATTCAACACCACCACCAAAATGTTCAGGAACATTCAAGTAACAAGTGATGATATAAGCTTGCAAAGCTTTGCATCGGATCGTGTCAAGATTATTAATGGCTTGCCGAAAAATATCAGTGTACGATTTAATGATATCAAAAAAAGTTCTTTATTTGAAAATATCATCATATTGGATGCTGTTAACTTACCTGAAAACGATGACCAGTTATCCACATATGGTGAATATGAACTAAAATATGTTCTACAAAACATCCCACCTTGTGTAAAAATTGAAGAAAATATTTTCAATGAATACATGAGTTGGAAAGTGTGGGCAAGAGGTAAAAAGGATCAGTCTAGCAGAATTCTGTGGGATCGCCTGTACAGTGAAGCGCGAGACGGAAACAGTTATCAAAATTTATTAAAAATTGTATCTTTTGTGCGAGCATTACCTCTTTTCACATCAATATGTGAAAGAGATTTCAGTGCATTGAACAATATTAAAACTGAAAAACGGAACTCACTTCTAGTATCAGCAGTTGATGATTTGTTGGTTATAAAATTAAATGGTCCAGAACTGAAAGACTTTAAGGCAGAAAATGCAGTGGCACATTGGTGGAAGTCAACCCATGCAACACGTACTAAAAGACCAGACTTTAAGTGTAGTCATTAAATGTGTATTGGTTAGTTAATTCAATTTCATTTTCTTACTGTATTAATTGCTCTTTGAGTTAATATTGAAAAATATCTGTACCATCGTAATGTACTTTCGTGTGTACCGTATAATTAATACAATAAATAGTATGTCACATAACAGTAGTCCTCAGTGAAAAATGCACCTAGATATAAAAAAATGTGCCTAAAATTTGATCGGTAGGAGCAACAATTGCTCTTAGATTTTTTTTTCTAATTTCAAGCACTGACATCGATCAGAGGTCTATTGTACTACCCCAACAGGCGAAGGTCCTTAAGAAAAGAGACCAGTAGTCGAAGCAAAAATCAGCAGGCACTTGACAGGAATGTCATGCAACTCCCAGGGCTCGATCCCATGTCGACCCAAGTGTTCGAACCTATGGGCGGAGAACACCTCACATTCAAAGAAAATGTGTACGGCAGTTTCTTCACTGTATTTGCAGCCTCTACAAAGCGAATCTTTCGTGACACTGACACCCATAATATTAAGGTGTCTTTTAAGGGTGCAGTGTCCAGTAAGGAGACCGACAGCCCTTCTGATACCAGTTCTACTGAGCCTGAATAATTCCTTCTGAAGTATGCTAGGGCAATTGCAGTTGAGAATTTTTGCCTGCCTTTGGCCCTTAGTATTACACCAGTTTTTGCACTGAAGCTTTCTGAAGATGTCATAGACAGTTCTTCTAGTTAGTTCATTGGGAACACCCAAAGCCGGCTCAGGACCAACAAAAGGAATACTTGAGCCTTTCCTAGCCAATTCATCAGCCATTTCTTGGAAATCTTAGATATTTAAGCTCATTTCTTGGAATGCCCGAATGTCCAGGCACCCAGTAGAGTATGACTTTATTATTGCTAGCAATATTAACCAGTGCATTATAGCCCGGTCGTCCAAATAGTTGCTCAAGTCTTCTGGATGAGTCGGACGGCCTGGGGTTTCCACAGTGCATTATAGCACTCCCAGACAAGGGAAGACGTCATAGTAGACTTTCCTAAGGCCATAAGAGCAGCTTGACTATCAGAACAGATAAGAATCTGGTTGCTCCTATAATTTCTGTCATAGCAAATTCTACAACACATTAGAATGGCATAGACCTCAGCCTGAAAGACAGTAGCATGACTGCCTAGAGGGTAAGACATTTTAGTGCCATCATCCAGACAGCAAACACCAACACCAGCACTGGTGCCAATCTTCGAGCCATCCGTATACCATACAATACAATTTATTTATTGTAGGTGGGAGTCCTCTTCCAGTCATCCCGTGAAGGGACCTGAATTACATAGGGTTTGTCAAGTATATCGGACCTGTATACCATCAGATGGCATATGGAAATAAGGATGATTTATAACATTACTGTTGAGACCACTCCAAGATAAATACTTAGAATAGTCCTTCCAGTGTTTCAGATATTGAAGTCTGTTCATGCAGATAAGAGCCTCAGCTTCAATGTGCATGTAGAGAGGGTGCAATCCAAGCAAAAGTTCAAGAGTTGCAGTGGGAGTGGTTTTCATGCAACCAGAGATAGCAGTACATACCATCCTTTGAAGCTTAATTAAATCTAATTTAGCAGTTTCACATCTGATTCTAGACCACCAAATAATGGAGCCATAGGAGATGATGGGACAAATAACCATAGAGCAAATCCAATGGATAGCCTTGGGATTCAGACCTCAGGTTCTCCCAATAGCATTTCTACAAGACCAGAAGATTCTTTTGGCTTTAGTTATGCAGTATTCCAAATGTCTCTTCCAGTTGAGACCCATGTCAAAGAAGATTCCTAAGAATTTTACCTCCATGGAGTACATGAGCTTCTGACCAAAGAAGCGAATGTCTCTAAGGTTAAGAATGCATTTTTTTTGTTAACGCAACCATGGTTGTTTTCTGTGGATTTACAGAAAGTCCAGCATTTTTGCACCATGTCTCAACACCCCTAAGGGCAGTGGACATCATATCAGAGACAGTGTTAGCAAATTTGCCTCTGGCAACACACACACACACACACACACAAAGACAACATCGTCAACATATCCAACACAGGATACACCGGAACTGGTTAAGTTGTCCAGAAGAGAGTCTACAACTAAACACCAGAGAATTGGTGAAAGTACGCCTCCCTGCGGACAGCCTACCAGAGCATGCACAGTCTTGTCACCAAGCAAAGATGCACAGATATACCTATTAGAGAAAGAGATAATAGGTTCTTGATCCAACAAGAGATCGTCATGTCAACACCCTTCCTATCAAGAGCATATAGGATGGTGTCAATAGGAACTTTATCAAAAACGCACTCAATGTCAAGAAAAGTGGCTAGAGCAATTTCCTTGGCATTAAAGTTTCTCTCCAGAATAAAGGAGAGCTGTAGAGGGCAGTATCCATAGATTTACCCGGTTGATAGGCATGCTGAGAGTTAGACAGAGGCATAGAAGCCAGAGTCACTTCCCTAATATACCTGTCAATGAGCTTTTCAATAGTCTTTAAAAGAAAAGACGTAAGGATAATAGGCCTGAAGGATTTGGCCTCATAATAATTATCCTTACCAATCTTTGGAATAAAGATTACCCTTGTATGCCTCCAGGCAGAAGGTACATGACCAAGGGCAATACAAGCTCTGTAGATTCTGCAGAGAATGGGAGCAAGAACTGCACAGTTACAATTTACAAGAAAAAAAAAACTTTCAGAATTTAAATAATATTTTGTGTGTAAAATTAAAGCAAAATTAGCCACAGCATTTTCAGAGTACATTCAGGATTCCCGTAATGAGTTGCAAAATAATAAGCTTAATTCTCTATTAAAAAATCAGAAAGTTTAAATTAAAAAAATATGTAAAGAAATACCTCCAATATTCTTAAACATCTTGTATTTTTAAAGCTATTAACACAACTATAAATTAATACACTTCAGTAACAAGAAAATATAATACATTGAAAATTTAAAAACTACTTACTCAATAGCTGAAGGCAAATCAACTTCATCTGGTACTCTCTAAAAATGTAAATATAATCATAAATATGTAAATAGATTTTACATAAATGAAACAAGTAAAAACATTATATATGAATTTATAAGCAACTTTTTTTTTTCACTCTGACTGCTAAGAGAGAGAATCTGAAAAATAAATACTTATTCAACAGCATGTAAAAGTTGCATAAGGTATCATATCAACTGATTTCAAAGGCAGAAAAGGGCCTTCTTCATCAGGATAAATCAAACAGAGAACCAGTACCAACAACACAGACGTGCGCTTACCCGTATTGGTACTGGTACTCTGCTCGATTTATTCTGATGAAGATTCTTGTTTGCTTTTGAAGCCGGTTGATACCGACCATATTCAACCTTTAAATACTGTTGGCTATCAAAGTATATACTTTTCAGATAAGATAATAGTTTACTCAGCTTTGAAATAAATTTTGAGAATTGTATTTAATTATCTTTAAAAACAGAACACCTTCAATGTTTCACATTCTAATCTGATCTCTCTTTTCTTTCTTCGAAAAAAGTAAGAATAAGGAAAAAATACAATTTTTTAGTATTTATTGCATTTAGCCATACATAATCAGTAACAGTTTTTTACAGGAAAATTCAAACCAAATTAACTTTTGCTGTCAAAAATTCCCCTTAATGCTAACTTTAAATATAAACCAGAATAAAATAGAATTTGTCATTTTTCAGAGAACTTATGAAATTCCAAGATTTTGGATCATTCTACATATCAAAACAACTGCAATAAAACTAATCCCATAAAAAATACAAAAAATTATGAAATGTGTTATGTATGTACATAACATTTAACTAAAATATTTAATTAGATACTACTCAACAATTATGCATGAAAAATTCACTTCTTAAGAACCTTTTTATATTTAAAGAATATTCTAGAAGTGTATAGCATACAAAATCAGCTTTCTAAACATAAGTGATAATGCTGATTGGCAAAAACAAAAGCATTCCAAATAGGCTTAACTTGCATTAGAGGATGATTCAGCTGTAACAGCTGCACAAACTATACAGAGAGTGAAGACCTGCAGGCTGCAGGTGAAGCAATAAATCCTATCAAAAGAATAAAAGCTTTCAATTTAATTTAATTTAATTTTCATAGAGCTAATAAAATTCTCTAGGGCAGAAAAATCAAATTAATCTGAATTTTATACACTTTACAATTGCAAGAAAGGAAACCAATTTGCATTTATTCCTATTTCAATAACACAGCACGTTTGTTATACGAATTTGAAAAATATATATGGGGGTCATTCCACATCAGTTCAACCAGGGTCCGACACCCATGATCTCCGATTTTGATGAAACTTGGCATGTTTGTTCCTTCTATAGATTTAAGTAAACATATAAAATTTTTTTGCTCTATCTCAGGCGGTTTAGGTTTTACAGCCTGTTAAAGTTTTTGGAATTTCGCAGTTTTTATAAATCGGGCAGAGGAAACGCAATTTATGTTTTTATAGAAAATAAATTATATCTCCCTTGTTTACCAACCAATGTTGATGAAATTTTTTATGAGTATACATCAATATGTAAGGAATCCAGAATAAAATAAATTAAATCTACAAGTATATATACATGGTCAGAAAAAAATCCTAAAGTTTTATTTATAGATTTTTTTAGATCGAATACTGAGTTCTACGCTAAGTAGAATATCTTCAAAAGGGAAAAGGATAATCAAAAGAATTTTTTTTTATTCTTGTTCTAAAAGATATGCTCTACCACATGAAAAAATAAAATGAATGGTTTTTTCACTTCTTCATTATTTTTTTTCACTTCAAAGATAGAAATCACTTGACTCACTCATTTTCTTGAAATTGTTAAATTAAAATTACAATTTTAGTAAAATTATATTAAAATTTGAACTAAACATGTCACATATTAACCACTTTCATATAAAATAAGACAAGACCCATTTAATGAATTAAAAAAAAGCTTTAAAATAAAACAAAAAATTCAGTAATTCAAGATTTTTTTCAAAAAATTCAAAATTCACACACAAATTTAAAAGAACCATTGGCTTTTGGCATATGATTAAAATAATAGAGTAGATTTAATAAATTGTTAATCAGGCTTCTCCAAAAAAAACATGTTATAAAATAGGTTATCCATAATTATGTCTTAATTGAGATTATTTAGAAATAAGACACTGATTTCCTTATTTTCAACAATCAGGCCTAATTAAAGAAAAGAAAATTATATTACAATTTAGTTTAGTTTTGAAAACTAGTTCTAAACTAGTCAACTCACTAACAGTAACTTATTTCAAGAAATCTTATAAGCAATCAAAACACTAAGTCTTTTTTTAATGTTGGAAAAATGGAGAAGTGCAGGGTGGGGAAAGTTACTCATAGTGATTGTCATTTGTTAAGCTATGTCAAGAAAAAAGCCACACACACTATTGAAAAACTGTCTAAATCTGATTTAACTCTTTTAAAATTGAGAACGGAATCAAGTTACGAGTTAAAAACTATTTGTCTTTATCATCAAAGTGTTTTTGAACAAGTATGAATTTTTACAAAAGGTATGTTGTGGCCCTTTTAAAAAACATAAAACTTCAATTAAAAAAACACTTTGTTGTAACTTTACAGCAGAATAGTTAATTTTATCAAAGGGTTACAAAGTGAAACCAGGACAAAAACTTTGTGCATCTTGCAGGAATAATCTACTTAAAGACAAACAAATTGATGAGAGTAATGTCGAAAGCAAAGTAGCTTAAATGTCCAAGATGAGGAAGTTGCTGATGTGGGATTAGCTCTTGATGAACTATTCCAATTACAAAAAAAAAATGTGTGGTTGATGAATTAAATTCTTCATTCCATGAAATCGGATGTTCCCCATTGAAATTACATGCACTTGGTGAACATAGCAGATCATCTTACGGTAAAAAAAACTACAAAGAGTACATGAAAATCTAAAAAGAAAAATTGAAAATGTTCTTGAAGTTAATTTTCCAGAGGAAAAAAGTGACTTGAAAAA
Source organism: Amaurobius ferox (assembly GCA_951213105.1). Taxonomy (NCBI): domain Eukaryota; kingdom Metazoa; phylum Arthropoda; class Arachnida; order Araneae; family Amaurobiidae; genus Amaurobius; species Amaurobius ferox. The sequence continues at coordinate 89,862,700 of OX578137.1, forward strand.
AAGTGTGATACAAAAATCTGAAGATCTGGATAAGCTTGTAGATATAATTAAAAATGAATTAAGTGGTACATCAAGAAACAAACAGATTCAAATGCTGACAATTCCAGCTTCACTAATGTGGGCTAGAAGAAAAATGGCAGAAACTTTCAATGTATCTGATTATTCTGTTCGTAAGGCTCAAAAACTGTTTAAATACAAGGGATTTTTAGCAGAACCAGATCCTAGATATCGGAAAAAGTTGAGTCCTGAAACTATTGAATTGGTAAAAAGATTTTATCAGAGTGATGAACATTCCAGAATTTTGCCAGGGATGAAGGATGTGGTAAGTATAGGGAAAAAAGTATATGAGAGAAAACTCTTGATTTTATGTAATCTTAATGAGCTATACTCAATTTTTAAATGCGTATATCCTGACTTGAAAATTGGTCTTTCAACTTTTTGTTCCCTGAGACCTAACTGGTGTGTTTTGGCTGGTGCTAGTGGGACACACTTAGTGTGTGTATGCACAATTCATCAAAATGTGATTTTATTGATTCATGGAGCAGGTATTGAAGAGAATTACAAAGACCTTATGGCGTATATTCTTTGTGAAGGAGCAGGAGAATGTATGCTAAGGCATTGTGACAAGTATCCATTAAAAGATAACCTTGTCCAGTTTTTACAGTCAAAATTTGAGAACTACGATGATGAAGACCCAGTCGAGTATAATCAGTGGGTTTCGACTGATTGAACTGAAATGATACTGTGCTCGAGCTCAGTTGGTGAGTTTATTGATAACTTAGTAGAAAAACTGAACAAGGTAATACCTCATTCATACATTGCTAAATCACAAGCTTCATTTTTTAAAAGTTTAAAGGAAACAGTTTCGTCAAATTCAATGTTATTTCAATGGATTTCAGTGAAAATTATACTTTCACAATACAAGAAGAGGCTCAAGGTTATCACTGGACCTCAGATTCATGCACTATTCATCCTGTCATGATTCACTGCAAGGATGCAAGCAATAAAAAACTGATTTTACCTCTTTGTATCATATCTGATGACCTTAAACATGACGCGAGTATGGTATATGAGATCCAAAAAACTGTAACTGCCTTTCTGAAAGAGAACTACCCACACATAACAAACATTCACTACTTCAGTGACAGATGTGCTGGGCAGTATAAAAATAAATGCAACTTCATGAATCTGTGTCTGCATGAGAGGGACTTTCAACCAAAAGCCCAGTGGTCATTTTTTGCAACCAGTCACGGTAAAACTGAATGTGATGGAATAGGGGGTACTGTAAAACGTTTAACTAGGAAAGAAGAAAGTCTTCAACAACATCTGGACGACAAATTATAACAACGAATGAACTTTTAGAGTTTTGCAAATCCAACATTACAAATATTAATTTCCAACTTATTTCTAAAGAAGCGGTTGATCCAACTCGCCCGGCTTTGGAAAATCGTGCCAAAGATCTTCAACTCTTCCAGGAACAAGATCATTCCACAGCTTTCTGCCAACAGCCGATTTGGGAACAATTGAGGCTAGAAAAATCAGCAGCGATGAAACACCAGCTCTCATTTTCTACTTATGTAACAAGCAGAAAACTTTACCTGTGAAAATAGAAGACTTATATCCTGGATGTTTTATCGCTTGTGTTTATGACAGCTTATGGTATTTTGGTATGGTGAGTGAGGTGAATGCAGAAGATGTCACTGTAAAGTTTTTACATCCTCATGGACCATCACCATCATTTTTCTGGCCCAAAAGGGAAGATGAATGTGTTGTACCCATCCCTCATGTCATTGCAATTGTGGCACACACCCCCTCCCCCCCCCCCCTCAAAAAAAAAATGACTGGAAGAACTTGCCAATTCTCTCAAGAATGCATGATACATGTTCAATCAAGCTTATGAAAACACTGGAGAAAATTAAAGAATAATTTCCTAGAATTTGAAACATTTTAATGGTTTTGTAATAATACATTTTCCATTCCAACAAACATTATAAATATATTCAAATTTTAATATAATTTTACTGAAACTGTAATTTTAATTTAACGATTTCAAGAAAATGAGTGAGTCAAGTGATTTCTATCTTTGAAGTGAGAAAAAATAATGAAGGAGTGAAAAAACCATTCATTTTATTTTTTCGTGTGGTAGGGCATATCTTTTAGAACAAAAATAAAAAAAAATTCTTTTGATTATCCTTTTCCCTTTTGAAGATATTCCACTTAGCGTAGAGCTCAGTATTTTATTTAAAAAAATCTATAAATAAAACTTTAGGATTTTTTTCTGACCATGTATATATACTTGCTGATTTAATTTATTTTTTTCTGGATTCCTTACATATTGATGTATACTCATAAAAAATTTCATCAACATTGGTTGGTAAACAAGGGAGATATAATTTATTTTCTATAGAAACACAAATTGCATTTCCTCCGCCCAATTTATAAAAACGGCGAAATTCCAAAAACTTTAACAGGGTGTAAAACCTAAACCGTGTGAGATAGAGCAAAAAAATTTCATATGCTTACTTAAATCTATAAAAGGATCAAACATGCCAAGTTTCATCAAAATCTGAGATCATGGGTGTCAATCCTTTTTTTTCTGGTTGATTTGACATGGATTGACCCATGGATCATTCCACAGAATTTCAACAACTGGTGATTGCTTGACTATTTTTTATTTTTATCATACTTTACATATACAGGGTGGTCATACAAAAACTTCTCCGATATATGAACCCCTAGCGGCCTATCCGCTCAACCAATCGAAATGAAATTTCAGATATTGTTATTTGAAGGTATGTGCTCGAGATTGTGATGATTTCAAATAATAGAACTCTCAAGGTTACGGTTACAGTGAAAACAAATTTGAAATTTTTGGATGGCAACATCCACTTTCTTCCTGCGCAAATTGATCAGCGCATTGAAAAACCATGATATAAAATTTAAAAATTTAAGCTTATACGCAAGAACTTAATTACGTTGGCTACCAGTTTGTAAATAAAAATTTAAGTGCAGCTCTTGAGGCGATGCGGTCAGTTCTTGAATATTAAAAGCAGAAGTATGCACAGTCAAAGAACCACTTGTGAAGTATTGGCTGGGCCATTAATAATATATGAAGCCAGTTTTAAAGAAAAGCACTGTTCACTTTATTGCGTGAAGAACATAGTTAGGCAATTTACACAATCCAGGTAACTTCCATGCCATAAAAACTTCAAATAATACTATGTACAAAGATGTTTGTAGATCCAAATAGTTCGACAGAACTTTCATGAAGCATTTGTAGTAAATAATTATACTACCTATATAATTTGAGTGCATTTTCTGCCACCGTTGATGGTATCACACTTGGCAAAACAAAATCCAAAGGGTGAAACACTGGCAAATTTTAAAGTGACTTCTGAACATATCAACGTAAGTAAATTTAACTTTTAACATTATTTAAATGCACAAGACATTAGTAATAGCCATCATAGTTTAGAAAAAGTCAATGTTTTAAACTAAACACATTCGACACGTACTGGTCTAAACTGATCACATCAATGATCTAGACCGATCCAACGATCAAATTCAGAGAATGGGATCTTAAGAAGAGTCTATTCCATTCTAATCGAGTCTAATGCTTCAAGAAACTTCTGTCATATATCCGAAAATGGACTGTTCCGGAAACGCCACCGGATATGCAAATGAGATGCGTACGCATTGAGAACTGATTTGCATGAAACCTCATGTTAGAAAACATCACGGTTCACACCAGTGAACAGAAAGAGTCGTTCATATTAAATTTGCATAAACGTCCGTTCACGGGGAACGTGAATCGCGATTTATTGACTTTTTTTTCAATAATCGGCTCCCCTCATGCTAATCCTTAAGTCTCAATGCATATGCAAAAAAAAACTTACTCTGAGAAACCAAGGTATATCAATAAACACCAAGGCCCCCAGTATCCTACCAAACATATAATGAAGGAATAAATTTTAAAGTATTACATCATTACTAAATTTAAAATAAAATGCATAAGTACTTACAGCATATGAAAAACAGTTAAGTATTGTAGACTACATTGTAAAAACAACATTTTACATCAAGTAGAAATTTATATAGAACATAACTTCAATGCTTAAGTATTAGCATTCAAAATTTAAATTTTAGTTTAAGTTTAATTATAAGAATCCAAAATTTAAGTATAAGCATATTTCATATTTAGCAAGTCAATTTTTAAAAGATTAAAATTTTGTATAAGCATAGAATTTAAGTTAACTTTAAATTTGAGTATAAAGACTATAATTCAATAAGCTTAACATTTTAGTCTATTAATACAATACAAGAATACATAATTAATACTATTAAACTGTATTGATATACCAAACATTTAAAATACATGATGCAAGTAATCAGATAATAAAAAATCATTTATGAAAACTTTCAACACATACTTTCTACTAAGTTGAAAACTACAAAAATTTATACACATAAGCTACTATCTAGCATTATGCGGGCAATAAAAAAATGGATATTTTTATACAAAAGTGTAAAGTGAAAAGACTCAATATCACAAAAATTTATACTCAAGATATATTAGCTTATATCAATGAGGTTTGAGATAAACAATAATGTATATATATGACATCTTAAAAAAAATTCCCAAGTTGTAAATTCAAATTAGCATTTAAAATTTTTCTTTAGACTAAACACTAATCTTAAAAAGTTTGATTTAGTTTTTAAATATTTTACTACAAAATTTAAATATTATTTCCTTAGTCATTGGTTTAGTAAAGTGATCTGCTAAGTTATCTTTACTATTTACAAATTTAACATTAAATGATTCATTGACTATTAAATTTCTTAGGAAATGATATCTTGCATTAATATGCTTAGTTCTGTTGTTTTCAATTAGAGAGTTAAAAAAATTAATGGCTGCTTGGTTCTCGCTAAAAATAACACTGTTACTTTTATTAAAGTTTAACCCAAGTAATTGACATTCTTCAATTATGTTCTGTACCCATACCATTTCCTTAGCGGCTTCAGTTAGTGATACGTACTCAGCTTCCATGGTTGATAAACTGACACACTTATGTTTAAAGGTTCGCCAAGAAATAGGTACATTATCAATAAAGAATATCATGCCTCCAAGTGAAACATGGTCACCTCTGTTTGCAGCAAAGTCAGAATCTGAGTAACAATTTAATTTTAACTCCTCAATACTAGATAAAATTAACATATAATTTTAAGTCTTTTCAACATATCCTAAAAGTCTTAACAATGCATCCCAATGCTTAATTCCAGGGTTTTCTTGAAATTGAGATAATATGTTGATGGCATAACAAATATCAGGTCTAGTTCTACTAGATATAAAAGCTAAACACCCAATTAAGCTCCTGTAAGGAAAACTTTGCATTTGCTTTATTTCTTCACTTGTCATTGGGCAATCAATTTTACTTAGAATATTCCCTTTAGAAATGGGAAGTGAAGTAACTGGATATTTATATTGTTGAAACATTTGACATACTTTATCTATATACTGACTTTGATGTATAAAAAATTTATTGTCACACTCTTTAAATTTCTCGCCTAAAAGCTTTCTAATTTTTCCTAATACCTTGATATCAAATTCAATGCTAAGTAATGAAGCAATGTGGTCTATGTCCTTTTGATACTTTGAAAAGAGAATTATGTCATCCACATAAACTAGCATAAGAACTTTGCTATTGCAAAGATAGGCATAATTACACCATTGAAGTTTCAAAAAATTTAATTCCTTTAATTTGGTGTCAAGTTCATTATACCATTCTCTTCCACTTTCATGAAGACCATAAATGGCTTTCTCAAACAAACAAACATAATCAGGCTGTTTCTGATTGACATAACCTTGAGGCTATTTCATATATATCTTTTGACTCAATTTATCATAGAGATAAGCAGATTTGATATCTAACTGGAAATGCATCCAGCCAAGCATGCATACGAAAATTGAGAAGAATGCTCTAATTATGTTGAAGTTAACAACAGGGCTAAAAACTTCATCGTATGATTCTGCGTTTTCCTGACCATATCCATGAGCTACCAAGCGAGCTTTAAATCTCTTGATTTTTCCATTCTCGTCTTTCTCAATAGTGTAGACCCATCTATTGCCTATATGCTTTTGTAAGGTGGATGCAGGAACTAGTTCCCAGACATCCCTCTCTTGCATTACGGCCATTTCTTCATCCATAGCATTGCACCATTTTTCGGACTGGGAAGATTTAATAGCAGCATTGTACCTTTTTGGTATATTTATTTCAATATTGCTTGCTTCTGGTCTGCCTCTGACCATTTTAAGATCTTTATTTTCCCGAAAATTAAATAGCTGCTGATCAAATTGTATATTTCTTTTAGCACAATATTTCCTAACGTCATTGTGCGACCTCAGCCTTTTATCATCTCCTTGAGAATAATAATATACATCTGTTCTACTCCCATCAGGTCTTGGAACTGCCTTTCGCTGCCATGTAATATCCGAGCAAGGAGTCATACTGGAGTCAGCAGGAGAGTCCGTTTCCTCACTGGATTCAGACTGATCGTCACCAGTGTCTTCACTCTTTCCTGCCCTCTCGGATATTCCTCGTCGGAGTATTCTGAATGGTTATTTCTTGATATCCCTAAGGAGATATTTCTGAGACAAATTGGGTCCAGGATGCCTTCCACTACATTACACAATCATCAAACCTCACATTGCAGGTCTCAATTGTTAGTTTTTCCCCTGACAAAAATATTCTATAACCTTTGGTTCTAGTAGCATAGCCTACCATAACCCCTTCTGTATCTTTCATAAACTTTTTTCTAAGCTGACTGGATTTGCCTACATATGCTCTAGAACCAAAAGTTCTAAGATGGTTGACCGAAGGTTTTCTACCACTGTAGAGTTCATGTGGAGTCTTTGTTTTAAATTTGTGACATATACGATTTTTATTGTATGTAAAACACAATATGGCTTCCACCCAGAATCTGTCATGTATTTTGCTTTCGTTCAACACGGCTCTAACACAATCAAATGCGGTTAAGTTGAATCGCTCTGATACTCCATTTTGCTGTGGGGTATATGTGTTAGTCCTCTCAGCCTCAATACCAATATCACTTAGGTAATTTTTGAACTTATCATGGCAGAATTCCATTCCATTATCCATTCGGATACATAGAATTTTAGTACCTAATTGCCTTTCCTCTCTGGCCTGAACTCTTTAAAATGTGAAAACACCTCTAACTTCTGTTTCATAAGATAAATAAAAACTTTCCGGCTATAATCGTCTGTTATGGTTAAGACATATTTAATTCCACCATATGAGGCTGTAGGCAAGGGACCACAAACGTCCATGTGTAACAATTGTAATGGTCTAGTGGACCTTATCCTACCGGTGGGTTGATACGATACTCTCCTAGACAGCAATTTACAAGATTTACAATTTTTTGTATTTAAGTCTAGGAAGTCCATTTACAGCAGAAACTTTGCTGGTTTGAGGGAGTTATTCAGCGTTTATGTGGCAATATCGTTTGTGCCAAAGACAGTTTGTACTGTTAAGTTCAGTTACTGAAATGCTAGGCTTAGATTTTAAACTACCCACATTTACATTCTGCTTAGTTTTTGATTTTGCCGAGTCAGATTTAGTTTCTTTAAAATTAGGTGCTATATTTACATTATTTATTTTTCTGGAAGCACTAGGATTCCTATCTTTAGATTTTGTATGGATACAAAATCTAAAGATTTTGTATCCATACAAAATCTTTGGATCATTCCATGATATTAAATAATGTCTTCTAAAAAGGATCCTTTTTGTGTTTCATATGTCTCCATCCCGATCCTTATCTTTAGTTTGACCGTTTTCTGCTATTTTGTTCCTGGGTACTATACTTAGGTTTTAAAAAATACAACCCATCCTTTCTTTTTGCATAAAAGAACTTATCCCCTGTAGGTGTAAAAAACAATGGCACCCCATTAGCCCTTTTAAAACTAAAATTTTGTTCCTCAAGAACAGAAGCAGCTAATAAATTTCTAAGTTTAGGAGAATACATAACATTATCAAATACAATAACACTTTGTTTGTCCCTAAATTGGACATACATTTCCACCATTTCGATAGCCTCAACTGGACTTTCGACATTCCCTACTGCTAGCGACATTGAGTGCCTTTGCACTCATTAAATTTGGAAAATAAATGTTATTGCAGAAATGCCGCATAGCAGCAGTGTCTACTACCCAGCTGAGCCTATCGTTAGGATCGATAATTGTATTAGCTTCAACTTCAATATGTGGAGATCCAAGAAATTCCACAACACTAGATCCATTATATTTAGAGCAACTAGCTTTTGTATGACCTTGCTTATTACACTTAAAACATTTAACTTTGCTTTTAGAAATATTTACATTATTAGTTATTACTAGGAACATTTCTATTATGTACACAATTTCTAGAAGTATTTGCACTAGACACATTTGGCAATTTAAATTTAGATACTTTTACTTTATTTACACTGTTTTTAGTAGTAAAATATGCTGAATTGAGACTTACAGTCAATTACAGACCATTCGACAGCAGGAAAGAGACTTATAGACAAGTCACTTTCCTGCTGTCGAAGTCTGCTCTCTTCAGCTGCCAACTCTGCTTGGAATTTGCTTAGCTTAAAGTCTGAGTCACTCCACATGTAAATTAGTTGAACAATACCCCAGAATTCGTCCGGTAGGTAACGGATTGCTTGAAATGACACATACAGGTCCTCAATGGGGTGATTCGCATCTTTAAGCCTTGTCACAGCCTTTCTGAGTCTGGAGCAAAATATGTCAACAGGCTTCTCAGGCTCTGGCCGTACGCTGAAAAATTCGTCTAAAAGACGTACGAGAAGGTGCTTGAAATGAGCACGGGACGAAACGAGCAGACTACGAGCACGGGAAGATGCTTGAAAGTGCTCTTTCAAACTGTTCCACGCTTGACTTGGTTCGTCAGTTACATTTACCAATTCCTTGTATTCTGAGGATAGGCTTTGATAGATGATAGCAAGTGCTCGTTCTTTCAGTCATAGTTCTGGTGAAAATCATCATAGTTCCGGCGATTCGCATCTTCTTCAATTGGTTTAACAGATCTGTCTACGTGACCGAAACAACCTTCTCCCTTGAGGACGAATGAGATGTCGGTACACCAAGTGACGTAGATGTTCTCGGGTAAGTAACTTCGTTCTACTTGCCTCCATGGCCACTCGTAGATTAGCAAATAAGCAGAAGAAAAAATCTCTTGTACACTGTTTACTTGGTTAATCACACGTAATTCAAAATGGTGCCAGACACGGCCCCCATCTGAATACCTCTACACTGGAACAATGGTTCTTTTACTCCAGATATTTAAACACTCATACTATGATTCCTTGGGCGTTAAACTGGCCCATAACCGTTGATAGAAAATTTAAAAATTTAAGCTTATAAGCAAAAACTTAATTACGTTGGCTACTAGTTTGTAAATAAAAATTTAGGCGTAGCTGTTGAGGCGATGCAGTTCTTGAATATTAAAAGCAGAAGTATGCACAATCAAAGAACCACTTGTGAAGTGTTGGCTGGGCCATCAATAATATACGAAGCCAGTTTTAAAGAAAAGCACTGTTCACTTTATATCGTGAAGAATATAGTTAGGCAATTTACACAATCCAGGTAACTTCCATGCCGTAAAAACTTCAAATAATACTATGTACAAAGATGTTTGTAGATCCAAATAGTTCGACAGAATTTTCATGAAGCATTTGTAGTAAATAATTATACCTATATAATTTGCGTGCATTTTCAGCCACATCACACTTGGCAAAACAAAATCCAATGGATGAAACACCGGCAAATTTTAACGTGACTTCAGACCATATCAACGTAAGTAAATTTAACTTTTAACGTTATTTAAATGCACAAGACATTAGTAATAGCCATCATAGTTTAGAAAAAGTCAGTGTTTTAAACTAGACCAGTACATGTTGAATGTGTTTAAACTGACCGCATCAATGATCTAGACCAATCCAACGATCAAATTCAGAGAATGAGATCTCAAGGAGAAGAGTCTATTCCATTCGAGTCTAATGCTTCAAGAAACTTCTGTCTTATATGTCCAAAAATGGACTGTTCCGGAAACGCCCCCGGATATGCAAATGAGATGCGTACGCATTGAGAACTGATTTGCATGAAACCTGATGTTGGAAAACATCACGGTTCACGCCGGTGAACGGAAAGAGTCGTTCATATTAAATTTGCATAAACGTCCGTTCACGGGGAACGCGAATCGCAATGTATTGATTTTTTTCAACAGGCGTTGGAACGATACACGTATGATGAAAATTGGCAGCGTAAAACATTTGCAAGGAAGAGCATTGTAAAAGACCAAAGACAACACAAGAGAGGAGAGGGAAAAAAACTTTTATTGGAATTACAAGTTTTCAACGTGCCCACCTTCGCAGATGATAATGCATTGCATGCGGGAGATTGTTGACAACAATTGCTGGAAACCAGTGGATGGTTTTAAACAAGAATGATGATATCCATATAATGCAGCGTGCTATTAAGTATGAAAAATTTTTTACTACAGAATGGTAGTTTAGCAGTGGATTTTAACTGGTGAAGTTGAATAGATGTTCATTCTGAAAAACAATCAAATTTTCAAACAAAATCACTTTAATGTCGTGAGTTCATTACTTCAAACAAGGTTACATCATATTTTTGTAACTATGTAGTAAAGACAGATACTATTTACAGGAATGAGTTTGCAAGCTCACAGCAAAAGGTTTTCAGCTTAAAGTTTATGACTAGATACACTCTCAGTACTGTATAACGTTGACTTAACATAGGTAAGTAAAGAAATCATCTTACCAAAAATGTCGTGTACTTTCAAAGCCACCATCTCCTGGTCACACGTTATGACGAATTTATTTTCATATTACACTGAGTCTACACCGCGGAATAAATAACATGGCCTCTTTAAAAACCAGAGAGCCATCACATGCAAGGTTTACCGCTTTTTCCGAACTAGACAATCGAAAAAGACTCATACGTTCATTTCACAACATGGTCAACAACTAACACTGTCATTACATGATAACATACTCAAAAAAATCTGATGTGGGCAACACATGACTTTCCTTATATAATGTAATGAATTTACTACTTTTACAGTAAAAAAATAGGTTTTTCTTATAGTAGATACTAATATTATTTCCAAGTTATTGAATTTTCGACAATTAGTCATCATTTTCATTGATTTAGTGTCATTTTTATCCATTTGGCGAGATTTTCGTTAATTTGGCAACATTTCAAAAAGTCGCCAGGTTGGCGACATTCCGCCAAATTCGTCGCCAAAATCTCGCCAAGCGTTAAGGACGAAGAATTAAGTTGTTCTTACAGCAGATAAATGACTATTGGCGTTCAAATACAAAAGTATTACTCAAAGTATATTTTTTTATGAATGGAACGAGCTAGATCCACGAGAATGATGTCACCCAATTTATCCCATGGTATTACATATGAAGAGTGAACATGTTTCTCAAGAGTAAATATTTTTTTTTCATTTTATATGACTTTTTAATATTTTTTTTGAAAAATGTGTAATATCTCGAGAACGGTTCATGTTAGCGTTCTAAAATTTATGTCAATCGTTTTCTAATGAAAAATTACATAAGAAATGTTTATTTGCGTAACTTTATTAGTGGTTTTGATTTTTTGACGATTTTTTCAACATTTTATTCGAAAACTTAGGAGGGTTCTGAACATTCGATTATGTATAAAAACAATAGGCTTCCAGTGTTTACGGATTGTGATTTTTGTACCAAATTTGGTTCGAATCGGTCCATTCATTTGTCAGTTATCGTCTCCACAGACTCACTGACACACACACACACAGGCATCACTTCAAAAATGTTTGATTCGTGATCAGGGATGCTTGAAACGTGCTCTCCCGTCGAAAACTCGATTTCGAATTTTCGACCCCGTCACAATACTTTCCTTATACATTATGTATATAAGGAAAGTAATAGAGTATCTCCGATTGAACAGCTATCACAGCTGATAATCGATCTATCTGATCAACAGTAATTCACAGATCTAACATCGATCTGATGTGATTCACTATATAGTACTGAGAATGCGTCTACCATATATACTCAGTGTTAGGTATGCTCACGAACGCAACCGTTGACGCAGTTGGCGTTTGCGTCAGCGCCCTCACTATATGCAAAACAGGATGTGCGCGCGAGAGGGTGACTTGCATGATAAGCCCGTTCTGGTCATGTTACGAATCGTTCACAGGAGGGGAAAAACCATTCTAAAAATGAAATCACGTTCGTGTGAAACGAGAATCGCGACGAAAACAGAACTAAGTTTCCAACAACAATGAAGAACGTAACATCACAGGAGGAATCTGTATAACTTCACGTTTTATGGCATCTTTCAATTCTGACAAATCTCGTGGATTTGACGTGTACACCTTAGATTTCAGATAACCCCAGAACCAGAAATTCATCGGAGTGAGGTCGGGGGATCGCGGTGGCCACGAAACTGCAAAGTTATGGGAGATGACTATCGCCAAAGTTCTGTTGCAGCACTTGTCGAACACATGTAGCGACGTGTGGAGGAGCACCACCTTGCATCCATGCATGTCATTAACGACATTTTGCTGCTGCAATTCTGAAATTACTTAATTCTGCAACATTGTTTTATACCGAGGACCTGTGATGAAGCATGTTTGCATACCATTGGAAGTGACCTCTTCAAAGAAGTACGGACCGAAAACGAATGTGCTTGGGATGCCGCATCATACAGTCACTTTAGCTTCGTGTAAAGGCACACTGGTGCCACATCGTGAGGATGGAGTTTACGTTCCCAGTTAAGGAGAAATGTGCCTCATCCGTCCATAATATCCACAACGGCCACCTGCTATCTTCATCATATCTGATGAGGAAAAATTTGAAAAATCGACACGCTGTTGCTCGTCTCCAGGTTGCAACATCTGGACATGCTGGAATCGATAAGATAACATCTGCAGAACAGAGTGCAGAAACTTAAGGACTGTGGTTTAGGTACATCCAAATTGCGGGCAACACTTCTTACAGTACGCAATGAACCTGTAGTAATCATATTATGTACTTCAGCAACAACTTCAACAAGAACAGATGTTCGTCCGGATCGTGGTCTATCATATGTGCATTCAGTTTCTTCACATTTTTTTACCAAATCACGTACAGTTCGTACGGAACATGGGCCTCGTCTTAGCTTATGATTTCGCTGATAAACTCGCACTGTTTCGGCAGCATTTTCCCCGTTCAGATAAAACAGCTTTATCAATTCACCTCGTTGTTTCCCTGTAAGTGTCATCTTGTTGGCACGTTCGAACACGTGATTGAAGAAACAATCTTCCCACACTGCTAATTAAAGGTTTTCCACAAGCAATGCTTTGCACATGGTGTTCTGTGATTGGTGCTTCTACTGTCTATCCCTGTGAATTATGCAAAGTGCGTCAATGCACCTCCTCTCTGTGTTGTTATTGGTCCTTTACAATGCTCTTCTTTGCAAATGTTTTACACTGCCAATTTTAGTCATATGTGTATCGTTCCAACACCATTTATGGTTTTGCAATGCGCTGATCAATTTGCGCAGGAAAAAAGTGGGTGTTGCCATTCGAAAATTTCAAAAAATTTTCACTATAACCGTAACCATGAGAGCTCTATTAGTTTGAAATCATCCAATCTTGAGCGCATACCTTCAAATAGCAATATATGAAATTTCCTTTCGATTGGTTGAGCGGATAGGCCGCTAAGGGTTCATATATCGGGGAAGTTTTTTTATGACCACCCTGTATATACCTACACATGAGAAATAGAATAGAGATTTCGAAACTTATACATGAGAAGTTAAAAAGCATTTTCAAACAATTTCTATCTCAAAGTTTTTATTTAAATACAGGGTGTTTAAAAAGTGCAATATTGCAGAAAGAGATTTACTAAATTGCTGTTATTTTATTAACCAATTAAAATATTTGAAATATGCATAAAGATTTAAAGTCTGCACATCTTATAGAATTACATAACGTAAGTTTTATAGCTTAAAGCTTATGACAAAAAAAATTCAGAGTTATGTAAAAATAATTAACATCTTGTTAAAATTACTAGTTTTTGGAAAAAAAATTACTATGAAAGAAAACAAATAACAATGCAATTTTTATTTTATGGCCTTTTATGGTTTCTAAGGTGTTATAATTTTTTTTAATTTATTATTTCATTTCTTTTCTTAATACATATAAGCTTGTACAGTAAAAATTTTCAAAAAATAAGCTATTTTTAGTCACTCACAACTGACGACCTATATACCTCCCCCCACCACAACTAAAGGGGGCAAGCATATAGATGAAATTTGGCAACGCAACACCTCTATGCATGTTGCTAACCTGAAATATTCATTCTGTTATTGCAATCCCTAGATGAAATACAGTGCATTAAATCTAATAGGTACTGATGACATTGAATTTATTTCTTATATTGGAAAATAGAGGGCAGCACTAGAAGTGTTACAAAGGTTTAACTATGTATCTGCAGTTAAGCATTAAAAATATGCTTAGAAGAATAAAGTAAATGCTCAAAAGCTGCTTTGATAATATAAATACAACATAAATAAAATCTGATGTGGGCAACACATGACTTTCCTTATATGATGTAATGAATTTACTACTTTTACAGTAAAAAAATAGGATTTTCTTATAGTAGATACTAATATTCTTTCCAAGATATTGAATTTTCGACAATTAGTCGTCATTTTCATTGATTTAGCATCATTTTTATCCATTTCGCGAGATATTCATTAATTTGGCAACATTTCAAAAAAGTCGCCAAGTTGGCGACATTCCGCCAAATTCGTCGCCAAAATCTCGCCAAGCGTTATGCACTAAGAAAAAGTTATTCTTACAACAGATAAATGACTATTGGCGTTCAAATACAAAAGTATTATTCAAAGTATATTTTTTCATGAATGGAACGAGCTAGATCCACGAGAATGATGTCACACTATTTATCGCATGGTATTACATATGAAAAGAGAACATGTTTCTCAATAGGAATTTTTTTTTTTTTATGCGACTTTTTCATAATTTTTTTGAAAAATGTACAATATCTCGAGAACGGTTCATATTATCGTTCTAAAATTTATGCCAATCGTTTTCTAATGAAAAATTACATAAGAAATGTCTATTTGCGTAACTTTATTAGTGGTTTTGATTTTTTGACGATTTTTTCAAAATTTCATTCGAAAATTTAGGGGAGTTCTGAACATGCGATTACGTATAAAAACAATAGGCTTCCAGTGTTTACGGATTGTGATTTTTGTACCAAATTTGGTTCGAATCGGTCCATTCGTTCGTCAGTTATCGTCTCCACAGACTCACTGACACACACACACACACACACACACACACACATACTTTCACACACACACACACACACACACACACACACACACACACACACACACACACAGACATCACTTCAAAAATGTTTGATTCGTGATCAGGGATACTTGAAACGTGCTCTCCCGTCGAAAACTCGAATTCGAATTTTCGACCCCGTCACAATACTTTCCTTATACATTATGTATATAAGGAAAGTAATAAGTACTGTAACTGAGGTATGGCATATGTGGCTGAAGGCAGGAGAAAAGCTATTGCCATCATTGGGGAGATAAAACCAATAAGGTAGAAAAACAAGACAAGATACTGTGAATAAAAAGTAAAAACCATGAAGGAAGGAAAATAAAAAATAAAGAATGACCAAAAAGAAAAAGTAATAAAAGAATGGATAGCTTTGCTGTGCTATCCGTCTGTTTCTAATACTGAATAAGATTTTTAAATCCTTTTTTTTTTTCATCTTTCTGAACCATGCACCAGTTTCAAGATTCTAAAACACAACAACTGTGTGGGTTGAATTCAAAAACATTTTAAGGATTTAACTTCATTTGGAATTATCAACAGCCAGCGGTTGAGTCCATAGCATGAAATTAGAAATGTGTGCAGCAATTTCTGAACTTTCTCAAAAAGACTATTAAATTAAGGATGGTCATATATATTATTATATATATACATATATATAATATTTCCTAAAGTCACTAAGAAATAAATCACTGTGCTACTTTCCCAATGAAATAGTTAAAAAATGATTCTCTATACATACCCGCCAACTTAAAAAAATAAAAATCCAGTAGATTGCACGGTGAGCATTTTTTACCATGCTCTATAAGTTAGAGTATAACCTGTTCATGTTCAATCACATAAGACAAAAATAGGGGGTTTTTTTACACGCTAAAATTATATGCTTTTTTTTCAAAAAATGATAACTCACTAAACATTGAACAAAATACTGCATAAGGAAAATGTAAAAATGTTTTTATATACTCACTGAATAAAAAAAAAACACATCAATGACATAAACAGAGAAATTTTTTAGTGGGGGCTAACTGAAACAAAAGTTGTTCATTTCTCAAATTGTAATTTTGTGCTTTTGAGACTCTATTGCCTAGAAAAAAATCTGATGTGGGCAACACATGACTTTCCTTATATAATGCAACGAATTTACTACTTTTACAGTTAAAAAAATGTTATTCTTATAGTAGATACTTATATTCTTTCCAAGATATTGAATTTTCTTCAATTAGTTGTAATTTTGATTGATTTAGCGTCATTTTTATACATTTGGCGAGATTTTTGTTAATTTGGCAACAATTAAAAAAGTTGCCAAGTTGGCGACATCTCGCTAAATTCGTCGCCAAAATCTCGCCAAGCATTATGGACGAAGAAATAAGTTATTCTTACAGCAGATAAATAACTATTGGCGTTCAAATACAAAAGTATTGCTCAAAGTATCTTTTCTCATGACTGGAACGAGCTAGATCCACGAGAACGATGTCACCCAATTTATCGCATGGTGTTACACATGAAAAGTAAACATGGTTCCCAATAGGAAATATTTTTTTTATTTTATGACTTTTTGATAATTTTTTTGAAAAATGTGCAATATCTCGAGAACGGTTCATGTTAGCGTTCTAAAATTTATGTCAATCGTTTTCTAATGAAAAATTACATAAGAAATGTCTATTTGCGTAACTTTATCAGCGGTTTTGATTTTTTGGCGAATTTTTCAAAATTTCACTCAAGAATTTAGGGGGGTTCTGAACATTCTATTGTGTATAAAAACAATAGGCTTCCAGTGTGTACGGATTGTGATTTTTGTACCAAATTTCGTTCGAATCGGCCCATTCGTTCGTCAGTTATCGTCTCCACAGACTCACTGACACACACACACACACACACACACACACATACTTTCACACACACACACACACACACACACACACACACATACACACACACAGACATCACTTCAAAAATGCTTGATTCGTGATCAGGGATGCTTGAAACGTGCTCTCCCGTCGAAAACTCGAATTCGAATTTTCGACCCCGTCACAATACTTTCCTTATACATTATGTATATAAGGAAAGTAATAAGGGGGAGGGTAATTCAATTGTGCAATAACTCATTTTGAGCATAATTTAAAGAAAATAATCCTTCATTTTTATATAAACTGTAAAAAAGTATTGTTTAACTAATTTGAGATTTTATCAAAAATAAGATGGATGTTTAAACATTACACAGGAATTTATATACGCGAAAATAACGAAATCATACTTAAAAAATAATAAATATTTTACAAAAATATTATTCTCTGTTTATGTCATTGATATGTTTTTTTTATTCAGTGACTATGTAAAAACATTTTTACATTTTTCTTATGCAGTATTTTGTTCAATGTTACAGTGAGTTATCATTTTTTGGAAAAAACGCATATAATTTTAGTGTGTAAAAAAAAATTCCTATTTTTCTCTAATTGATTGAACATGAACAGGTTATACTCTAACTTGTAGAGCACGGTAAAAAATGCTCACCGTGTAATCTACTGCATTTTTATTTTTCATAGAGAATCATTCTTTATCTATTTCATTGAGAAAGTGATACAGTAATTTATTTCTTAGCAACTTTAGGAAATATATATATATAATATATATGACCATCCTTAATTTAATAATAGTCTTTTTGAGAAAGTTCAGAAATTGCTGCACACATTTCTAATTTGATGCTATGTACTCAACCGCTGGGTGTTGATAAATCCAAATAAAGTTAAATCCTTAAAATGTTTTTGAATTCAACCCACACAGTCATCGTGTTTTGAAATCTTGAAAAAATCTGATGTGGGCAACACATGACTTTCCTTATATAATGTAATGAATTTACTACTTTTACAGTAAAAAAAAATAGGTTTTTCTTATAGTAGATACTAATATTCTTTCCAAGATATTGAATTTTCGACAATTCGTCGTCATTTTCATTGATTTAACATCATTTTTATCCATTTGGCGAGATTTTCGTTAATTTAGCAACATTTCAAAAAGTCGCCAAGTTGGCGGCATGCCGCCAAGTTGGCGGCATGCCGCCAAATTCGTCGCCAAAAACTCGCCAAGCGTTATGGACGGAGAAATAAGTTATTCTTACAGCAGATAAATGACTATTGGCGTTCAAATACAAAAGTAGTACTCAAAGTATCTTTTTTCATGAATGGAACGAGCTAGATCCACGAGAATGATGTCACCCAATTTATCGCATGATATTACACAGGAAAAGTGAACATATTTCTCAATAGGAAATATTTTTTTTTATTTTATATGACTTTTTGATAATTTTTTTAATAAATGTGCAATATCTCGAGAACGGTTCATGTTAGCGTTCTAAAATTTATGCCAATCGTTTTCTAATGAAAAATTATATAAGAAATGTCTATTTGCGTAACTTTACTAGTGGTTTTAATTTTTTGACGATTTTTTCAAAATTTCATTCGAAAATTAAGGGGGGTTCGGAACATTCGATTGCGAATAAAAACAATAGGCTTCCAGCGTTTACAGATTGTGATTTTTGTACCAAATTTGGTTCGAATCGGTCCATTCGTTCGTCAGTTATCGTCTCCACAGACTCACTGACACACACACACAGACATCACTTCAAAAATGTTTGATTCGTGATCAGGGATTCTTGAAACGTGCTCTCCCATCGAAAACTCAAATTCGAATTTTCGACACTTTCCTTATACATTATGTATATAAGGAAAGTAACTAGTGCATGGTTCTGAAAGATTAAAAAAAATTGATTTAAAAATCTTATTCAGTATTAGAAACAAACGAATAGCACAGCAACATTCTTTTATCATTTTCTTTTCTTTTTGGTCATCCTTTATTTTTTGTTATTTTCTTTCCTTCATAGTTTTTACTTTTTATTCACAGTATCTTGTCTTTTGTTTTTCTACCTTATTGGTTTTATCTTCCCAATGATGGCAATAGCTTTTTTCCTGCCCTAAGCCGCAAATGCCATACGTCAGTTACAGTACATGGAGACATGGAGACAGCAGTGCGGACCTGGCCTACCTCTCGGTTTACAGGTATAGTTCCGCACCCCTGAGAACTTACAGACCCACATGTTTAGCGTGATCGTACTCTGCGTGAACACGGTGGCAGTTTTTTCTTTTTCCAGCGAGGGGAATCGAACCCGGGTCTACCGAGTGCAATTCCCGCACGCTGATCAGTGAGCTACCGCACCTACTCAGTTACAGTGCTTTTATTTATGCTGTATTTTTATATTATCAAAGCAGCTTTTGAGCATTTTCTTCATTCTTCTAAGCATATTCTTAACGCCCTACTGCAGATACCTAGTTAGGCCAAGGCTGAACTCGATTTCTCCGGCAACCCTGAGATCAGGCTGTACCATTCTGCCTAAACTCCGGTGATCAGGTTTTTTTTAAAGAGCAACTCTCGAGATCCTCAGATTACAGCGCCACTTGAGAGGAACTAGACATGTAAATACCATAGTGTCAACAAAAAAGTATATACGCGCGAGTGTCCGATAACTTAGTTGCATTTTATAATAAGTAAATAAATTTAATATATCCTAATTATTTTATGTTACATTCATAAATTGCTGAAAGAAAAATCACAATATAATTTATAAAGTTTTCCGAATAGTGAGTGTCAGTTTTTGCCAAATATACTCAATACAAATTTTGAATACCTTTCCCTTTTCTCTACAAAAATGTAAAGTTTTCTAAATACAGTTTTTGATTTAACACTACAAAATACTAACTGTGAAGTGCTTTTCTTTATAAAATTCAAAAGTAATGATTCATTTTTTCCTTGAACGACCCCCCCCCCCCCCCCCAAGAGTGATTATTCATAAATTGCCTATAAGCATGAGAATTTTAACCTTTTTGAATATGTATCGAAAAAGCTATCAATATAAGTTTCATCTTTTTCGCATCATCATTCGCAATACAATTTAAAAACTTTTCCGAATAGTTAGTGTAAGTTTATGCCAAATATTCTCCATGCAAATTCTGAATACCTTCCCCTTTTCTCTATAAAAATGTAACGTTTTCTAAATACAGTTTTGATTTAACATTAAAAATACTTACAGTGAAGTACTTTTCTTTAAAAATTTAAATGTAACAATTCATTTTTTCCCTTGAACGAACCCCCCCCCCCCCCATGAGTGATTATTCATAAATTGCCTATGAACATGAGAATTTTAACCTTTTAGAGTAAGTATCAAATAAGCTATCAATATAAGTTTCACCTTTTTTGCATCATCATTCGCAATACAATTTAAGAACTTTTCTGAATAGTTAGTAGAAGACCCAGACCGTCCGACTCGTCCAGTGGACTAAGAGCACCTATTTGGACGGCCGGTCTGAATAGTTAGTGTAAGTTTTTGCCAAATATTCTCAGTGCAAATTTTGAATACTTTCCCCATTTTTCTAGGAAAATGTAACATACATTGAAGTACTTTTCTTTATAAAATTCAAAAGTAAAAAATTCATTTTTCCTTGAAAGATTATTACATTACGATTAGGCGACATCTATCGGGTGATGCCGCCAAAAACTAGGGAAGAATCTATTGTTCTTGAGGAGAATGTTACAGCCTGATATCGAGACGGCAGGGTTACCGGCAGATCGAGTTTAGCCTTGAAGCCTTGGTAACAGTTCTAGCGCTTCCATCTATTTTCCAATATAAGAAATAAATTCAGTATCAACAGTACCTACTACATTTAATACACTGTATTTCATCAAGGGATTGCAATAGCAGAAGAAAATAATCCTTCATTTTTATATAAACTGTAAAGATGTAAAAGTATTGTTTAACTAATTTGAGATTATATCAAAAATAAAATGGATGTTTAAACATTACACAGGAATTTATATCTTCCCGGCCGTCCAACTAGTTACTCTAAGTCCTCTGGGCGAGTCGGACGGTCTGGGTCTTCCACAGGAATTTATATATGCAAAATCGTACTTAACTAACAAATATTTTATAAAAATATTAATTAATAATGAAACATGCTGCAAAGAAATTAATGTTGTGCATTTTTTAATTCACATAATTTGAAACTAAACATGGATGGAAAAGGAAGTTTCAATATCACACAAGAATGTAATCTAAACCAGCGAAATCACATTTAAAAAAAATCAATATTTTATAACAAAATTAATAATGAAACCTACTACAAAGAAATGAATATTGGTATTTTTCATTCACATAATTTAAAATTAAACATGGATCGAAAAGAATGCTTCAACATTACATAGCCAAGTTAACCTACAGGAAACCGCACTTATTTAAAACAGTACAAATCAATAAAGGAAAAATGATACTACTTAGTACTGGTACTAGGTTTATGCATGGGAAAAACATAATGGCAGCCACAAGTTCGATCAAAATTTCCTTTAACCGAGAATTTTTATTGAAAAATCTATAACTTTAGAGAATTCTAAACAAAACTGACAAAAACCAGGAGATTTGCGTTGAAAATCGGGAAACACGGAGAAATCATCAAAAACCAAGAGTTTCCCAGAAAAACCAGTAGAGTTGGCAGCTATGTCTATGGGTTAAGCATGTGCTGTCAGGGATGTATCTAGAGAAATGTGAGTGGTGGTTGATTTTCCAGAACAATTATAATTGAGAATATAAAATTTCGAAACGAGCTTCACGTTAATTCGCACAAACAGTATTAGTATTGTATACTTTTATATTAAAGAAAAACATTTGATAAAATTGAATATAACTTTTTTTAAATGTAATTATAATATGTATATTTTTTTGGATGATTGGTGGTCGGCAATTGAGTGGTGGTCGGAAATTCTGAGTGGTGGAAACCCCGACCACCACCGACCACTGTAGATACATCCCTGTGCTGTATATGGAAAAGGAATTGCAATAACTCCCTATATGTTTTTTTTTTTTCAGATTATAAATTACATAACCCTGTAAGGAAAATAGACATCAGAGTTTGGAATTTTTGATAGTCTAGCCACACAGAATAAGGGGAAAAGGTTAACAATTGCTGTATATCTGACGGAGCAACCCCTCCCTCCAAAGATTATTCATAGATTTAAATTAAAAACATGATACCCAGCAATAAGAAAATAAAATTTTCGAGTTAACATACCTAGAAATGCTGCCATGCCAAATTTTGCCTAACTTCCTTCCCTTTTTCAATTGTGAATGGCATGAAAAGGTTGCTTTTGAACATTTCAATATTTAAGTTAAGCGTATGTATGTTAAGGATGAAAATAAAATGGTAACTTGAAATTTTTAGTAACACCTTGGAAGCCATAAAATGACATAACAAAAAATTGCATTGCTATTTATTTTGGGTAAATCCGGAGATCAGGTCACCGCAAATTTTTTTCTAAGTACAAAATCGGGCCAAGTTGGCCTGTGGTTGGCGCTTTCTTCCGTGTTTTGAAATTGGCTCCACCCATCCTCCGTGATGTCATTTACCGTCATTAGAAATAGGCTCCTCCTACCAAAATGATGTTTTGGTAGAAGAACCCTATTTCTAAAGACAGACTATTGTGTTTGTTCTAAACAAGATTTTCTAATATAAATGATAATTTAATTTAACTTAAATAATAGTGAATAATACTCAAAAAAACGTTACAAAATCAGATTTTTGTAAAATTTAATATTTTTATGCTACAATTTTATCTGTGCATGTCGCATGTATCAAGATCGCTTTCTCCATCTAACTGAGGATCCATATAAAGGAAGGGGTTCGACCTACAGGTCCGTGTAAGGGCAGGGATTCGATCTAAAGATCGAAAATTGTGGAACGGATGTATCGGTGGTCCGTACAAGGGCAGGGGTTCGACCAAAAGGTCGTTCTACACCGGAACGGGGCCCCCAGTGATATTTGGTTTATTAGGAATGGTCGCCTGCGGCACCCAGACACAGAATATGCTACAATTTTATCTGTGCATATCGCACGTAGCAAAATCACTTTCTCCAAAATAAATCATATAACGAAAGAACAAGCAAACACGCACAACAATGGCCAAAAATATTGATAGAAATGTTCTTTTACATCAAAAAACTGTAGCAAACACAAAAATGTATTCTTATTGGATGTTACACAATTTCCGCCGAAAACATGCGATACAAGAGGTTACCAGATTGCAACATAAAGCGCTCACAAAGTGCGTGGCGTCTTCTCCGATTTAACCAAGGTGACCTAATCTCCGGATTAGCCTTATTTTGCTTCATAGATTTTTTTTTTTTAAACTGCTAATTTTAGCAATATTTTAATAATTTTTACTTAACAATTTTTTTTTATCACAGACCAAAATTATAAAACTCACTTTATCCAATTTTATGTACAGGATTTAAATATTTTTACATATTTCAAACATTTTTATCGGTTAATAAAATGTACATGCAATTTTATACACCCTGTCTTTTGCAAAATTGAACTTTTTAACACCATGTAGTTTAAAAAAATTTCAAAACAAAAAAAAATTGTGTCAAATACAAATTATTTATATGAAAGCTGTACCGGTTATAGTAGAATAAACGAAAAAAAAATAGTCAAGCAACTAAAATAAAAAATTGTTGAAATTCTGTAGAATGGCCCACATATATTAGTCAAAATGTAATAAACAAATACACCTTTAAAAACACCCCATTTCTTTTAAATTTATTTTTAAATACTGATATTGCAGAAACATTTTAAGAGATTTATGAATCAAAAATAGAAAATATGATACCCTTATTACAGTTAAAAGTAACTTAGTAAGTAGTGACTACATTTAAATGTTTGTTCACTAAAGAGTAATTTCATTTTTAAATAAAATGAAATTCAGAAAAAAATATTTCAATGAAACTCATTACAAAGTAGTTAAAACGTTTTTAAACTGATTTGTGGTAATAAATTGATTGCTCTTTTTCGAAAAAAAAAGGACTTAAACATTTAAAACAAACGATAACAATTTTAAAATGTACAAATAAATTGGGCAATTCATCCTGCAACTTCGAGCAAATCAATGCAAAATATTAATGTTTTGTTAAAATAGATATTTGTCTTTATAAGTAAAATCACTTTTGAAAGTGAAAACTAAACAAAGTAAACATATGGAGAGTGAAACAAAAACCTTGTCCACATGGCATTCCGACCTACATTAGATGTAGAGCAAGGTCATTTCCTTAAATAACGTTATCAAGAGGTCAACTTAATATTTATAGGAAAGTTTAATCACATTTTCGATAACTTCAAATGTATTATAAATGTTACAGGGGATGCTTTATCTCTAAAGCAAAGATAAAGTAAAGCTTTTTGACAACACATATATATGGTATAACTTACAAATTGTACCATGTTAAAAATATAAAGCAAGGAATGAAATTGTGTAATAAGAAAGTAATTTATGAAAGAATTTCGTGAAATAAATATTCTTGAAGCAAAAAAAAATGTCAATATGGTTGTTAGGCTTACTTGTCCATCAACTTCAATAGTATCGTCTTCTGATTCATCATCCACATTATCCGTATCGTGCAGTTCTAAATCAAACACATCTGCCATACTTATAGTATGTTAAAGTAAGAACCACAAGATGTCAATATATAGTTATATTATACACGTGGAAGATTTACGTAAAAAGTTAAGTATAAATATAGAATTTATGACGGATGAAGAGGAAAAGACGAAAACAAATGCAAGATTACAGTAGGTTGAGTTGCAGTCTGCTACTGACATCGAAAGTAATCTGACCTTGGAGTCATATGCAAATACTTAGAATTTAGCATTTCCTAAGAAAAAAAATGTAACAATAGCACAAAAAAAATAATTTCAGCTTGAAACTTTATTACAAGATTAGTTATTTGCTATCTGTTGCGTAAATAATGACTCAGTCTTCAAACTCGCCCTTTGGTGAATAAGGTCAACAACCAATCAACGTAAACATTTTTCAATTTACAGCGCCGCCTAACGTAAAAACAGTCTTTCTTCGTCACACTTACTTTCTAGAACACAGATTAATAAATATAGTATTCTGTGTTCCAGAAGATGTGCCTATCAGTTTATATTGTCAAAAAATCTAAGCGACCTACAGACATCAAAGTTGGTGTAGAGCTAATAACCTTGGGTATAGAGGTGCCTCGACTCTCGAATGGAGACGCATCGTCGAGATTTTTTATAAATTTGTTCGATCAAGTACTATTACAGCGGCGAAATTGTACTATTACAGCGGCGAAATTTGATCGATATCGTCATCTATTGAAAGTTGCTAAAACTAAAAATTTTGGATTTTATATACAAAATGAACATGATTGGCCCTTTCAACTTCGACCCATCGAAGAGGGAGAAAATGAAATCCAACGGATCCTGTCTACCGAGAAATTTTCAATGATTCTTCTTTTAGTATTCACTCGGCAACTTTTCCGATTGTATGACAACAATATTTTTGTATGGAAATAAATCATTTTACTGGTTTTCAAAATATTCGCCTTTTGCATCAATATATTTTTTCATTCGAATAAATCAATTTTCTAAACAATTATGTCCTTCAGAAAGCAGAAACATGCTATTTATAATCTTCAAATGCTTCTTCTGGGCTAGTTGACAAAGCATTTTATTTCTAATTGTTGGAAACAAGAAAAACTCATTGAGTACTAAATCAGAAGAGTAAAGACAACAACTCATCAAATCAATTACTTCAAGCTTCACATAACTGATAGTTTGAAATGCAGTGTGTGAGCCTGCATTGTCATGCTGAAGAATGATGCGACGTTTGGCACTATTTTTTCTGATTTAGGCAACTATTTCTGACAAATAAATTGTCGCATACCAATCAGAATTTATAGTTCTACGATCATCCAAAGCAACGGTTGCAACATGGCAGGATTTACCAATGAACAAAGCAATCATTCTTTTTGAAACACTTTGTGCGCGAACAACTTTTGTAGGATTTGTTTCATTTTGAAAAACCAAAACAGAATATTGTTGTTTTGTTTCGTGTTCATAGGAATATATCCACGTTTCGTCCAGTGGCGAATCCAGGGAAAGTGTGAGCCCGGCGATCTTTTCCGAAGAAGTCCCCCCCCCCCCTCTAAAAGCCAGTTTAGAAAAAAATGAAAGTACTTAAAAATAAACACATTGAATCTTGCTCTATACAAATCTTGCTATGCCTTTTTTTCATCTAATAAACATACTTGAAATATTTTCACCTAAAAGTTTGAATAGAAATTAAATTAAAATGAGAATAGTAACATTTTATGAAAATATTGAACGATACAAGTTTTTAAATAATATATATTTTAATGTGTTAAACTGTGCTGTAAATGCTAATATTACATACAGCACAATACTAAGGAAAGAACTAAAATTTTGGCTTTTGCTGCATCAAGAGTATCAATAACATCTGTAAAATCTAACATTTTAACAAGGTTGTTCTCAATGCTATGAATTGAAAGGTGATTTAACCTCTTTTCAGTCATTACACTTCTTAAGTTGTTTTTGATTAGTTTTAATTTAGAGAATAATCTTTCCCTCACTAGCGTTGGAGATCATCAAACACAAATAAGTACAAAGTATACTATTTCAACATTTGGAAACGCTTGAATTAAGTTTTCTCCACATGAATACGCATGGAAATACTTTAAATCCACTTTTTTCTCACCACAAAAAATCAAAAATATTTTTTTATATTTTAAGCAAAAAAATTTTTTTCTTAAAGATTTTTTACTTTTATTTTTTGTTCAAAATGAGTCCCCCCCCCCCCTCCTATAAAGTGAGGCCCCCGGCATTCGCCGGTATGTTAATTCGCTACTGGTTTCGCCGCCTGTTACAATGTCAAAGACATGTTGTGAAGCACTATAGTTGAGTATTTTAAGATTTTCCTTGCATCATTTGACACGAGCATCCTTTTGAACTTGAATGATGACATGGACATCATGTAAAATTGAACATCATGTAAAATTGAATGCACTCGGGTTCTTGAAATTTTCAAAGATGCCTCAATTTTATCATAATGTGACATGACGATCTAAAGGGATCATTTGTTGTCCAATATCAATGTTTTCTGGCGTCACAGCAGTTCTTGATTGAGCTTCACGAAAGTCATCACTGAGTTTCCTACGTCCTTGTAAATTGTTGCTTTGGCTGGTGCTTCAGCACCAAAAATCGAATTCATTCGATCGATACACTGTTGCTGTGTCAACCCTACCACTTCGACACAGACGGTCCTGGCTACCCGAAGGGTAAGATATCTGTTTGAACGACTAGGAAGTGCCACCCAATTTTGACCCGAACTCACTGGGGGCGACATCCACAAGCATCGTACCCTCCTTCCCCTACCACATACCTCTTGGTAGCACTTACGAACTCACATATTTAACGTGCCCGTACTCCGCGTGAACACGGTAAAATTTTAGGAAGAGCCAGGGAACGAACTCAGGTCGACCAAGTGCAATTCCTGTGCGCTCACTAGGCTGTCCCACCCCTGTCTCAACCTTCAAAACGATGCCGTAAAAAGAATTTTATAGCATTTCTCGTCCACAGCCAATGTTCACATGAAGGTTCAAATTTTAAAAAATCGTCTGCACTGAAAGCTGTTACTTCTGGTCGTACATAAACAACCTGTGTAGTAAAATACGCAGAAACATAAGGGCAAAAGGACACTATTTTTACCATAGCGGTAAACTGCCGATGATTGCAAATAAAAATTAAAACTATACCCATTAAACATCAAAATTTATCTTTGTACTGAAAATAAGTTATTTAAAAAACTTGAGGAACAATATATGTTTAAAAATGTCATTTGTTAAAATGTACATTAAGCGATTTTAAGTGAATGCTCACTACTACCCATTTTTACAATTCACTATCTAGCGTTCTGTAGATGTATACATTTACTAGCAAATTCGGCAGTATATGTGGGATCGAGAAAGGGAAGGCAGAAAACGACTTTTCTTTAAAAAATTCGTGTATATTTTAATGAAAGTTAATAATTTATTTTCCGGTAAATTAAAAATATCTATGAAAGAAGATAAATTTAAATATATCTTACTAAACTTCGGGGGCTGCGTCACCTGACGAGTCGCCGCCATAAAATTCGCACCCGAGTTATAATGAACAAGATAGATCAATCATGCATAAAGCATTGATTATGAAACACTTTCCAACTTCAATGCAATTTTATTTAAACATCTCTAAAATGTGATACATTCCTCGGAATTATTTTTAAAATTATCACAATACTACATTAATTTATTATATTTGAAAACTTAAAACTTTATCAAAAAAAAATGGAACTTCATTCAAATGACGGCATTGAAATATAAATTGCCTGCTTTAAGCACTGCTAAAATGCGATACATTCCTCGGTAATATTTTTAAAATTATCATATTAATACAATAATTTATTGTATTTGAAAACTTCATCGAAAACAAATGAAATTTATTTAAATGACGTCATCGAAATATAACACGCCTGGCTCTCTCAACAAATGCAGCATTTCATTCATAAACTTTTTCCATTCATTTCATTCATCACGATGCTATAATAATTTATTGTATTTAAAAACTTAAGACCATGGAGGTACAAGAAATTAAAATCTATGTTTAAAACTTCCTCGAAAAATCGTCCTTCTCCGTGTAAAATCAATGACTATTTCATTCATATCAGCTATATTGCAGACTCCATGAGCTAAATAATTTTGCTAAATAATGAAGTAATTCTTATACAACTCATTCTATATCCTTTGGTATTTACATTCTCCATAAGTGAAAATTAGGCTTTGTTGTAGAAATAATCAAAGTTGGATGATCATTTAAACTCAAATATATTGTAATTGCGTTGTTTCAGTATGTAGATGCACAGAATTTAGGCAAAAATAAAGCGATTTTAGGACGGATAACACAATACTAAAAATTCTGATGTGAGCAGCACATGACCATCCTTATATAATGCAATGAATTTACTACTTTTACAGTTAAAAAAATGTTATTCTAATAGTAGATACTTATATTATTTCCCAGATATTGAATTTTCGTCAATGAGTCGTCATTTTCATTGATTTAGCGCCATTTTTATCCATTTGGCGAGTTTTTCTTTAATCTAGCAACATTTAAAGAAGTCGCCAAGTTGGCGACATTCCACCAAATTCGTCGTTAAAATCTCGCCAAGGGTTATGGACGGAAAAATAAGTTATTCTTACAGCAGATAAATGACTATTGGCGTTCAAATACAAAAGTATTACTCAAAGTATCTTTTTTCATGAATGGAACGAGCTAGATCCACGAGAATGATGTCACACAATTTATCGCATGGTATTACATATGAAAAATAAACATGTTTCTCAATAGGAAATATTGTTTTTTATTTTATAGGATTTTTTGATAATTTTTTTGAAAAATGTGAAATATCTCGAGAACGGTTCATGTTAGCGTTCTAAAATTTATGCCAATCGTTTTCTAATGAAAATTTACATAAGAAATGTCTACTTGAGTAACTTTATTAGAAGTTTTGATTTTTTGACGATTTTTTCAAAATTTCACTCGAAAATTTAGGGGGGTTCTGAACATTCGATTGCTTATAAAAGCAATAGGCTTCCAGTGTTTACTGACTGTAATTTTTGTACCAAATTTCGTTCGAATCGGACCATTCGTTCGTCAGTTATCGTCTCCACAAACTCTCTCTCACACACACACAAACACATACTTTCACACACACACACATACATACACATACTTTCACACACACACACACACATACACATACTTTCACACGCACACATACACATACTTTCACTCACACACACACACACACACTGACATCACTTTAAAAATATTTGATTCGTGATTAGGGATGCTTGAAACGTGCTCTCCCGTCGAAAACTCGAATTCGAATTTTCGACCCCGTCACAATACTTTCCTTATACATTATGTATATAAGGAAGGTAATATGAATTAAAAAGAACTTTAAAAATCATGATTTTGACACAAGATGGATGACATATTTTATTTTGAAGTGGGTCACGTGTTCTCTTTATATAATGGCCACGTGATCGCTTCATATAAAAGTTGTAATTATTATTCTAATTTTTATTTACAAAACTACTGAATATATTTACTGAATTTTTTTTATATATTTTTTATGGGATAATTTGAATATTTCCTAAAACTTTCGAAGCAATTTGTGAATTTTAAATCCGCTTAAAAAATGTTTGAAAAATTAGGTCCCATAGGGTTTAATGTATTTCATTTTTTCAACCCGGGTTCAATCCAAAACTAATTGGGTGATATTATTCATCTATATTCCCATATGTCCCACAGACCGTCTGAACAACATACTAAAATTTCATTTTGATAAACCGTCTGAACAACATACTAAAATTTCATTTTGATAAAGTCATTTTTACGGCAGTTATAGTGCTAACGTACAGACAGACAGACAGAATGAATGAACAAAGTCATAAACACATTTCAACTTTGTTGTGAAGTGTTAATAACACAACAGTAGTGCTATTACTTTCCTTATATACATAATGTATAAGGAAAGTATTGTGACGGGGTCGAAAATTCGAATTCGAGTTTTTGACGGGAGAGCACGTTTCAAGCATCCCTGATCACGAATCAAACATTTTTGAAGTGATGTCTGTGTGTGTGTGTGTGTGTGTGTGTGTCAGTGAGTCTGTGGAGACGATAACTGACGAACGAATGGACCGATTCGAACCAAATTTAGTACAAAAATCACAATCTGTAAACACTGGAAGCCTATTGTTTTTATACGCAATCGAATGTTCAGAACCCCCCTAAATTTTCGAATGAAATTTTGAAAAAATCGTCAAAAAATCAAAACCGCTAATAAAGTTACTCAAATAGATATTTCTTATGTAATTTTTCATCAGAAAACGATTGACATAAATTTTAGAACGCTAACATGAACCGTTCTCGAGATATTGCACATTTAAAAAAAAAATTATCAAAAGTCATATAAAATAAAAAAAAAATATTTCCTATTGAGAAACATGTTCACTTTGCATATGTAATGCCATGCGATAAATTGGGTGACATCATTCTCGTGGATCTAGCTCGTTCCATTCATGAAAAAGATACTTTGAGTAATACTTTTATATTTGAACGCCAATAGTCATTTATCTGCTGTAAGAATAACTTATTTCTTAGTGCATAACGCTTGGCGAGATTTTGGCAACGAATTTGGCGAGATGTCGCCAACTTGGTGTCTTTTTGAAATGATGCCAAATTAACGAAAATTTCGCCAAATGGATAAAAATGACGTTAAATCAATGAAAATGACGACTAATTGTCAAAAATTCAATATCATGGAAAGAATATTAGTATTTACCATAAGAAAAACCTATTTTTTTACTGTAAAAGTAGTAAATTCATTACATTATATAAGGAAAGTCATGTGTTGCCCACATCAGATTGTTTTTCATTATCATTGCTATTATCACCATTAAATCCGAGTATTTAGAACGCAAATCATTCGAAATTACAAATTTTAATAGTATTATTCATCTAATATCTAACATGCAGTAATGATCGTAGTTAATACAAAGTAGCATACGAAACTGGTAGTTTAAAGTATGTTATACATGCAAAATATATTGAAATCGAATGCATTAGCACAATTCATAAGAATGCATCAAAATCGCAACTTGATTGGTCTGCTGCCCCTGAAAAATTAAAACTGGAAAAGTTTCATTCTGAAACATATTCGAAAGCGCAATAGCCAAACAAAAGTTCCCCCAAAAAGTTAAAATTTGTTCCACTCTCATTCTAATCGTGATACAAATGGACGTAAAAAATTAATGTATGGTCAAAATCAAGTGGAGCTTCCCACTCCATAAATTATATGGGATCGATATCAAGAATTTTACGTCCTCACAATGAGACGAGGGATATACTGGGGTAAAGTGTTTGACAAATCGAAAGTACTGAAAACAATTTTTTAAAACAGATTTGGACGAGTTTTAAAAGTAATAACTCGAATTGACTATTTATGAATGCCCAAAGATTACAAATCTTATAGGGAACTTGGTTACATAAAGAGGTTAATTCAACATTTTCTAAATGCTGTGTTCTGTTATTGTTCTTAATAATGGGCTTTGCTTAGAGAGACGCTGGAATGTGCCTGTATTATATGGAATCTTTTTGATCAAGTTCATATTAATAATATTGAAATTATTCAAAATAGATTGTTTAGGTATTTATATTATAAGAAAACTGGGCCTTACTGTAGTACTTTTTGACAAAAAACTCTACTTCATGGAAAAAGAAACACCCCGCCAGGTACAGGAACCTCAGAATATCTTTCCAAAAAAGTCATCAAATCTCAAAATGTTTAGCGCCAAGGACCGAAGGATTCTAAATCAGAATTGGCATCCATTGAATTTAGGATTCTTTAGGCTAAGGCCCTAGAAGCTTATTAATTGAAAGCACAAAATGTCCTTCGAACAACTTAATTTGTTCGAAAGCTGCATACAGATGGACACATATATAGACATTATTGAAAAAAAAAAAAAAATAGTCGCCAAACTGTATGGAGCCAAGAAAATCAGTTCAAATCTGTGTCCAAATTCAGCACTAAGATTATCAATGAAACCAAAGTTCAGGAAAATGAAAATGGTATTACATGAAAAAATAAGTAAATAAAAAAACTTATAGATTAAAAGATGTCCTGCATTTTAGGTAAGTGTTGCAACACTTACCTAACACAAAAGTAGGTCACATGTGACCTACTTTTGTGTTATAACCCAGGTTGTCATGTATCGGAAACCGGACTTTAAAATATGAGCTCAGTTTCATTTCTACTTAGGAGTTCTGACAATATATATTATACTTCTTTTTCTGAGAGGATGGGTAAGTTTATTCCTCCATAGACCTGTCGGTGCACTTTTATCAACTACTTTCGTCCTTGAACTGAAAAACTGATCTATGACAAAGCTATCCCGACAAGTCCGTCCAGGTGCGTCCTTGAAAAATAAAAAAAATCTGATGTGGGCAGCACATGACTTTCCTTATATAATGCAATGCATTTACTACTTTTACAGTAAACAAGAAAGATCAATCGTGCTTAAAGCATTGATTATGAAACACTTTCCAACTTCAATGCAATTTTATTTAAACATGTCTAAAATGCAATACATTCCTCGGTAATATTTTAAAACTTATCACAATACTACATTAATTTATTATATTTGAACACTTAAACCTTCATCGAAAAAAATGAACTTCATTCAAATGACGGCATTGAAATATAAATTGCGTGGTTTAAACATCTCTAAAATGCGCTACATTCCTCGGTAATAATTTTAGAATTATCATAATACTACGATAATTTATTATATTTGAAAACTTCATCGAAAACAACTGAAATTCATTCAAATAACGTCATAGAAAAAATAAAACGCCTGGCTCTCTCTATAAAAGCAGCATATCAGACTGTCTGAACAACATACTAAAATTTCATTTTGATTAAGTCATTTTTACGGCAGTTAGCGTGCTAACAGTCAGACAGACAGACAGAATGAACAAAGTCATAAACACTTTTCAACTTTGTTGTAAAGTGTTAAGAAATAGGTTATTTTTATAGTAGATGCTTATATTCTTTCCAAGATATTGAATTTTCGTCAATTAGTCGTCATTTTCATTGATTAAGCGTCATTTTTAACACTTTACAACAAAGTTGAAAAGTGTTTATGACTTTGTTCAGTCTGTTTGTCTGTCTATCTGCCTGTCTGTCTGTCTGTCTGTCTGTCCGTTAGCACGATAATTGCCGTAAAAATGACTTAATCAAAATGAAATTTTAGTATGTTGTTCAGACGGTCTGTAGGATCTATGAGAATATAAATGAATAATATCACCCAATTAGTTTTGGATTGAACCCGAGTTGAAAAATGAAATACATTGAACCCTATGGGACCTAATTTTTCAAACACTTTTTAAGCGGATTTAAATTTCACAAATTCCTTCGAAAATTTTAGGTAATATTCAAATTGTTCCATAAAATATGTAAAAAAAAAAAAAAAATTCAACGAAATATATTCAGTAGGATTTTAAATAAATATTAAAATAATAATTACACCTCTTATATGAAGCGATCACGTGCCCATGATATGAAAATATCACGTGACCCACTTCAAAATGTTCAAATGTTTCAAATGTTCTTTTTAATTCATATTGAGTGTTGTATCCGTCCTAAAACCACTTTATTTTTGCTTAAATTCTGTGCATCTACATACTGAAACAACGCAATGACAATATATTTGAGTTTAAATGATCATCCAAATTTGATTATTTCTACAATGAAGCCTATTTTTCACTTATGTCAAATGTAAACAGCAAAATATGTAGAATGAGTTGTATTAGAATTGCTGTATTTCTTTAACACAAAATTATTTAGCTCATGGAGTCTGCATAGCTGATATGAATGAAATATTCATTGATTTTACAAAGAGAAGGACGATTTTTTTCGATGAACTTTTAAGCATAGAATTTAATTACTTGTAGCTCCATGGTCTTAATTTTTAAATAAAATAAATTATTATAGTATTGTGATGAATGAAATGAATGGGAAATTATTCATGAATGAAATGCTGCTTTTATAGAGAGAGCCAGGCGTATTATTTTTTCTATGACGTCAGTTGAAAGAATTTCAGTTGTTTTCGATGAAGTTTTCAAATATAATAAATTATCGTAGTATTATGATAATTTTAAAGTTATTACTAAGGAATGTATCGCATTTCAGAGATGTTTAAACCAGGCAATATATATTTCAGTGCCGTCATTTGAATGAATCATTTTTTTCGATGAAGTTGTAAGTTTTCAAATATAATAAATTAATGTAGTGTATTGTTATATGTTTTAAAGTATTACCGATGAATGTATTGCATTTTAGAGATGTTTAAATAAAATTGCATTGAAGTTGAAAACGGTTTCATAATCAATGCTTTAAGCATGACTGATCTTTCTTGTTATCCATTTGGCGAGATTTTCGTTAATTTGGTAACATTTTAAAAGTCGCCAAGTTGGCGACATTCCGCCAAATTCGTCGCCAACATCTCACCAAGCGTTATGGACGGAGAAATAAGTTTTTCTTATAGCAGAAAAATAACTATTGGCTTTGAAATACAAAAGTATTACTCAAAGTATCTTTTCTCATGAATGGAACGAGCTAGATCCACGAGAATGATGTCACTCACTTTATCGCATGATGTTACAAATGAAAAGTGAACATGTTTCTCAACAGTTAATATATATTTTTTAATTTGTGGGATTTTTTGGTAAATTTATATGAAAAATATGCAATAGTTCGAGAACAGTTCATGCTAGCGTTCTAAAGTTTATGTCATTCGTTTTCTGAGGGAAAATTGCGTAAGAAATGTATATTTGCGTATCTTAATTAAAGGTGTTGATTTTTTGATGATTTTTTCAAAATTTCACTTGAAAATTTAGGGCGGGGGGGGGGGGGGGTTCTGAACATTCGATTGCGTTTAAAAACAATAGGCTTCCAGTATTCGGGGATTGTGATTTTTGTATCAAATTTCATACGAATCGCTAAATTCGTTCGTGAGATATCGTCTCCACAGACCCACTGACACACACACACACACACACACACACACACACACACACACACATACATACACACACACACACACACACACACACACACACACAGACATCACTTCAAAAATGTTTGATTCGTGATCAAATATGCTTGAAACGTGCTCTCCCGTCGAAAACTTGAATTCGAATTTTCGACCTCGTCACAATACTTTCCTTATACATTATGTATATAAGGAAAGTAAAAAATCTGATGTAGGCAGCACTTGACTTTCCCTGCAGACTCAAATTCCTATTTTCTTTATTTCTTTAATAATTCATTAGATTGAGTTTTATTGCACCAAATAACACTAAATTTGTATTTATAATTCAATTTTTGTTACTTTCCTTATATACATAATGTATAAGGAAAGTATTGTGACGGGGTCGAAAATTCGAATTCGAGTTTTCGACGGGAGAGCACGTTTCAAGCATCCCTGATCACGAATCAAACATTTTTGAAGTGATGTCTGTGTGTGTGTGTGTGTGTGTGTGTATGTATGTGTGTGTGTGTGTGTGTGTGTGTGTGTGTGTGTGTGTGTGTGTGTGTGTGAGTCAGTGGGTCTGTGGAGACGATAACCGACGAACGAATGGACCGATTCGAACGAAATTTGGTACAAAAATCACAATCCGTAAACACTGGAAGCCTATTGTTTTTATACGCAATCGAATGTTCAGAACCCCCCCTAAATATTCAAATGAAATTTTGAAAAAATCGTCAAAAAATCAAAACCACTCATAAAGTTACGCAAATAGACATTTCTTATGTAATTTTTCGTTAGAAAACGATTGGCATAAATTTTAGAACGCTAACATGAACCGTTCTCGAGATATTGTACATTTAAAAAAAAATATCAAAAAGTCATATAAAATAAAATAAAAATATTTCCTATTGAGAAACATGTTCACTTTTCATATGTAATACCATGCGATAAATTGAGTGACATCATTCTCGTGGATCTAGCTCGTTCCATTCATGAAAAAAGATACTTTGAATAATACTTTTGTATTTGAACGCCAATAGTCATTTATTTATCTGCTGTAAGAATAACTTATTTCTTAGTGCATAACGCTTGGCGAGATTTTGGCGACGAATTTGGCGGAATGTCGCCAACTTGGCGACTTTTTTGAAATGTTGCCAAATTAACGAAAATCTCGCCAAATGGATAAAAATGACGCTAAACCAATGAAAATGACGATTGAGTGTCGAAAATTCAATATCTTAGAAAGAATATTAGTATCTACTATAAGAAGAACCTATTTTTTTACTGTAAAAGTAGCAAATTCATTACATTATATAAGGAAAGTCATGTGTTGCCCACATCAGATTTTATATTATGTATATAAGGAAAGTAAAAAAGGTAAGTTGTAACTTTTCACTTTCTCTATAATACATGTTAATGTATGGGAAAAGTATTAGAATCGTGCCGAAAATCGGAATTAGACCTTTTGATGGAGTACAGGGTTCGAGCCCTCTAGAACACCAAAATCCATTTGTGTGTCGGTCGGTCTGTCTATGTCTGTGAGCTTGTGCGATGTATGTGTCCACTGTAGCTCAAAAACTGTTCGGCGAAATATCATAAAATCTGGTAAGTGAATCCCATGTGGTACACCTTGATACTGATTAGATCTTGGTAAGATTTGGAAAAATAGAACCTGACTTCTTTTTGCGCCATGGTCCGCAAAAATCGTTAAAATCTGAAATGAAAGCTAAATATAATTAAATATAGTGATTAAATGCTTGTTTCATATGTGATTTGTTTGACGACAAATAGTATAAGATTAGACCTATTTCTCTACTATATACCGTTCTCCAGATATTTAATATATATTTCCTTTGTAATTTTCCGAGTTAGCGACGTTTCATAATGAGATCAGTCTCAAAATGAACAAAATGTTTTAAACCTGTAAACTGGATATAATTTCAAACAATAATCCGCTTAATTTTGTGCAATTAAGCACGGTTAACTGGATTAAGAAAGACATAAAGGAAAAATCAATTGAAATCTATAGTTATCATGTGCTACCTATATCCGATTTTTACTTTCCATACAATACGTGGTTAATGTATAGCTAAAGTGTTGGAATCGTGTCGAAAATTGTCGTTGGAATCGAGTCGTATATCGGCTATTTCAATTTATGATGTCAAGGGGTTTGCAGATTTTTACTTTCCTTATATACATAATGTATAAGGAAAGTATTGTGACGGAGTCGAAAATTCGAATTCGAGTTTTCGACGGGAGAGCACGTTTCAAGCATCCCTGTTCACGAATCAAACATTTTTGAAGTGATGTTTGTGTGTGTGTGTGTGTGTGTGTGTGTGTGAAAGTATGTGTGTGTATGTGTGTGTGTGTGTGTGTGTGTGTGTCAGTGAGTCTGTGGAGACGATAACTGACGAACGAATGGACCGATTCGAACCAAATTTGGTACAAAAATCACAATCCATAAACACTGGAAGCCTATTGTTTTTATACGTAATCGAATGTTCAGAACCC
The DNA here is from genome assembly GCA_951213105.1 of Amaurobius ferox. Taxonomy (NCBI): domain Eukaryota; kingdom Metazoa; phylum Arthropoda; class Arachnida; order Araneae; family Amaurobiidae; genus Amaurobius; species Amaurobius ferox. The sequence continues at coordinate 89,901,217 of OX578137.1, forward strand.
CCCTAAATTTTCGAATGAAATTTTGAAAAAATCGTCAAAAAATTAAAACCGCTAATAAAGTTACGCAAATAGACATTTCTTATATAATTTTTCATTAGAAAACGATTGGCATAAATTTTAGAAGGCCAACATGAACCGTTCTCGAGATATTGTATATTTTTCAAAAAATTATGAAAAAGTCACATAAAAAAAAATTCCTATTGAGAAACATGTTCACTTTTCATATGTAATACCATGCGATAAATTGAGTGACATCATTCTCGTGGATCTAGCTCGTTCCATTCATGAAAAAAGATACTTTGAATAATACTTTTGTATTTGAACGCCAATAATCATTTATCAGCTGTAAGAATAACTTTTCTCTTAGTGCATAACGCTTGGCGAAATTTTGGCGACGAATTTGGCGGAATGTCGCCAACCTGGCGACTTTTGAAATGTTGCCAAATTAACGAAAATCTTGCCAAATGGATAAAAATGACGCTAAATTAATGAAAATGACGACTAATTGTCGAAAATTCAATATCTTGGAAAGAATATTAGTATCTACTATAAGAAAAACCTATTTTTTTACTGTAAAAGCAGTAAATTCATTACATTATATAAGGAAAGTCATGTGTTGCCCACATCAGATTTTTTTAACTGTAAAAGTAGTAAATTCATTGCATTATATAAGGAAAGTCATATGTTGCCCACATCAGATTTTTACTTTCCTTATATACATAATGTATAAGGAAAGTATTGAGACGGGGTCGAAAATTCGAATTCGAGTTTTCGACGGGAGAGCATGTTTCAAGCATCACTGAATACGAATCAAACATTTTTGAAGTGATGTCTGTGTGTGTGTGTGTGTGTGTGTGTGTCAGTGGGTCTGTGGAGACGATAACTGACGAACGAATGAACCGATTTGAACCAAATTTGTACAAAAATCACAATCCGTAAACACTGGAAGCCTATTGTTTTTATACGCAATCGAATGTTCAGAACCCCCCTAAATTTTCGAATGAAATTTTGAAAAAGTCGTCAAAAAATCAAAACCACTAATAAAGTTACGCAAATAGACATTTCTTATGTAATTTTTCATTAGAAAACGATTGACATAAATTTTAGAACGCTAACATAAACCGTTCTCGAGATATTGTACATTTTTCAAAAAAAATATCAAAAAGTCATATAAAATAAAAAAAAAAAATTCCTATTGATAAACATGTTCACTTTTCATATGTAATACCATGCGATAAATTGGGTGACACCATTCTCGTGGATCTAGCTCATTCCATTCATGAAAAAAGACACTCTGAGTAATACTTTTATATTTGAACGCAATAGTCATTTATCTGCTGTAAGAATAACTTATTTCTTAGTGCATAACGCTTGGATAGATTTTGGCGAGGAATTTGACGGAATGTCGCCAACTTGGAGACTTTTTGAAATGTTGCCAAATTAACGAAAATTTCGCCAAATGGATAAAAACGACGCTAAATCAATGAAAATGACGACTAATTGTCGAAAATTCAATATCTTGGAAAGAATATTAGTATCTACTATAAGAAAAACCTACTTTTTTAACTGTAAAAGTAGTAAATTCATTACATTATATAAGGAAAGTCATGTGTTGTCCACATCAGATTTTTTTTAATTGGTAATTGGACATTTTCCCGGTGTAACAAAAATGCAAGAAATCTCAAATATCTTGAGAGCGGTTAGTCCTAAAGTATAATGGAGTGTGTTATATTCTTTTCCTAGTCAAAAATTGCGTATAAAACAAAAATTCATTTGATATATTTGAGCATATATAGTCTTTTTTTTTTCGATTTTGGCGATTTTTGCGGGTCATTTCGTAAAAAAAGCAGGTTGTTCTTCTCCGAATTGTACCCAAATCTAATCAGCATCAGAGTATCCCACAAGTAACTTATCTACCAGTTTTTGTGAAATTGGGTCAATTAGTATTTTAGCTAGTGTGGATACATGAAATTTTTGCGGGCCATTTTCTAAAAAAAAAGCAGGTTGTTCTTTTCCGAATCGTACCAAAATCTAATCAGCACCAGGGTCGACCACAAGTGACTTATCTACCAAATTTTATGAAATTTAGTCGATTAGTTGAGTTAGAGTGGAAATATACAACTTTTTCGGGCCATTTCGTAAAAGAAGGCAGGTTGTTCTTTCCGAATCGCACCAAAATCTAATTACACCAGGGTCGACCATAAGTGACTTATCTACTAAATTTTATGAAATTTAGTCGATTGGTTGAGTTAGAGCGCAAATATACAATTTTTGCGAGCCATTTCGTAAGAAAAGGCAGGTTGTTCTTTTCCGAATCGTATCAAAATTTAATCAGCACCAGGGTGACCTACAAGTGACTTATGTACCAAATTTTGTAAAATTTCATCAATTAGTCTTTCAGTTACAGTGGATACAGGCAATTTTTGAGGCCATTTCGCAAAAAAAGGCGGGTTGGTTTATTCCGAATCGTACCCAAAACTAATCAGCACCAGAGTCACATACAAGTGACTTACCTACCAAATTTTATGAAATTCGGTCCATTAATTTTTGAGTTAAAGTGGATACATACATTGCACAGACAGACAGACACACAGACAGACAGACACACACACAGACGTCACGCTAAAAATAGTTTTTTCGTATTCTAGAGGTCTCGAAACGTATAGATCCGTCGAAAACTTGAGTTGCGATTTTCGACATTATTCCAATACTTTCCCTATACATTACAATGTATTGCAGGTAAAGTAAAAATGTTTCTTCTTAATTCTTAATTTAGTAGTCTGTTAATGTTTTAAGTCGTCTGATGCCCCTTTAAAAATATTCAGATACAAATTTATAACATTTCTATGGATTTTTTTTATGTGAGCAGCATATAACTTTCACTACATATTATAATGGCGTTACTTCTGATAAATTCATAAAACATCATATAATTTCAAATTTTTAAATTTATACTCGCTTTCAAAATTCATGCCATTATGTCATTGCAATTGATCGCGTAAATGAAAATTTGGCGCGTCTGACCACTGTATTTGCCAAAACAAAATCAGTCATTTATGCTCACATTCAAAACTAACATCAAAATGCTGCTAACATTTAATTAATATCACATGAAATAAATAAAATTTTTCTAATTTGTTAACGGATAAATGCTAAACTATTGCGACGTGTCTTTTTCAGTGAATGGAAAGTGCTACATCAATGAAAACGATGTTAATGATGATTTTTTTTACATAAGGGATGATATTATGATTTATATAAGATCTTATGATTTACATAAGATTTTTTTACATATGGATAGGACTTTTTTTATGGTACGCAACATTGTTGGCTTTTTAAAAATGTTTTGTAACTTTTTAAAATATTCATTCGAAAAATGGACAATATATCGAGAAATGCCCATGCGAGCTCTATAAACTAAATGTTCTTCGATTTATAATGATAATTTACGTATAATGTGACTGTTTATTTAACATGATTGACTGTCCTGATTCTTTTAAATGATCGGTAAGTTCCAGAACAAGCATGCGCAGAAAAGTCTAACGGGGAGAAAACAACTGCTACCGGAGAAAAAAGCGGGAGGCGGAATAGAAAATCTCACTTTTTATGCGTTTGCTTAAAAAATCACAAAATAAAATAATGTAGTAATTAAAAAAAATTTTTTTTTTGCTAAAATGCGAATACACGCAACATTTTGATAATTTAGAGAATTGTGCTAATCTTACTTTTTACTTTCCCTGCAATACATGGTAATGGTATAGGGAAAATAATGGAATCATATCGAAAATCGCAACTCGAGTTTTCTACGGATCTGCACGTTTTGGACCTCTAGAATACGAAAAACTACTTTTAGCGTGACGTCTGTTTGTATGTGTGTGTGCCTGTGCAATGCATGCATCCACTCTAACTCTAAAACTAATAGACCAAATTTCATAAAAGTTTGTAGGTAAGTCACTTGCGGGTTACCCTGGTGCTGCTTAGATTTTGGTACTATTCGGAATAAAATAACTTGCCTTTTATGCGAAATGGCCTTCAAAAATCGTCAAGATCTAAAATAAAATATTGCAAATGTATCAATTAAATGCATGTTTTATACGTAATTATTGAATGAAATAAAGAAGAGATACGAAAAGAATAAGATAAACCCTATTACCCTTCGATGGACCGTTCTCAAGATATTTAAGTTTTTAAACTGAGGAACTGAAGACATTTTTCACTGTAGTGAAAAAACTACATAATGAATTTTCTTAAAATTTGGCAGTTACGTTCCTCGAGATCTATTCTGATACTTATTAGATTTTAGCATGATTCGTAAAAATATAACCGACATTTTTTTTCGAAATGGCCCGCAAATATTTTGAATATGTGAAATAAATGACTAGAATTGTTGAAATTAATTAAATACTTGTTAAATAATCAAGATTGTCACCACGTCTACATACAATAGATAAAACCCAGGACAAAGCGTTTTTAAAAAACGAAAGGTCTTTTATTTAACATCTTAAAAGACGTACAAAATATTGTTAAAAACTGCCAGAGCGCTTTCGGACGTATATACGCTCTTCATCAGTGGCTATATGAGTAGTAAAAGCATGGGATGTTTATATATATAATAACCATTTTAAAACAAATTTGCATAAAATATAAAATGGTAAATGAACCTACTAAAATAATACAAGAAATATGCACGGAAATTACAAAATAAGTTTAAACGCTTACGAATTTTAAAATATTATAAGAAAAGAACTAATACAAATTTAAGAAAAACGTCAAGCATGATATTCCTGAGAATGACGTCACAAATAACTTTTAAGAGATTCGAATTGCATAAATATGATTTGTATAAACAGGGATGTATAAAATCATGCATAATGCATGATTTTCTATAAACAGGGATTCATAAAGAAGCATACTACGTGGATTGCTACAACGAACCAAAAAGAAAGTGTTTTCAAAAACGGGAAGAAATTTATCATTAACCACATATTGAGCAAGAGCCGTAGAAAGTTTACCAGATTTGACATCGCGAGCATGTTCTGCTAAACGGATGCCAACAGTACGTTTTGTACTACCAATGTAAAATTTATAGTCACCAGCAGGGGATAACAGGGGAACGACATAAACCTCAGCAAAGCTTTTAAAGTCATCAAGTCATTGCTGGGATTCTTTCATTTCATTTCATCACATTTCTACGGCTCTTGCTCAATATGTGGCTAATGATAAATTTCTTCCCGTTTTTGAAAAAACTTTCCTTTTGGTTCGTTGTAACAATCCACGTAGTATTCTTCTTTATGAATCCCTGTTTATTTATATTTACAGTGAATCCATTTGTAATTTTGATCCTGTACAAATTTTAAGTTATGCTTGGCGACTCATTCTCGACTTTATGCAATTCAAATCTCTTAAAAGTTATTTGTGACATCATTCTCAGGAATATCATGCTTGACGTTTTTCTTAAATTTGTATAGTTCTTTTCTAATAATATTTTAAAATTCGTAAGCGTTTAAATTAATTTTGTAATTTCCGTGTATATTTCTTGTATTATTTTAGTAGGTTCATTTACCATTTTATATTTTATGCAAATTTGTTTTAAAATGGTCTCTCTATATATAAACATTCCATGCTTTTACTACTTATGTAGCCACTGATGAAGGGCGTATATACGTCCGAAAGAGCTCTGGCAGTTTTTAACAATGTTTTGTACGTCTTTTAGGATGCTAAATAAAAGACATTTCGTTTTTTAAAAACGCTTTGTCCTTGGTTTTATCTAAATACTTGTTCTTCACGTGATTTTTGACAACACAGCGAATAAGACCAACCGCATGACTCTAGGAAGAACCTTTCTCGAGATATTTTAGTTTTTTGGAATTTTGAAGAACTGAAGTCAAGTGCATAAGTTGCTAAGTGAAACGAACCGCAAATTGGATATGATATCAAAAAATCTGATGTGGGCAGCACATGACTTTCCCTGCGGACTCATATTCACGTTCTCTTTATTTTTTCAATAATTCACTAAATTAAGTTTAATTGCACAAAATAACACCCATAATTATTTAAAACTAGCCGCCTTCGGCGACCAGCCTGTTCGCTAACCTTGAAAATTCTGACCGTGGCAAACTCTCTGACGCCATAACCCCGTGGAGTCAACAAAGTTTGTTTTAGTTTAATGACGTTAAAACTAATAATGAAATTTTAAGATGAAAAATAATGTTCTAAGGGGGGGGGGGGGGGGGTTCTTGAAAATTGATTTGTAAAGTGAATTTATTCTAATGTTTGTGAACTGTGAGATTCTGAGGATTTCTGTACCTGTAACCCTAGGAAAGGGATTCTTTTGATGTGTACTCACAGCCAGGATCAGCTGCTCCCATGTTTTTTTTTTATAGAGGTATGCTCCTCTATTTTTTGTTTTACATAAATGAAATTGTATCCGTTTGTCTGCATTTCTAGTATTGCATCGCAAATGACATGAAAGTATTTTTGAGACTGATGGTGTTGAATGTAAATTTAGTATTTGAGAAATAACGATGCTGCTTTAACGATGCTGCTCAGCGAAAAAAAGTTTAAAACTGTTAAAATAAACTTTAAACTGAATAGAATGTTTACAAATTAAAAAAAAATCTAAATGCAATTCTAGAATACAAGTCGAAAATAGCCCCTGTTTAAATAAGAACAATACACTATAAACACAATAAATAAAATACGCTATAAACACGTAAATATACTTAATATGTAATGTTATAAAAAGAGAAAGAGAAGTTTATGTTCTTTAAAGAACAATAATGAAGTAAAGTATCTTGAAACGAATAAGCCGCTTCAATCAAAATCCAACTGCTAACACAACAAATTGAAAGGTTTGGGTTGAGTTGTAAGAAAAAATAACGTTTTTAAAAAATTAATAAATGCATTTCAAGCAAATTGAAATTTAAAATGAAAAGTAATTTATTTCGAAAATAATTTTTTATTCCAATAAAATGGATGAATAATTTATTCCAATAAAATGGTTGGTTTTAGTTTAATGACGTTAACACTAATAATTAAATTTTAAGATGAAAAATAATGTATTCCAAAAACAAAAACATTGATTATTTAAGTTTGTATATATTAAAAGCTTTTTTGTTTTTAAGAAAAACACGAAACAAAATTATAAACACCCATAATACCAATAGTCCGCTGTTAAAATAAATTCTAAACTGAATAGAATGTTTACAAATTAAACAAAAATCTAAATACAATTCTAGAATAGAAGTTGAAACCTGTTAAATCAGAACAGTATATAGCCCCTGTTTAAATCAGAACAATTTTAAAACAATATAAATAAAATACACTATAAACGTGTAAATACACTTAATACGTAATGTTATAAAAAGAGAAAGAGAAGTTTATGTTCTTAAAAGAACAATAATGAAGTAAAATAAATTCTTATCTTGATACGGATAAATCGCTCCAAAGAAACTGCTAACACAACAAAGTGAAAGGTTTTGGTCGAGTTGTAAGAAAAAATGATGTTTTCATAAAATTAATAAATGCATTTCAAGCAAATAGAAATTTAAAATTAAAAATAATTTATTTCAAAAATAATAATTTATTCCAATAAAATGGATGAATAATTTATTCAAATAAAATGGATAGTTTGTTTTAATTTAATGACGTACATTCATTATTTGGCAGGCACAAATATCCAATGTTCCATTCAATTTCGCTATGCGTATCTGAACCGTGACGTCAGAACCTCGCCCACCTCCCCTCCACCAGAGAAACGCCGTGCGTCTGCGCGCGCATGTGGGTGAAAAATCGATCCCTGCTTTCGCGGTTTTTCCGAAAAATTGAAAATCATTACTTCCTTAAAATTCGGATCGTGCGGCTACTTTTTATTATTTCTTGACCAGATTGGACTTGTAAGAAAGTCTGATTTTTGAGATTTCTAAAAATGCAAATTATTAGTCGAAATTGTCGGTACTTTTCCCGACGCGAGGATTTAAAAACAAAAGTTCTTTTCTTTTTAGCCGAAAGTAACTTTTGTTTTAAAATCTTTAAAAAATATTAGAATTTGTCCCTGCGATTTGAAATTGATATATTTTTACTCACAATTGTCTGCTCTTTCCGGTCGTGTGATTTGTTTTTTCTACGACGTCTGGATGGTGGAGAAAAAAGGGGGGAGAAACGGTCGAAATCGCATAAAACATTAAATAACAAAAAAAAAAAAAATTCAAATTTTAAAAATCGGCTTTCACGTGTCATCCCCCCCCCCCCCCTCTCGGGTCTCCGATTGCCAAATTTCGTAGCTCTGCGACGCGCGATCGCTGAGCCTATTGTGTATAAGACACACAGACAGACAAACATTGCTTTTTATTATTATAGATTTTAACGAATTTTGCAGGCGATTTCGCAAAAAAAAAAAAAAAGAGGCTGTTTCCTTTTCTCCAAATTGTACTAAAATCTAATCAGCACTAGGGTAACCCACAAGTGACGTGTCTTGCAAATTTTGTGAAATTTGGTCAATTAATTTTTTAACTAGAGTGGGCATAGGCAATTTTTGCAGGCCATTTCGCAAGAAAAAGGCAAGTTCTCTTATCCCGAATCGTACCAAAATCTAATCAGCACCAGGATAACCCACAAGTAATTTATCTATAAAATTAAATTCGGTCAATTAGTTTTTGAGTTAAAATAGATACATACATTGCACAGACACACAGATACACACACAGACGAAAAATGTATTTTCGTGTTCTGGAAGTCTAGATCCGTCGAAAACTCGAACTACAATTTTCGGCATAATTCTAATACTTTCCATATACATTACCATGTATTGCAGGGAAAGTAATAAATTCGTTTTGTAGGGGACTGAAAATAGTTTTTCGTGTTCTAGAGGTCCCGAAACGTGTAGATCCGTCGAAAACTCGAGTTGCGATTTTCGGCATGATTCCAATACTTTCCCTATACATTACCATGTATTGCAGGGGAAGTAAAAAGTATCCATGGTATTTCCTGCAATTAAACTCAATGCATCATGAAATAAAAAATAAGAAAATTAATTTGAATTTATAGGGAAAGTCACGTTTTGCTCACATCAGAGTTTTTGGTTGTGACGAAATACGTGTCAGATAAACTAAAAACATGCGAATTTCGATGTATTTAAAAATAAATAAATAAATATAAAGGAATTGGCCCGTGGATTCGGTTCAAACATCGTCGGAAAGAACGTTCTTCGATATTTCCGATGGTGTCAAGAGGGAAACTGATATTGTTTTCTGTCGCTAAGGAACCGATTTGTAATGGCTCACAATTATACTGAAACATAAAATAATAGAAAAAAACTAATTTGAATTTTAAAAACAATCTCGCCGAGACGTATCGTCTCGGATCCTGAAGTACCTCTGTACCAAATTTTATCGCTGTTCGAGGCATAGATTTCTTGCAACAGACGACACCGACATACACAAACATCTAGCCAACGGTCCTACCGTGCTGAAAACACCGGTTCTCGTTAGATCACCGAAGTCAAGCAGCATCGGGCGAGGTTAGTACTTGGGTGGGTGACCACCTGGGAACACCGCGTGCTTTTGGTACATTTCGGGCGCGGTTGGTTTGCGCGCTGAATTTGCACGCTATCACAACTGCCGCCGTGTTCATGCGGAGTACGATCACGTTAAACATGTGCGTCCGTAAGTCCTTCCGAGAGGTTGGTGGTAGGGGAAGGAGGATACGGTCCTTGTGGATGCCTCCCCCACTGGGTTCCGGTCTAAATTGGGTGGCACTTCCCGGCCGTCCAAACAGTTACCTTACACCTTTCGGGCAGGTGGACGGTCTGGGTCTCAACAACACACAAGCATCTTTAATTATGTAAGATAACGTTGTTAAAAATATTTAATACTTATTTCCCCATTTTAATAAAAAAAGTATTTGTTGTTTTTCTAGCGACACAACCATGTAATTTTGTGGCACACTCTTACCAAATTGCTGGTTTAAAAGAAAGTCGAATTGAGCCTCTCATGCTCATTATTTAACTTAATTGTGAAAAACTGTTAAAAACTTGTAACTAAAATGTAACTTAATAGTAAAAAAAGTATAGCGATTCTTTTTCGTTATTTCTAACACTACTATTGAATTCGAATTCCTTTGACATTAACCACTCCACTAGCACCACATATCTTATTATAGATTTGCCATTTTCCGATAAAACAAGAACTGCATTGTAAGCATCAAATGTAAAAGCAGTTTATTTAGTCTGTATTTTCAAACATGCTTATCATAGTGTCCCTAAATTTTGTTGACTATTTTGGCATTTCAAGATAAAACGAGCTTACATTTATCTTTCAAATTCAAAGATGATAAATTTGTAAACGTTTCATTTTATGGTTACTTCCTTTTGTTAACACTTTACAACACAGTTGAAAAGTGTTTAGGACTTTGTTAACACTTTACAACATAGTTGAAAAGTGTTTATGACTTTCTGCATTCTGTCTGTCTGTCCGTTAGCACAATAACTGCCGTAAAAATGACTTTGTCAAAATGAAGTTTTAATATGTTGTTCAGACGGTCTGCGGGACCTATGGGAATATAAATGAATAATATCACCCAATTAGTTGAGTACGATCACGTTAAACATGTGGGTCCGAAAGTCCTTCCGAGAGGTTGGTGGTAGGGGAAGGAGGGTACGGTCCCTGTGGATGCCTCCCCCACTGGGTTCCGGTCTAAATTGGGTGGCACTTCCCGACCGTCCAAACAGTTACCTTACACCTTTCTGGTAGGTCGGACGGTCTGGGTTTCAACAACAACAACCCAATTAGTTTTGGATTGAACCCGGGTTGAAAAAATGAAATACATTGAATACAAGTTGGAAAGTGTTTCATAATCAATGCTTTATGCATCATTGATCTTTCTTGTTTTGTTCTTTGGAGTATCCGGAGTGCGGAATCTCTAAGAAATAAATCCGATTGATCCCTGGTCATCATTTCAACATTTTTTTTGGAGGGGGGGGGGGGGGGGGGGGGTAGATGAAAATAGTGAACTTAACGCGATTTAAATTAATTGGAGCAAGGCTCCATTGGACTTTCTCATACCAGAATCCCTTTTTAAGTGGCTTGTGATGTTTCTTTTGCACATTTTACAAGAAACATTTCAAAAATCAACTATCGGTGGTCTAAATGATCACAATTATAGTCTGCTACCCTTCATTTTAAAAAGCTTGGAAACATCTTTTGATTGATACTAAGTTTGACCCCCCTCCCCCGTCCTGGGGTAACATGTCTCCAAGGGAAGAAGATGATGTCACAAACAGGATAATTTTATCGCGGCTATTTTGTTCTACAATGATTGAATTTGAAACTATTAAGTTTCGTGATCATTGAGAACCCCTTTTATGTATGATTATGTCAAATTTCGTCCTATGCTGTCATGTCAAGAAAATACAAAATTTCGAATTTTCGCTCAAATTTTAAAAACTTGTATTCATAGTTCCAGATTTTGCGCTAACAAAGGCGAATATAAAATTTCGTAAAATCTATATAAATAAAATTGAAAATGTGTTTTATTTGTTTGTTTATTTGTGTATGTGTGTGTGTGTGTGTTTGCCTTATCATTACAGGAGAATGTTTGCACCGAATTTGATAAACTTTTCGGGGTGGATTTGGAATAGCCCCATTTAAAATTGTCTATGATTCGAGTTTCTAGAACCAGGGGTTATCGAGATATTAATAAAAAAAACCAATTGTTTCGTCGCAATTTGTTCTTAGAAGCTGCTAAGGACGCATACTGTTCTACCTGTTCTTTTAGCCTGAAGAATGGGGCTTATAAATCCCTCAAAACAATTGTCGTCACATTACTGACATATGTCTACTTTCTTTAAGGAAGCTCTGCAAGCTTTTAAACTATTATAATGTTTATGATTCAGAATCCATCTCATATCTATCTCTTGTGCATCTGGAATAAAGTGTTATACATATTTATTTGTCAGTTTATTTTGTACGTTATTTGTTTCAATTTCATTCCAATTTGCGCACGAGAAGTTAAATTATCGCGGCTAGTTGGAAAAGTTGTATATGAATTTCATAAAATTCACATTATGGAAAGGTGGAGGAGATAAAAAGACCAAAAAGGACGTTATTGAATTTAGTTTTCTAATATGGACCCCACGGAGAATTAATGTAAATTTTCCACCAATAAGGGGGAGGAGTATGACCCCCAATCCGGTCTCTGCTTACGTCATTGGATAACATATATCCATGTATAAAGCAGACGCCGATTTTATATTCAGATTTCAGGTACTATTTATTGTAGTTACACAGAGTGTTTCTTTCAGGTATATATCCAACAGGGCAAAGCTCCCTCACCCCACCCCCGGAGATATTTTATGTTGAAGACCCAGACCACACGACCAACCCAAGGGTTTACGGTAGCAAGATGTGTGGCCGGAGACATTTTATGTTAACTTAGTTTCTATTTATTTGACAGCATTTAGATATATTTATATACGGCTAATAGAAAACTCCCCCCCCCCCCCCCTCGGCCAAAGAGTCCTGAAAGAAACACTGGTTACGCCTCTATCACAATTATTTTATACTCGTGAAATTTTATGTGTTCCCTATATTTTCTGCTAAACTTACGGTTTCATATATGACATTTAAATGCAAAACCAGTTCTACGAAACTGATAATGTGATAATGTTACTAATTCACGCGAAATGTTGTCAACATCACAATGATGACGTGACAAGAATCCATTTCCTTCCTCTCTTAGAAAATTTTAGATGGTTACGTCATCGTTTGAGACCGTTCTGGGAAAATCACATTATCTAAACCATAGGTTCTCAACGTGAGCGATAACGCCCCCTTGTGGGCGTTTGAGACTTTCAGGGGGGCAGTAGAAGACCCAGAGAAAATTAGGGGGCTTTGAGATGGTACGGAGGGGCGGTGGGCAGATTAAATAAATATAGTTTAAAAAAGACAAAAAAAAAACGCTAATCACGTACTAACTAAAGCAAACTTTAATATTGGTTAATTTTTGTTATTGTATGTATTTTAATCATTTTTATCACGTGTGCGAAAATTCACATATTTCTTTAGTTCGGGAAGTGGATGAAAATTGAACTTAAAGATTCCATTACAATTCCGGTCTACATTAAATTGGATGATATAAAAAATTTTAATTTTAGATTTGAATTAAAAATTTTCAAATCTTCCAATTTCACGTGAAATATCTCATATATAAATACAGGTAAAGTTAACAAAAGCCTGTTAATAAAAAATAGCAAAAAATATGCTTGTAGCAATTCAGTTATAACAACTTGTTATAACAAATAACGTGATTTTTGCAATCCTGCAAGAATTGACAGTATTATCTGTGCTTGTTCTAACCCGCACTCAGCTCCCGCGCTTTACTTCGGCGCCGGATGGTATAAATGAGTCACTGCATGTTTATCTTATTCCTGTCGATGCGTGTTGTATGTCTCCAACCTATATAAAAGCAGTGATTGTTCATTTTATTTTCATTAGCATTATCGCGCGCAATTGATGACAGGGTTTTAAAAGTACACTAATACTACTCACGTATCTGTAAAGTAAAAACCATGTCAGAAGCAAAAAGAAGGGGCGGCAGTATAGTGTGGATTATATTAAGTACGGATTTATCGAAAATCCCACAAATCCATCAACGCCAATGTGCCTTATTTGTCAAAAAACATTTTCAAATGAAGCGATGAAGCCTTCTAAGCTTCAAGATCATTTTAATAAAATACACCCGGATATGAAAGACAAAGATGTGACCTATTTTCAAGACATGAAAAAGAAGTACGAAATTCAGCCAACTGTATCAAAACTTTTTTCATCAGCTTCTAAGCAAGACGATGACGGACTTCAAGCTTCGTACAATATCTCATTGTTGATTGCTAAAACATGCAAACCACATACTATTGGGGAAGATTTAATTTTACCAGCAGTAAATGAAGTAATAACCACTGTGCTCCATAAACCAGCTGCAGATATTATCCGAAAAATTCCTTTGAGCAATAGTTCTGTGCAAAGACGAATTGATGAGATGGCTGAAAACATTGTAGAATCATTGTGCTATCATCTGCAGACTTGTCAATTTTCAATTCAGCTGGATGAGTCCACTTTACCAACCAATGAAGCATTGTTATTGTCATACGTGAGGTTTATCAAAGATGAGAAAATATGTCAAGAACAATTGTTTGCTACGAATTTGGAAACAGATACAAAAGGAGACACCATATTTAATACACTGGAAAAGTTTTGTGACGAAAAGGAAATTCCTTTTAATAATATTCTGTCAGTTGCTACGGATGGCGCACCGGCTATAACAGGGCGTCACAAAGGCTTCATATCGTGCTTAAAAAATAAAGTTCCTGACGTGCTTGCTGTGCATTGCGTAATTCATCGCCAGCATTTGGTTGCGAAAAATTTGAGTGAACGCCGCCATACATCACTGTAACTCGTTGAATGACAGATTATTTAGTCAGCTTTGCATTGCCAATGATGAAGATTTCAACTGATTGCTGCTTCACACAGAGGTGCGCTGGCTGTCAAAAGGTACTTGTTTGACTCGATTTTACAATCTGTTTGGGTCTGTGATAGAGTTTCTAGGAAACAAAGACACGGAATTGCGCGACAACCTTATCTCATCAAAGAACGATATTGCGTACTTGACAGCAGGGGCGGTTCCAGAAAATTTTGTCGGGTGGGGCGCATAGCTAGAAAGCTAATTCACACTTATTTTGTTAAATTCGTGGTCGTGATTTGGTATGCCCTTGAATGAACTCGCAAAACATTGAGAAATCAAAGAGAAACCCAAACACATTCATAGATATATATTTTAATCATCATTTATCATATCTTAATATAATTTTATTTCTATCATTTTATATCTCATAGAACTTTTAATATCTTTATTTTTTCATATCTCAGCCATGAGTATTTATAAAATAAACTTAATTTCCTTTGTGGCAAATTAATTTATTACGGCCTCTACATCAACTCAAATATGGGGATGATCATTCATCAAAGCGAGTCACGTCAACCGGTCTTCGGCCATTTGAGATCTCAACCAAGTTTTAAGTCCTCGCAAAGTAAATAAATCTCTCTCTGCTGTGACAATTGACATCCGAAGTGCGGACACTTTAATAAGGTAAGGGTAAATATCGTCATCTTCCCTCAATTTTTCCAATACGCCGAGCGAAAAAGACTTACTGAAGTTTGGCCTCTGACAAAGGAGTTTTACTTCTGCAACAATTTGTTGTAGGATGTCTTGATCTGAATCGTTTAATGCCATGAGATGGCATGATGCTTTGATGATCCTTCTGAAGTATGATTTAACAGCCGTAGACTTTAATTTGTTAAATGATTTGAAATCCTTTGGCGAGCGAAAATTTCTGATTTTGGTTAAAAATGCCTCTATTTCTGATTTTGGTTAAAAATTGTATAGTTTTCCATAGTTTTCCTGTCCTGTTCCATAGTTTTCCATTATTTCCGTACGATGTACATTGCATATTCTCGCATATGCAATCAACGCCCACCTAAGTCAAGGCATAACTCTAAAACAGTGTATTGTATCATATGCAATCTCGCATATGCAACCCTCCGAATTCAAGATATAACCCAAGATCCGTCATCAGTGCGTTGTAGAAATTGACAAACCCCAATTTTCCCTTGGCTTTACTTATGCTGCGATGTCTCGAGTACACACGTTTGAGGAATTATTGATAGAGGCATTCCCAGAATCACAACTGCTTGGTATCAACGACCAATTAAAAAGGTCGAATTTGCACGATTACAAACACTGTAAGATAGAAATTCTTATCGCACTCGAAAGATTAGAATCTGCAATGTACGCTGGTTTTAGTACTATAGTCTGTGAGTTTCAGTTTCCTGTTCACGGTAGTTTCCTTTTCGTTCATTAAACTCCGAAAACCTTTTATTTTTCTACTATATTTAACTTTTTCACAAAGTTCGTTCCAGTTACAAAATATCGAAAAATAAGGCATAATTCAATAACATTTTACTTTTTCATTAGCTTGCTCAACTCGATTAGCTATTATCGCTCTGAAAGTACACCTACCATACTATCTTAGAAAATTCGAGGAAAGTCTTGCCAAGTATTTCTTTCAGGACTTTTTGGCCGGGGGTGGGAGCGAATGAAATTTTATGAGGGGGGGGGGGGTGACAAGTTTTCTATTTGTCCAGTATACATATATCAAATAGCTGTGTCACATAAATAGAAACTAGATTAATATAGAATGTCGCAAGGGAGCAATACCTGTCTCCGGGGGGCTTCCTTCCCCGGAGGTATGCCTGAAAGAGACACTGGGCTCTGTGTGAACACATCGTTAGGCTATCAAAAAATGTTTCTGAATTTATTTTCATTATTTGACCAAATGTATTTCATTTGTGAAAATAAGTAACACCTAGTGTGCTGTGACCAACCAAGTCACGACCTCCTCTTTCTTTTTTAATTTCTAGATACTTCCTTGAATTCAGCTTATATTTTCTACTTTAGATTGTGTTGTGGGATTTTTTAAGCATAATTTAAACGTTTCTGTATTTATTTTTATTTATTTCCTATATTTTTATTTTCTAATAATTTTATATTTTTATTTTTTTCTGCCTTGAAATACTATTCTCGGGGAGGGCGCGCGCCCCTTGCGCCCTCCCCCTGGATCCGCCCTTGCTTGACAGACCTGTATAAATTGCTTAATGATGTCAATCTCCAACTTCAAGGCGACGACTTAAACTTGATTAAGACAAAAAATAGCGTTGCTGCTTTCGTGTCCAAACTGCTATTATACAAAGGAAATATCGGCAGACGCGAATTCAATAACTTCCCAAATTTATCAGCAGTATCATTCAAGCACGACGACTTGCTTGTTTACTGTCAACACTTGGAAAACCTCCACAGTGATTTCAAGGAACGATTCCAGGACATTTTAAACATGGACATACCAGACTGGGTTTTGGATCCTTTTTCAAATGTCAACACAGCAGGATCATCCCAGTTAGAAGAAGAACTAACAGAACTGACGACAAATGAGGAATTAAAAATTAAATTCAAGAATGGCTACCAAGAATTTTGGCTGCAGAAGCCGATTTTGCAACTGTACCCAGGATTATGGTCGAGTGTTCAACGATTTCTGATAGCATTCCCACCTTCCAATTTAGCTGAACGTGGATTTAGTGCTGTAGCAACGTTGGTAACTAAAAAGAGAAATCGGCTCCATGTTACTGAACGCGGCGACTTGCGGTTGTTTTTAAGTAAAATCGATCCTGATATTAACAAACTCCTTAAAATGCATCAAATTCAACCTTCTCATTAGATAAGTTATAAATTCAATGTCTTTTGAATGTTAATAAAAATACTTTTCAATATAATTAAGTATGCGTTTTTTAATTGTTCTCATTGAAACAGTCTTCTTTAAACTCAGAAATAGGATAGGGCCATATCCTATCTTAGGACTATAGTATATAATATTACACGTTTAAATATAATCGTGGCAATAGCTGTTTCAGATTCGCAAGTAAAAAAAATGGGGGGGGGGGGGCATTAGGAAAAAAAATATTCTCAAAGTGGGCGGTGGGCAAAAAAAGGTTGAGAACCTATGATCTAAACCTATATAATTGTTTAACATGTTTTTGTCTTTCAGACCCTATAAAGGGTGTTTTTTTTTCAGGCATATCTCCCGGGAGGGGGGGGGGGCGAAGGTACCCCCCCCCCCCTCGAAGACATTTTATGTTAACCTAAAGCCGTAGCCAGACAAGGTATTTAGAATAGTAGCCAGAGACGATATTGAAGAGGGATTGAAGGGAAATTCAAAGGGGGGGGGGGGGCTCACCTAAAACACAATTATTTATAAACAAAATAGTTACTATTATATATTTCAATTCACATAAATTATTAACAAATAATTGTATATTTGTATTTGTAAGCGAAGATTTGATTATTGATATCCATATAGCTACTATACATCAATATAGTAATTACAATTTATTTTAATGTAAGCATTATCTAGCAATAAAGCTGTTAATAATTTGTAGAAACATTATGAAAGTTAATACAAGTTAATGTTTAATAACTTACTTATCAGTTGATTTTGACTCTATAATGTATAACAGAGTGAACCCCTACAATAGTACAAAAGTATCCTGAATACTAGTATCATAATTTTTAAATATTTTTGAATTAAATATTTAAATAAATTGATCGTTAGTATAATCACGATTTCAGTTAAATTAGAAAAATCTTTAAAAATAAGTAATTTAAAAACAATCTCAGACTTTTTATACAAAATTTGAATGACATTTTATATGAAATTTCATATCGCTATTAAAAATGAAATATTTTTATAAGGGGGGGGGGGGCTTGGTCTCTCTGGCCCCTGTTTGGCTACGGTCCTGTGTTAACCTAGTTTCTATTTCTGTGACACAGTATTTAGATATATTTATATAGAGTAAATAGAAAACTTGTCCCCCCCCCTGAAATTTTATCCCCCCCCGGCCAGAAAGCCCTGAAAGAAGCGCTGCATTTATGATTGATCAATAATTATAAATCTCAAAACAAAAATAACTGTATTGTAAAAAAAAAAAATCCTCTAAGTAATGAAAAACGACAGCACCTCCTCCTTAAAAAGAAAAAAATAATAATAATCATATATTTTGATATTTTGTTGCCGATAACGATTCCATCCAGGTGGGAATGTACTATCAACTCTTTCCACTTATGATTAGAAAAAACAAAATGCCGACACAGAAAGAGGAAAGGTTCCATATACCTAGGCGACCTGCCTTATTAATTAATAAAGTGTTCATAAGTTCCTTCGGTGTATCGTGGCTACACTAATAGTATTTCTTGTACAGTAAAAACCAAAATCCTAGCAGAGCGCCAAGGTATATGGAATCTTTTCTTTTCTTTTTCGGCATTTTGTTTATTCTAGTTATAAGTGGAAAGTGTTGATGGTACATTCCCACCTGGATGGAATCGTACTTGGCGCACAAATATCTGATTCCATTTTTAACACTTTACAACATAGTTGAAAAGTGTTTATGACTTTGTTCATTCTGTCTGTCTGTCTGTCCGTTAGCACGATAACTCCCGTAAAAATGACTTTATCAAATGAAATTTTAGTATGTTGTTCAGACGGTCTGTCGGACCTATGGGAATATAAATGAATAATATCACCCAATTAGTTTTGGATTGAACCCGGGTTGAAAAAATGAAATATATTGAAACCCATGGGACCTGATTTTTCAAACATTTTTTAGGCGAATTTAAAATTCACAAATTGCTTCGAAAGTTTTAGGAAATATTCAAATTATCCCGTAAAATATATAAAAAAATTTCAGCAAAGCGTATTCAGTAGTTTTATAAATAACAAGAAAGAGATCAATCACATGCTTAAAGCATTGATTATGAAACACTTTCCAACTTCAATGCAATTCTATTTAAACATATCTAAAATGCAAAACATTCCTCGGTAATATTTTAAAACTTATCACAATACTACATTAATTTACTATATTTGAAAATTTAAACCTTCATCGAAAAAAATGAACTTCATTCAAATGACGGCATTGAAATATAAATTGCCTGGTTTAAACATCTCTAAAATGTGATACATTCCTCGGTAATGATTTTAGAATTATCATAATACTACGATAATTTATTATATTTGAAAACTTCATCGAAAATAACTGAAATTCATTCAAATGACGTCATAGGAAAATGACACGCCTGGCTCTCTCTATAAAAGCAGCATTTCATTCATAAATAATTTCCCATTCATGTCATTCATCATAATACTATAATAATTTATTTTATTTAAAAATTAAGACCATTTTTTAAGCGAATTTAAAATTCACAAATTTCTTTGAAAGTTTTAGAAATATTCAAATTATCACATAAAATATATAAAAAAAATTTCAGAAAAATATATTCAGTAGTTTTTTAAATAAAAATAAAAATAATAATTACACCCATTATATGCCGGCCGCCCACCTTGCTGCTCCATGTCTTCGAACGAGCCGGACGGTCTGGGCTTTCGACACCCATTATATAAAGAGATCACGTGACCCAATTCAAAATAAAATATGGCATCCATCTTGTGTCAAAATCGCGATTTTAAATTTTTTTTTAAATTTATATTTAGTGTTGTATCCGTCCTAAAACCGCTTTATTTTTGCTTAATTTCTGTGCATCTATATTCTAAAACAGCTCAATTACAATATATTTGAGTTTAAATGATCAATGCTATCCATCTTGGGTCAAAAACGTGATTTTTAAAGTTCTTTTTAATTTATATTTAGTGTTGTGTCTGTCCTAAAACCGCTTTATTTTTACTTAATTTCCGTGTATCAATGTTCTGGAACAACGCAATTACAATATATTTGAGTTTATGTGATCATTAAAATTTGATTATTTCTACAACGAAGCCTAATTTTCACTTATGGAGATTGTAAACATATTAAGCTGTAAGATGAGTTGTATAAGAATTGCTGAATTTCTATAACTCAAAATTATTTAGCGCTGGAGTCTGCAATATAGTTGATATGAATGAAACAGTCATTAATTTTATATAAAGAACAGACGATTTCATAGCAGACTTTTTCGGTGAAGTTTTAAGCACAAAGTTAAATTACTTTTACCTCCATGGTTTTAAGTTTTTAAATAAAATAAATTATTGTAGTATTGTGATGAATGAAAGGAATAGAATAAAAGTTTATGAATGAAATTTTTCCTGCTTTTTCATAGAGAGCCAGACGATTTATATTTCAATGACGTCATTTGAATCAATTTCTTTTTTTTCGATGAAGTTTTCGAATATAATAAACTATTGTAGTATTGTGATAATTTTAAAAATATTGTGATAATTTAAAAAATATTACCGCTGAATGTATCACATTTTAGAGATGTTTTAAAAAAATTGAATTGTAGTTGGAAAGTGTTTCATAATCAATGCATGATTGATCTTTCATCATCAATGTATGATTGATCTTTCTTATTATATTTTTCTGCTGATGTTTTTCATTATTTGGCGGAACTATTTTACACAGTTGTTTTTGTTTAGAGATGTGGTGGAAAGGATGTTGCCAGGCCCGAACCAGGGACCTGGTTCGGGCCTGGCAACCAGGGACCTGGTGTTTACAGGACCTACATTATAATCATAGAGCAAAAGCTAGCTTCAGCTCCGTTCTTATAATTCGGGTATAGGTTCCAAGCATCTTTGATCAGATGTCTTTGCTGCCGCAGAGATATCAATTTTTTTTTTCCTGTAAAAACTGAAGTGAGATTCGTGCACGTAGGATTTAAATTTTTAGAGATGTAACATTTTTGTTCATGCATGTGTGCTTCACACATACATTGTATCCGTATCGATTTTCAATGCGAAATTCGACAGGGAAATACCCATGCCTGCTGTTAGACAATTTTCTATTTTAAGAGCCTACCGCAGGTTTGATAATTTTTTTAGTTATTTAACATCTTTGCGCCTCTGTGCTTCTTCTAATCCCATTTAGTGTCGTTACTGTGTTGTATGCAATGCCGTAAATTAATGTTACGACTTACAGGAAGGTATAAGGTGGCCGTGAGAGACACGTGTACGCAAATAAGAATGGTGACAATAAAATAGACCTTTATTTCAAGGATGGAAGCAGACAATCTCCCTAACTACATGATATCAAGTTTGAATTCCATTGTTGGGTTATTTTTTGTCTGCAAAGCTAAATGACCTATAAAATTTCTATCTAATTTTTAATTCCCACAGAAAATAACCAAAATTTAAATTCATTTTTAAAAGACACAAACTTGGATCACAAGGAAAAAATAAATAAATATCATCAAAATCTGTTAACGAGAAAGACAGCTTTCAGCAGTCTTTTCCTCTACTTTGTATTCTACTGATTTGAATATTATTATTTTTATTAATTTTCATCTCTACGCTTGCCCCATGGCAGCTAGAAAAAAAAATATTCCTCTAGCTTTAATTGCGGCCGAGATACGGGGTTGAAGAAACCACATTGGGGCGTAAAGTAAATATACTCTTGGTATCGCTCGCATCTCTCCCCCCCACCCCCCCCCACCCTCTCGCTTACGTCCCTGCTTATAGTATCGATCACGGAACAGAAACCAAAATAACTAAACTTTGAATCTCTTTTCCCCGGGCCTGAGAAAATTGGGACTATCATAAAGTCTTTTCAGATCCTTTAGCAGCCACCGGGTGAATCTTTCTTTCGACCCAGACCGCCCGAAGGTATAAGGTATCTTATACCTGCAGGCCGCCCGAAGGTAAGGTTTGCACGGCTGGGCCAGTGTTACCCAATTTAGACCGGAACCCAGTGGGGAAGACATCCACAGGGACCATGCCCTCCTTATAGTTGCTCAAGCATTTCTGAAGCTGCATTTCATTTTGAAGCTGCATATAGTTGCTCAAGATGCTGAATTTTTGGGCAGAAGCCTTCTGCGAAAGTTCCCAAGTACGGGAACGGAAGAGAGATCGAGTGTCCCGTAGGACTCGATCTACATAGACTACGACTAGTCTGGAAATTAGACCACCCGGGTCTTAGCAATTGCAGCGACAGGACGTCCCTGCATCGTCGACTTATGTCAGCTTCATCCCGAGGCTTCGAGAGATAGTTGATCCTGAAACCTCGTCAGAGAACCGCCTGTCGCTGTCATAGACCTTCCTCTGGAAATTAGGTCGGACATTTTCTTCGATCACGTCAGGGTGACCATAGCGGACTATTCGTCTACTTCAGAATTGGGTACATTTGTGACCTAACTTGTATATTCCCGAATTTCTCTAAGTCAATAAAGAATTGAATTCAATAGAGAATTTATTTGGCTGTGACTGGAAACCCACGCTACCCACGACGCCACGCCATCAACCTTTCCGCGAGGGATTGTTTGGGCAGATCCGGAAATCAATTTCGGATCCTTCGAGTGCAATCCCCATTTAGGCCGGATTAACCACTGGGTTATTCGGACCTCCCCCCAGTGACTCTTCAGGTACACACTTATAGTATTGACCACGGGATAGAATCTAACTGAGTCAATTTCTATTAATACGTTGCTAAACATAATTAAACTTACTGTGATTAAAACTATGAGAATAATGTGGATGGGGCGCATGTGGGCAGAATGGATGACAGCAGATGTGTCGAAGACCCAGACCGTCCGACTCATCCTTGGACTTGAGCAACTATTTGGACGGCCGAACAGCAGATGTGTAAAGAAACTATTTAATGGTAATCCTGAAGGTAGGTGCAGAGCTGGAAGACCATGGAATTGGCGGCAGGACGAAGTGCTCTTATGTGGGAGGTTGTTGACCGTGTTGCTGTATATAAATAGTTATAGTTTGAAAACACGAGTTTGAATATCTAAAGAACTATTTTTTTTGTGGCAGGGCTATCTTACTGTGATAAATTAATGTAAACAGTCTGAAAAGTCTTTCTTTTAGAACTTCGTGACAAGGGGGGGGGGAGTTGAATGAAACGTTAGAGGGGGGCAAGTTTTCTATTTGCCTTTTATAAATATATCTAAATGCTGTCACTTAAATAGAAAATAAGTTAATATAAAACAACTCTGAGGGGGGGGGGGGGAAATAATCATGCCGAATGTATGCTTGAAACACTGTCTGAATGTAGTGTCGCCATCTATCAAGATCAAAGAAAACTAAACTAGAACTAGTTACATAAATACTACATTACAAACCCCTGCCATACAAAAAGCTAAATTCAAATTCTAAAATACATTTGTCAATTTGTCAAAAAGGTTTCGAACAGTCTTATTACCTTTTTGAGACATATATTTAATACCCAATTAAATTTTATTGTAATTTAACTGGTCTGCAAATGGTGTCGCCATCTATCGAGATGTAAGAAAACTGAAATAGTTACATTTTACAAACCTCCCGAATAAAAAAAGAAAAAATTAAATTCTAAAGTATACCTGTTAAAAAGATTTCGAACAATTAAATTATCTTCAGGATTTCGTTTAACAGCTGTGTTGGCTATTTGCAATCACAGTCATCTTTATGATATTGAAGGCTTGGCTGCCTTTACAATACCATATATATATATATATATATATTCAATTCCCTATTAATAATATAATTAATAGTATAGATGATTAAAAGTGTCAATTTTAGACCTTTTACCTACGTCTTACCGGTTTTATATAAATATATTTTAAAATTCCCAAGTTAGTAGATTACTGATATTTTGAAAATCACATATCTGAACATAATGAAAAATTGTACAACAAAATGCACTAACTTTAAAATCGTGTCTTAAAATGCATAATATAACAGAAATCGATCTGCAAATGGTGTCGCCATCTATCGAGATGTAAGAAAACTAAAATAGTTACATTTTACAAACATCCCGAATAAAAAAAGAAAAAAGTAAATTCTGAAGTATACCTGTTAAAAAGATTTCGAACAATTAAATTATCTTCAGGATTTCGTTTAATAGCTGTGTTGGCTATTTGCAATCACAGTCATCTTTATGATATTGAAGGCTTGGCTGCCTTTACAATACCATATATTCAATTCCCTATTAATAATATAATTATTAATAGTATAGATGATTAAAAATGTCAATTTAAGACCTTTTACCTACGTCTTACCGGTTTTATATAAATATGATATTTTAAAATTCCCAAGTTAGTAGATCACTGATATTTTGAAAATCACATATCTGAACAATTGATTATCTGAACATAATGAAAAATTACACAACAAAATGTACTAACATTAAAATCGTGTCTTAAAATGCATAATATAACAGAAATCGATCTCCTCTAATTCTTGTTAACTTGTGCAGCTTTAATTTTTACATAACATTCTCAATATACATTTTTAACTACTCTTAGAAAGTTTTTCTTCCAATTAGTTGTCGGTGAATTTTTCTAAAACTTACATCTTTTTAATCACTTCTAGTCTTTTTTGCTCTATCACTTCATTTTTGATTTTGTCCATTTGCTTTCGATTTTGTTTAAATAGTATAGAAATTAGTGAAGGGTTTATTTAACTGAGGCGAAAAATTATATTCAAATTTCCCTATTATGACATCATAAATCTGAATTTTAATTTAAATTTATACAAATATCCCCTAAATTCCTGTTGAAAAATTATGGAACTTAAATGTAAAAGTCGAAGGGAGAGAGAAAAAACTTTGATTTATCTTATAAAGTTAAAATGAGCAGTATGTTTGAAAAGTTAAATTTCGGACTTCAACTCATTGAAAATTTTTACTGGTGGAAATGACATTGTACTGTGCAGCATAATTCCCCCTCACACTCGCACATTTTGAGAGTAAACAAATGCAGACAGAGGATTCCGTATTCCAAGTACTAATTTTATTACAAAGTAGCCTTCATCTCAAGAATGCGCTAGAAAGAAGTTTGATTAGAAAATAAAAGTGTTTGAATAAATTGATCTCTTTTTTTCAAGAGTTTTATTTTTTTTTAATTAGAAAATGTCAAATGTTGTGCACATTTCATATTTTCAAAATCCATTTTTTTTAATAATTAGATGTGTAAACAACTCTCTGTATGTTTTGTGTTCTCGCCGCTAAACCTAGATTCTTAAGAACCTTAAAAGGAAAAATGATTTGTCAAAAGCAAAATTAAAACCACATGACTAATTCAATTGATTAGTACTGTACAAAAGGGCAGAAAGTAATAAAAAGGATTCACAGCTCCCTTTTGCATTTATTAATCATAAACTGCATCTGAGATGGACTCATCCCAAGCCCAAATCGAATTTGGTCTCTGTGGTATTCAATGAAGTTTGGACTCTGGCTTCGAATATTTTATTTCAAAGTTATTTTGCAAAATATTTAAAAATTAAAACGATTGTAAAAACTTTGGAAATTGAATATAATTGTAATTACTAAAGGTTTCTTTTACAAGTTCTTAAAATTTTCTGTTAAAGTGCTCTGATAAGGAGTGTAATGCAGTGAAATGATATGTTTTTGTTTACTAGTTTCCTTTTGCATTCATTGGGAAAAAATGTGTTTGGTTGGAATTTTTAGTTGGCCTGCTCCATTGGACATGCAAGGCAAGCAAAGTAATTTCAGTGCTGTAAAGCACCAAAGCAAAGTATATGTTTCATAAGAGACCAGTAGAAAAATGGGTAAAATTATTAAAATTTATAGTCGAAATTTACATCAAGATCTGCTACAAAAAAGTGAAGAGACGGCACTTAAATTCACAAAGTTGTTACATTGTAGGCCTTTATAAGTTTTTTTTTACATAATAATTATTATGTATTTATATATTTATTAGAAAACACTAATATACACTTTTATGAAATACGTAATTATTAAGTTTTGTAAAATATATAATTTAAATTTTTATTTTTAATTTTACTCAAAAAAGTCATTGAATTTTATTTTTCATGATGCTTTTGTTTGAACTGAAAAGTATTGTCATTTATAACTGATGAAATGCTTTTACATTTGTTTAATTAAAAAGTTTCAATCAGTGAAGAGCACAAAGGGTAAAGAATGTTTTCTAGAACTCAATTGAAGAAAATATTCTTATATTTCAACTTTCTTTGGGTTTGGCCACCACTTAATATCAGACAGGAAACATTATATAATTGAAACTGTAGAAGGAGTAGAGTTATTGTATAACCAACACATTTGTAGGAATGTCTAGGTATCAATGGAAAATGATCTATAAATGATGAAAACATAAATAAAGTGTATAAAGAAATAGTGCTTTTTTATCTCAATTAAATTGTCTATTTTCACAAATGAAATATTTTGAAAATTAGTAGTAATTAAGTAAGAAATTCCAAATATATATATCAAGCTTTCAAAATTGTGTTTGAACTCAGCTTTCTCTCTATACAGGGTGTCCCAAAATGACATACGTAATTTTGTCTCATTTGGATAATTCTTTCTTGGTGAGTCGTTTTTTTTTTTTTTTTTTTTTTTTGTCTTATATATATATATATATATACTGGGTGTCCCAAAAAAATTGAAACATGCTTTAATTCTTTACCTGTTGGAGATAAGTGGGCAATGTAAATTGCAAAAATGTTGAAAGTAAAGTAGGAAATAAGACTATGCTCCCATTAATTTTCAAAAAGTTACACTTTTTAAATTTTTACATGACCCCCTTAGACAAATTTGGTCAATCAGAAAATTTTTATTTTTAATGCAACAAAATCATTAAAAAAAACCACATATCTGTATCTTTAAAATTGAGCGAGTTATATTTAATTGAAAATTGAACATTGTGAATGGGGACCATCAAATTAGAAATGTAAATTTGTGACATATCACAAAAAAGATAAAACTGGATGATAATTTTAATTATGTGCCCCAACCGCATAGTGAGTACCACTGCTTTATATGATCTCTGTCTGTGCAATGCTTTGTATTTAGATGCATTTGTGATTAAAAATTTTGACACATATTAATGTATTTTTGATCTAAACAATTTCCATCATCAATTTGTTTATGATCCCTATATTCATGATGAAACAGCCTTTCACATGGTACAGAAAAGTGGCATACATCAGATTTTTTCCTTTATCATAATTCAGTTGATTTTAAAGATACAGATATGCGGTTTCTTTTAATGATCTTGTTGCATTAAAAATAAACATTTTTTGATTAACTAAATTGGTCTAAGGGGGCCGTATAAAAATGTAAAAAGTGTAACTTTTTGAAAATTAATGGGAGGATTATTTCATTAACGTAGTCTTATTTCCTACCTTACTTTCAACATTTTTGCAATTTACATTGCACACTCATCTCCAACAGGTAAAAAATTAAAGCACATTTCAATTCTTTTGGGACACCCTGTATATATATTTTCTGATAGCTAAAAAGTTACATATTTCTAATATCATTCACAGTGACAAAGCATCAAGGGAAAGAAGGTACATGCTACCCATACAATTTATGACAAATTTTGATTTTAATTATGTTATTTAAAATAAATGTATAAAATATTTTCTTTATAAACAAACATAGGGTGATGGAAACATATTTTTGCTTTGATTGGTGCAACATTATTTTGGACATGGAACTAAAAGATAATGCCATGCAACTTTATATTTTAGCTTCTGTATAGGCCCATGTAGACGTGTCCAAGCTGCAGAATTTCTTGCATAAGTGGAGATCCCCCTTTTTTCTCCCCTCCATACGAAGATTTCTTTATTTTTGCTAGAAATGTTTTTGTACTATAATGTTTGTATGAGGTCTCTGGTGAGTCTTTCCAAAAATAGCAAATTTGATTTAGAGAACCATTAAATTATAGAGGGTTTGACATTTTTGAATTTTTCTGGGATCATAAATTAAACTATTAACAAGTGAAAAGATAAAGTTTTTGTGGGTGGTGTATTTATCTTTTTCCTTGATTTATATACTCGGGAAAATAGTATTGTTTCCTTGCATATAACATGAATTGGCTCCACACAGAAACACAAAATAAGTAGTCCACTGTAATAACAAAATTACATTAGTTTATTTTCATTGTAATTAAGTTATTATATTTTATTTCTAACCTTGTTAAAATATACACAAAGAAACTTTTTATTTGCTAATTTTGGTCCCTGAATATTTCCCCAAATTATTTTATTGCATGCTTTAACCACCAGATGGGCCTGATTTGAACTTCATAAATATTGTTTAAAGAATTAAAGTTTAAATAAAGCCATAAAATGATGAGAGATCAGTTTTATTATTTTTTTCCAATCTGAACAATAAAGACTTTGAACTTTTGGTATTTAAAAATTGTTTTATTGGTTGTTGGCAATGGAATAAAAAAAATTAAAAGAATTTATATTTTTAACTACTTAAGCTTCAACTAGTAACAAGGGCAATGCTACTAGTTTTCACATGTTTGTGTGCACCTTGCCTTTAAATTTGATAATTTAAGCCTATTAAAATTATATAATTAGGATTAAAAGATCATCTACTTGCACTACACTGAGGATGCAGCATTGTAGGAGGGTCAGGGACTATTTATTAATAAAATTACATTTTCTTCACTTAAAGATCCTATTGAAGAGTTTAATAATTGGTATTTATCATATTCCTTGTCAATACAGACTATCGTACTTAAAGAACCTTAAAATTATGTAAAAAACCAAGAAACAAGAAATTAATAAATCATATTACAAATCATTGTTGGATGACGGGTCACTGGTTTAATTTTTTATTCTGTCTCCATTATTCAAATGTGCTCTTCAATTTCTTCATATTAATAAAATCTCCAGTAATCTAGTTAATGATTTGTCAATGACTATATGGTATAACAGCGTCTAATTTTTTTTCTTATTTGTATCTGATGTTCATATTTTCTTGTTTTATTTCCATTTTGTGCCATTTGTTTAACTATTCAGTTTGACTGACTTTGCCTTGCACTTATTTGGGTATTCATGTATTGACTTGTTACACCGTAGAAGCAAATCCAGTTGATTTCCGAAACATATGCATACTTATCTTGATTTGTGCTGCATTTTATGTTGTAACTTAGTTCATTTCTGCTAAATACTCTTATAAAATAATTTTCAAAATTATAAACCGAACAACCTATAAAACCATGAACCCAAAATATTTTGAACCAACAAATACAATAATTAAATAAAATAAAATAATTTCAATCTGCCACAGTAAACATTGCTGTCAACCTCCAAATATGAAAAATTAGGAATTTCCACGCGACGACATGAAGTAATCTCAGACAGCTATACTCAGTCTAAATATTGTAAACACAACTTTTCAACAAATAAAACTGTGTGTGTGTGTTCCATATATATTAATTAATACACTATCAAGAAAAATATATTTTAGAATAAGCTTCACTATTAATAAATAAAAATTTTATCATTTAAAAATATGAAATATTTTCAAACCAAGAAAAATGCTTTAGATTCAAAGCACTGCATGTACAAGAATCATCTTATTACTAAAATAGTTCTCATATTTGGTTATATGAAAAACATTTCTTTAAAAGTAACCAAAATATGAAAATAGTTTAGTCTGTCTATTGTGCAATAATTAGAAGATTGAAATATATTTGTGGACTCCCAGCAATGTTTAGATATACAAACTGAATTGTATAATCTATTTATCTAAAAACTATTTCGTTTAGTAAAATATATATTATTTTTTACTCAAAATATAAAAATAAGAGTTTTATTGCTCTGATGTGGAATAATTACAATAAATATAAAAGGGTACTTTGTGACTATCACAGCCTTGACAGAAAATAAATAAATGCTGCTGAAAACAAGGAGAATGGGTGATTTACCAAGATATAGGAAAGCTAGGAGGTAAAACTAGGAGATCAGGTCCATTGAAGTAGGGGGGGGGGGGGGGGGCGAATCAGGACAAATTTCCAGGTCTGGATTTATGAGGAACAAATTCTGTCTACATGCAGTTTTTCCCCTGTCATGGGGTATGGAATTGTTTTCCTAGACTCGGCAGCTCTGGCAGTACTTTGTAACTATAATAACAGATTAAATTATACTTTCTAATTATTTTCCATTTCTCATGCAGCTTATTTTCTTAGTAATAGAACGTTATTGCCCTGAAAAAAAAATATATATATATTTTTTGGATAACTTATATTTCAATGAAATCTTACTATAGAACTTCATTGATCCACTCTCCTGGAAAAATGGCGCCTTACTGTTTATCTTAATATGAAAAATTCCTTAAACAGCATCTCCTCCCTAAGCAACGGAAAAAAATAAAAACTTTTCTTGCTGAATAAAATAAATTTGATAAAAAAAAAATATTTTACCATATAATCATGCATAGGTAATCAAATTTATTCTTCAAGATTTTAATCCCCCCCCCCCCCAAGGTTCACAATTTCCCATTGCACTTGACGGGGCAGATCAATAGAATCATACTCGTAAAGATGTTATCAACCATTTATTTAATGATTTGGAGCACCTTTAGGAGCAGATAAAATGCTATTTGGAAGCAAGTCTCAAGAGTGGCTCATGAGGAAATTTTTACCAAACTACATTGTTTGTTTTCTACCTTGTATTAATTAATTTCTTCCTATCATAAAATATATAAAATTTAAACACAAATTATATTTTCTAATGCAGGGATAGATTTATATGCCAAGGGTGGCCGTAAGCGAACTACTTCTTAGGGGCCCTATGACATATATTTTGTGTCCTTATGATAGTATTTTAATTATTTTAATTTACACAAATCAAATTACTATATTCATTTGAAAAGGAAATACCAGTACGGTCTTTGATAGCAGTATTCTGACATGGTTGAAGAGCACTTTTACTTTAATATTTTCTAAAATTAATGTTAATATTTTCCCCTAAAATTTTCTAGTGGTCCTGAAAGTTGAAATTCCTTCTTTAGCTATCAGTATTTCAGCATTTTATTTTCGAGAAAATAGAAAATAATTCTCCTAATTGAGTAAAAATTAGTAATAATTTCAAATTAAAAATTGTGAAATTTTGAAGACTCCTCCAAAGTGGAGATACGAAATTACTATTAAACAAACACTTGAATATTAAATGTTAAAACATTTGTGTTGTGTTATGTTAAAACATTTGAATGTTAAAACATTTGATTCCAGATACCCCTATAAAATACTCACACTACATGCATGTGTACCAAGTTATATATGAATAATTTGTATTTGTTACTTAGAACATTGTCAGACAAAAAAATTAGTCTAACAAAGAACAATGAATGTATCCTCTTGAACCAGTTTTTCTCTCTCTCTCATCTGACGTACACTCAATATGGAAGAATGGCTGTCTCTTCTGAAGTTTAATAAATAATTCCTATCTGAAATTTTTAATAGGAAACATGATATTCAGATTTGTAGACTTGTTATATACAAAGATTAAAATATTCTAGATGTCAGAGATACAAATTGTTTACATAATAGAAAATAGCTAAATTAACAACACAGTACACTTATTACAGATACAAAGGCATATTAAAATCCAGACTTTATTTTATACAATGAATTATAAATTCTTAAAGTTATACATTTAACAACGAAAAAAAATTCTTAGAGACAGTGAGGAGCAGATGTATTTCTTTCAAATTTTATTTGACAATTTGATTTTATTTGACGAAATATTTCTTTTTAAAATAAACATTTTGGAAAACTAAGTTTGTAAGAAAAATTACTGGTAAAATAAATCTTAATTTGTATATGTAATAATATCTTCCAAATAGGTTTTATAAAAAAACAAGCTTTGAAAATTTTACATACATTATTAGCTGTTATACACAAAGCAAGAATACTTCACAGGTATTTGATAAAGGAGCTGTGTTTAACACATCACAATGACTTTTAAGAAAGAGTTTTAAATATTTTGGACAAAGTGCGTAAAAATAAATGATTTATAATAGTAAACTCAAAACTTTATTCCTAAAATACTTATGAAAAGTGATCTTCACGATCTGCTCCAACACCTTCACTGTCTTCAATATTACTGAAATTGAGAAAATGGGATGGTCGATGAAGTTCATGATAAAATTCTTTGGGATTTGATAGCTGCAAATCATATTTCATAGCAGCATCATGACGGACACCCATGAAGTTGTAATTCCATGATCCTTGAGCTGGAACCATGAAAAAACCTAAGAAGCGATGAGTTAACAACATCTGAACTCGCTCATAATGTGAAGGTAAGTACCCTTTAGGATTGTTACCTCTGTCAGTATTCTGCCGACCCCAATCATAACCACTTGGCGTTAATTTATAAGCAGTAAGTGAACATGAACCAGGGGTAAAACTACAGGTTATAACTATGGTTTTTTCACCATCCCATGAAGGATTATCATTCATAATGTTAGCATGTGTAGTGACATCTTGTGGTGAAAGTTGTGGCAATTCATTAGGTTGAGTATGAATCCAACCAAGAGGCTCCATATCTTGAAGGTATTCATGATTGGGCAAAATATTAGGCAGATGGACCATTTGGTGAGTACCCCACTGAGGTGGCATGACAATACATCTTATTTCTTTCACTTGAGGTTGATCAGATGGGCTCACACCATAAAGATATCCAGCAATTTGGGTTCTTAAGTCAGATGCAATAATAAATTTTTTCAGAATATTCTTAGGCAAAATATAGGTATAACCAGTTTCTTTGATATCATCGGAAGAAACATAAATATGGTTAGTACGTAAGTGGAGATTGGTAGCAGAAATTGCACGGACACGCCATTCTGTTTTTGAAGCAAAAGTGTCTTTTTCATAATTACTAGTAGTAGAAGTAATGATTTCATCTCCATGTTTATTGATTGTCCTAGTAGTAGTAGCAGTGAGTTGAGTCTGTTCTTTAGTTTGTTTTTCTATCTCAGCAATCTGTTGTCTTTGAGCCGATGGAGCTGATATTTCCATGCCAAGAATAATGTCTCTTATTTCTGACTGAGTAAGAGAGGCAACATTAACATTATTTTTCTTTCCATAATCTGCAAGAATCAAATCTTTCAACTGTACTTCAACTTTAATCCATTCTTCATCACTGAGGGTAGGCCAAATATGATGCAACTCAGTGACAGTTGTTTTATCAGGTTTCAATATGACTTTTGTACGCTCATTATTTACATGAAGAGCTCTCAGAATCAAGATCAAACGTGAAAATGCAGTATAAGATGATATGGTCTTCAACCAATCATCATATAAATTGAAAAGTACCATCTGAGGCTCTGTAGCTTTGAGAATTAAATCACCAAATTTTTCAACTTTAAGGCAAGCTTGGAATGGTAACTGCAACTCACTGCCTTTGATAACAATGTTGGGGAAATCAAGCAAGTGAACTTCCAAGGGATCCAACATTCCTTTTCTGGTAACAATAATCTGTTTTGGCTGTTCTTCAACTGGCAATGATCGAATAAGAGCTGCAACTTCCTCAGCAGTTTTCCACTTAGCTAGTTGTCCTAAACGTTTCTGTCCAGCCCATACAGAAGTATGAATGATTTTCAAGAACAGCTGACCCGTACGAGGGTTGAAGATGAAAATAGCTCCATTAATAGGCTTTGTAGTTAAGTTACCTTCAAATGTTTTGTGAATGGTGACACGATACACATTGGTATCATCAACAAACCAAATAATTTGGTTAGAAAACAGTTCTCCATAATTTTGTGAAGACAAGTAAGGCTCAGTAGGTTCAGAAGAATAGAGTTGCAAACCTTTACGGATTCTTTCTCTAAGTACATACAAAGCTGGGTTAGCTTTCATAATTTTAGCCATAGCTTGCTGTATCAGAGGTTTAGCTCCAGGAAACCAGTTTCCATATGCACTATGCAAATTATATGCTAGATCAATTGCAATAAGTACACCAGTTGGTGATGGGTAAATACTCATATTATCTGTAGTATAATCAAGAAACTTAGCACGAGCATATCGCTCAATATCATGTGAATCATAATCTCCCCATCGTAATTGAACATCAATCCAATATTTCTGAGTGCTAGTGACATCCATAGTATCTTTTGAATCTGCTAAAAGTGAAGGACGTGAACAGCTCCACTTATAAGCAGCAAACAGCAAAATATCTGCACATGAGCTGTTCATTTTGTAAGATTTTCTGGGATGTATAGTTTCCTTCTGTACAGTTTCTATTTCCAAAGCATCTAGCTCTTGATCAAACACTTGACAGAGATCCATGACGATGCTTTCATGAATTTTTTGCCACAAATGAGCTCTAAATATCTGAATGAGAGAAATCTTAAGTGTTGGTATTTTGCCATGCATGAAAATTCCAGTCAAGTCCAACTGTACCTGGAAACCTACATACACATTTGCTCTATTAATAGTAGGTGACCACCATAGAGTAAATCGTCGATTAGGAATCTGATTTAAACCAGATCTCTGAGCATTAGTAAGCTTTTTATACTTCATTGATTCTTCAAATCCACTAGCTTTTTCCCAGAACAAGCCTTCCCAGGTTGGGAAATAGGTTCCTTTAAATAGTGTATGCTCTAATATACCCTCCACACCACCAAGAGCCTGAATCATGTCAGTACGATAATTATTGAGGTTCCACAGTTTGCCATCATGACGCTGGTGAGTCCACCAGAAAGGATTTTGCTTCAAGACCTGATATTGCTTGAAATCAGTGCGTACTCTCCAACCTTTATCATATGCTAGAGTATGCCTGTCTTTCTGAAATAAGGTATTGATTCTGGGAATACCTCTATCCCAACTGTCTTCTAAATCTTCCAATGTCAATCTTCTATTTTGAGCTAAAGCTTCTTGTCTTTTAAGGGCATATTCTGCCCACACTCTTTGAGAATCAATAAATTCACTTTCCCATGGTTGAATGTAACGATATAAATTGGGAATGACTTGATCCTCATCGTGACTCATACCAGAACGGAAATGAGTAATACCAACATCTGTTTGCTTGGACCATCGAAGATCTGATTGAGGAATTAGAACATGGCCCATAGATAACATACCAAGACCTCCCAATTCTTTAGGAGTATAAAACACCACAGGTGGAAATCTGCTAGGCATTTTTGAATTCAAGCCAATTTTGATACGTGTTTGAATCTTATTTTCACACTTAACCAACAAATCTAACAGTTCTTGGGTATTTACAACAGCTTCTCTGAAATAAGTCATTAATCCAATCAAAGCAGTATTCCATTTATTCACAATTTTGGTGAATGTGGTAGAACCAGAGGCCATCAAAATTTGACGAACTCTATTATGAAATCTTTGCATAGACTCATCATCGACCCGTAAGAAACACTGTGCAGTCCTCTCTTTAGTTACCTCATTCTGCAGATTCCAGACTCCATCTTTATGGGTAAATTCTTCATGAGTCATTCGGCATTTTGGTAAGATTCTGCACTCAAATCCACTCATATTAAAGAGCAAGTTTGGATTATCTTTGCTATATACTGATACAAAACTACTTTCCCATTGAACAGTTGTAACGGAACGAGGTAAGCGATTCTTGATATCCCAGAAGACAGCACGGCCCAAATTTACATCATGTTTCATTAGTCTCATTCGAGCATCTCGAGGCCAGCATTTTTTGTTGTTATAACCCACAATATTTTCATTATTGGGATCAGGATGCTGAGTCAAATATCGCTGAATTAAATCACGAGCCTCTTCAGCAGTGAATCTAAAAAAAATGTGCATGCGTTCAATGTAACGAGAATACAGACGAATAGGATGTGCAATTTCAGTGACTACATCTTTGTAAGTCAAAAAGTCATTAGGCATCTGAGGTGGTCCAGCCATCTCACTAGCTCTTTGCAGACCTAGGACCAAAAGATCAAGTACAAGTCCATAATACTGAACAATAAATGATGCAAACTGAAGTCCACGAATAATGCCATAAGAATTAGTGTGATTCATATCTTTGTAGTTGATTACAACATTACTTTTAGCTGTCATATAATCAGCAATATTATGATCTACAATCAATCGCAAAAGTCTGTTCAAAAGCGTAAGATCAATCTTCTCATACATCTTTTCATAACGTGATTCTAACATAACACAGCATTCACCTTCTGTGGTATCCCATACATCTTGTAGGTTATTAATGCCTTGGCACCATTTATATACTAAGAGGGGAGGTGGTTCAGAATCAGCAGGTTTAATCCAAGGTGGAAATAGACGCCTTTTGTCAGCTTCATACCAAAGGTATTGATCTAAGTAGGCATCAGTGATCTTCTCCAAAGGTTCTACATCATAAACAGGAATTAAGTGGCTATACAAATCCATAAATTCAATACCAACTTCTTTGAACTGCCTGTGTGTTAAAAGATGACGCTTGATTCGGGACAGAGCTTCATGAGGATTGTCATATGCTTGTTCTATCAGACCCAACTCTTCACGCTGTGATTGATTCAGACGACTTTTAACACTGTAAGCTTCTTTCAGTCTTTCAAGTGCAAGAATAAGCAGCTTGGTATCATGCTTATATGACAGAGGTGGAAAAGGAATTGGTGAGAATCTTCTACTTTCAAGCCAATGGACAGTTGTAGTATAAATAGCAACAGCTTCTTCAGCACTTATGTATGGTCCATCCTTTAGATAATTATGTTGACGTTCTTGTTCTGCTTTTAAATAAAGACGAGTGAGTCTACCAAGATTTTTCTTGCACACAGTTTTGTCTACAGTAGCTCCTCGGCGAATACGTTCTCTGTTGTAATGAGCTGTATTCGTCCACCAATCTGCTTTCATTTTCACATACCTCAAGATCATGTTTTCAATTGGAGTTGGTAAGCCAGGTACTTTCCATGGAATATTTGCTTTCCAACATCGCCATGCCTCACTAAGATGTTGCAATATGGTTCTTGCTTTGTTTTGCTTCATACCTTCAGGCATCATATCTAAAATATCATGCATTACAGATGCACGCAATTCTAAATCAAAATGACTTTCAACTCTCTGCTTGGTCACAGTTTTAGCAACACCTTTAGAATGCCTTCCTTCAAACTGTCGAGATAGTAAATTTCCAAGCCATCTTTCGAGAAGAGGAGTAACACCTCGCATGAAGAATAACCATACTCTCCAACCAGGAGCCCAAAATCCACATCCTGGACCTTTACCAATAGGTCCTGTATTGAACCTATAATATATCAAATGCTTTAAGTCCTTGCACATTCGAATCTGTCTCATTAGCTTGTATTTGTATCTGTACATACCAGTTAATTGTCCAACATGGGCAAATATGTATTGTAAGCCATCTGCTAGCTGGAATGCATCAACATTATTCAATCGATACTGTACATGGCTGTCAACAACAAGTTTTGTAAGTCTCAAGATTTCTCTACATAAGTGAAAAGCATTTCCAAATCTAGACTTTTTACGTTCTTTGGTTGTAAGAGTCTTGACTGGTTTCAAATTGAAGTTGTAATCTAAATGCAAATAATTCAAATTCTTACGATGGATAAGTAAGTTCAACATATTATATCCTTGACGACAAACATGAAGGCCAACTTCAACCCAATCTAATGTTGTAGTTTGGAAGAATTTAGTTGACTTAAATGATCTGAACAAATAACGCTTCTTTTGAGGTTTTGGTGGTCTATGTTTTAGAGCATTAAGCACATAATATTTCAGAAGTTTCTGATATGAAACCCGAACTTTAACAGGCATACCAGGTGGACAATGCTCCCGATACCATGATTTAACAAGAGGTACATCAATTGCTCTTCTTGTTCGTCCAGAGCGTAAATTGAATGGTCGAGGTGCCCACAAGAGTGCTATACCATTGGCAGTATTATCAGTATATAAAGGACAATCTTGCAGGAAAGGTTGCACATATTCAGGCAATTCAAAATCTTCATCATCATCAGGTAATGGTTCAGCTCCTTTTACTGAATGTCTATGAGATATTGGATTGATCAAAGGGTCAAAATAAAAAGCAGGTAAATCAGGATCCTCAGTTTTGATGAACACAACATTTGGAGTATGATACCAAGATAAGTGTACATAATGTGGCAAATTATTATACAAGTACGGGAATGCAATTCGGTATTCTGTACGAATGGGTGACCGAATTATAATTTTGTTAATGTCATTAAACTCATTCCAATCTTCATCAGCTGGATTTGCATCTTTAATCAATGGTTCAAATTTAGGTCCCCCAGGAATAGACATATTTAAAGCCTTTGCAGTAAAAAATGACTTTAAATCAAAGAGATAAAAGTAGTTATCATCAACTAAATCAGTTAACAACTGATTTGCAAGTCTATATAATGTCGCAAGTTGTGGCAATGCAAGATTCCACTTGCGATATGTAGAACCATTTACATGCTTAGTATCTAATAATGGTTTATGATCATATAACCACTTATACACCTCTGAATCTTCCTCTTGATCTAATTCCATTTGAATTGCTTCCAATGGCTCAACATCAAGAATGTTATCTGCATAATCAAGAGGAGGTTCTTCATCATCAAATGGAGGAAATCGCATTCTTTTGAAGTGTCGTCGATCTCTTTTTTCTCGTCGCATCATAATCCACATAGTTCCCCATTGAGCGATGTATGTAGGCTCAATAACCCATGGAATTTCATTAACAAATGTAATAGCACCTGTAATATGATAGAGAACTTTGACATCCCTAATTTGTTCCCATGGCATAGGCATGTTTTCCATTAGCTTCAAAACAGCGTGAGGCATGTATTTCAGGGCTCCAAGATACACTCTTTTATCATGTCGATACTTTCGGCTGCTCATGTCCCCATGATCACGAATAATTTTTCGTATATGCTCAGGAGGCATTTCCTCTTTTTGAGCATCAACAAATCCAAATTTACGTTTTTCAGCATATCTTTTACTTTGCAACTGCTGCCATTTCCGAGCTTTCTCTTGTAATTTTTCTTCTGATAAGACTTCTGGCTGCTTCAGAATTTGCTGCTGTTGCAATTGTTGCATTTGTGCTTGGGCATGGGCAAGCTGAGCAGCAGCAAATGCTTGCTGTTGGGCTAGCATGCCCATTACATAAGGATGCCCAATCATTTTCCTCTTTTACTGTTGTACAAACAGTAAGAAAAACTCAAAATTACACGTACTAGAACAAGGCTTAACAATAGTCATTTATTTACTTCATTACTTAAATAAAAAACTTGGAATCAAGTCACAAAATATCTAAAATTAATTTATTAACAAGTTAAAAATGTAATACTTTACATTTTTTGCATTGTTACAATAGAAATAATAATATTTTGCGTTAATTTTTGACTTAGCATTAGCGGCGAAAAACGCAAATAATTGCTAAATAATAGATGCCGTTGCCAGATTCAGGTATGTAAAACCTCTAAATATTGCTAGAAACCATGGAAGCAAATTTAAGAGTGATTCAGCAGCAGAGGTATGGTGTATCGCTTTGATAAATCCGATTGCTCAGCTTTCAAGATTAATTTTGTAAGGAATTTTAAGTTGTTTTGCAAGTGAAAAGAAACCCCAATTTAATCCTGTATTTAAAGACTTTTCTGTACAATATTTTGTTTACGTATATGCCAAAAATGAATTGGCAACGTTTGCTATAAGATTATAATATGAATATGAACTTTATTTTAATATTATTCTATGTGGGTTTAGATAAAAATGGGTGCTTTCTGATAAGAGCACTTTGTATCATTTAAATTTTAGTTCAAAATTGAGTCATCGTAGGAAACCTAGGTTGAACAAACTCAGAACGGTCCTTCTCTAATGAATTTCAGCAATTTCAACTTATAGTTGAAATAAAGTACATTGGAAGCACAACACATTTGTTAACATATATTAAGTAACTGCATGAATGAAACTAATAAAGAAAATGGAATCGAATATAAATAAAACATCAGTAGTGTTGTTTCAAAGTGAAATATCGGAAAATGATAACAAATATATTAAGTTGTTGAATGAGTCGGGTATTAGTGCAAAAAGTATACCTACTCTTTCATTTAATTTTATTAACCAAGAAAAGTTACACGACTGTTTGAAAAATGCAAATGATTTCAGTGGTATAATTTTCACCAGTACAAGAGCCGTCGATGCCGTTGCTTCTGCATTTACTTCCAAATCTTTATTTATGGAAAGTTGGAAAGAAAAATTCAATTTCTCCATTGGAAAGGCAACTTCAGATCTAGCACTTTCTTTATTGAATTTAAAAACATTTGGTTCGGATTCAGGAAATAGTGAAAACTTGTGTCAGTTTATTATAACTAAATGTAAACAATATAGTAAACCGTTTATTTATCCTTGTAGTAGTATTAGGAAAAATACAATTTTAGATACATTATCAAAACATGATATTCAAGTGAAAGAAATAGTATGCTATGAAACAGTTTTTAATGGCCTTTTCAAAGACTTGTGGGCAAATTTAATTTTAAATAAGAATTTACCAGACATTTTGGTATTTTTTAGTCCTTCAGGTGTACAGTTTTGCAGTAATATCATCAAAGAGAGCTACTCAAATATGTTTAAACCTAAAATTATTGCTATTGGTCCAAGTACAGAAAAAGCCATATTTGAAGCTAATATGGATCCATGTGTTGTGGCTGAAAAACCAAATCCAGCATCTGTATTATGTGCTGTTCAAAATCTGCTGCTTATATGACCTAATTAATATTATTCTATGTGGGTTTAGGTATGAGAAAAATAATTTTAATCCTCCACTTGAATAAGCATAAAATAGCACTTTTAACATCTTTATAACAAATGTAATTTCTTTGAAAAATACATTGAGCTTTAAAAGCCTTCTCAAAACTTTCCTAAAATTGCACATATTTTTATTTATCATAACAGCCACTCACTCTGTCATTAAATTTCATTGTACTATATATTATAAACAAGAAAGCATTGATTCATTTAAGTTAATTTTATGTTTTTCAGTTGATATGAGTACTGAATACTAACTTTTACTTATAAAATCTGTATGTAGTTATAAAATAATATGTATATAATACTTGGGTGCATATATTTTAATTATACTTTTCTGAGTCTTCCATAATTCTCGAAATTATTCTATAGTTTAATTTGTTGATACAGTTTAGTGTTCACTCTAGGACGAAAAAAGGGCAGGGTGCTTCTATAAAAAAAGGCACTTTTTTGAAAAAAAAAAGGAGGGGCACTTTTTCTTAAAAAAAAGAGCAATTTTTTAATGAGTATTTTTTAGAGAAACATATATATATTTTTTCACTACATTGACTGTAAGGAATGTAGGATATGGTTTTTCTATTCTTGACCACCCGCCCGCCTACTCCCCCCGCCATCATGTTAAGTCTATGGGACGTAATGTTAAACCTATGGAAGATAATGCTATCCTATGGAGGATTACAGTCAATGTAATGAGTTATAGATTTGATTAGAATCCTTTTTTTAAATAGACCTGTGAAGAAAATTTTATGTTTATATTAAGTTATAAAACTGTGTTATATTGCTAATATGCAACAATAATTTAAACAATACATAAAATATTGTTTGTACTTTGCAATTGTATTAATTATAATAGTCTACTTATATTAATAAAGTTAAAGATCAGCCACTCATAGTGAAGTACTAATATCAGCACAGTGAAATTTGTATTTAGAAATTAAGATTCTTAATTTCTTTTCTAAATACAAATTTGTTCAATACCGTTGTTTCTTGATTTAAGAATCAACTGAAAAAATTTGAACGATATTTAAAATTATTATGATAATTAAAATTAATCACACATTTGCCTTGTTTGGGAATTTTAAAAAAGAAAATTTTCAAACGTGTTTCATTTATTTCAGTAAAAAATGTTACTATTGATTAGAAACAGATGATTGAAAAATGTTTTGTAAACTATTTCAAACAATAAAATCAACATCAAAGAAGCATAATTAACAAATTACTTATCAAATTTATTTTTAAATAAATAATTTTCTGCTTTTAACATCTCACCAGAGAGAGAAAGCAACAGCTTTCTTTTCCTGTGGGCATCCCACGACTTCATTATTTAAAAAACGTACATTTACTTTCGAATGGTTTTCCAACATTTGGTTTAATTTTCTGCACTTTTTATTTTACTAATTTCTTCCTTTTCTTTATTTAAAATCTTCATTCTTCTTTTCTTGCTCAGCATTTTTAATGTCGCAACACAGGATCAAGAAGAAAAATAATACTTTGTAAACAATCTTTTTGAGACCCAAGTAGTAAGAAAAGTCAAGATAAATAAATCAGTCACCACGTGCTTTACAGAGTAACTACAGAAAGCTCACAGCAACAAGGGAAGGCAAGATTTGTAGGGAGATAAAAGATGACGTCACTGTAGTGAGGGAAGATCTATTTTTAGATCAGCATGAAGGGAAACTTCCTAGCTAGGAAGGGTTGTAGCAAGGTGGAGGAGGTGGAAAAAACGAAAATGAAAGGTTACTTTATTCTTTATGATCTAAATGTAAAGAAAAATAGAAAATAAATACAGCGAAAAAAAAAATTTCGCGATCTTTTTGTTTTTTTAATTCTTACCCCGTAATCA
Organism: Amaurobius ferox; assembly: GCA_951213105.1. Lineage (NCBI taxonomy): Eukaryota > Metazoa > Arthropoda > Arachnida > Araneae > Amaurobiidae > Amaurobius > Amaurobius ferox. The sequence goes on from OX578137.1 coordinate 89,944,139, forward strand.
GTGGCGGCCATTGGGGGGGCCGCGAGTATGCGCGACACCATTGAGTAAACACCCCAAATCATTTTTTTAGTTATACAGATTTATTACAATTTCTATTGAAAAAATCTGAATTTTTGGTTCAATTAAATCGAGAATTATTAAAAATAAGTTATGAAAATGCCACTAGATGGCAGCACTACACCTTTCTTCGGAGAAAGTCGACTCACGAAAGCTATATTGCACAGAATTTTCAACACATAGGGGAAAATACAGGGATATTTTTAAAGCCGCGTCCCTAAAATCGGCATCTCCTGAGTGAAAGAATGGTATAGGAGCAATATTAGAAATTTGGCATGAAAAAAAACCAGACATTGCAGATTTACTAGTAGATTGTGTCGCGGGACTGAGCGCGCCCCAGCCAAAAAGAAACAGAAGAGTAGAAAAACATGAAGAGGGACTTCTCAAATTGGCTCAGTTTCGCGAATTTGGCTTCAATTTTCTACATTTAAGAATGTATTTGTTCTCATTCTCGTCTTTGTTATAAATTTGGAAGTTTAAATAAACATTTGAACAAATGAGAGAATTAAGTGTACATGTGTGGTGATGGGAAGGGGGGGGGGGGGTTATGATATTTTAGGGGTTTCTGGCCATCGTGAATAAAGTGTCTTGTTTAGAACACTCAGTTTGAGGGATCGTTTGTCCCACCCAGCTGTCTTAATTATTGAAGTTGTTTCGCATTTCGTCATTTCTGATGTAGTTTGTCTGTTGTTCTGTTCTTCCGGAGGGGATTTATTTCTATGCTCTGGTTGATCTGCTGGTGACGAATTTCAATATGTTTGACTTCAAAATAATTCTTTAAACGTCACGAGTTTCCAATTTTTGGCACACTGTGACATATAGACTATTTTTAGTGACACTTTCATAAATGTGTTGTTTCGGACATTTAGTTTGAGTTGACTTACCCAGCTGTCTTACTTTTTCAGCTATTTAACATTAAAAAATGCCAAAAAATTAAAGAAATTCTAAGTATTTGTTAAAAAACTTAAAAATTAAATTTTCAACATGATCCTTTTATCTGACGTCGTTTTTCTGGAAATTTTGGCCCGACCGCTGGCGACTATATTGGTAGCCCCCAAATTGGCTCTAGACTTATAATATTGGCCCTAGGCTTATATTTAAATTGAAGTAGCCCCCAAATTTCTTATCCCCTTCTAATTCAGCGAGTTTGATTCTAATCATGGTTATAGTCTCTGCACCATCTGTACGTGTCACCTGAATATATATTTTGTGCCAAGCCCCTGGACGTAACTTTTAGCTTAGCTCCCTCAATTTTACATCTTGTTTCCTAACTGAGAGGTTTTGGTTCTGCTAGTGGCTATAGCCTCTGCACCATTTGTACATGTCACCTGGATATGCATCTTTGTGAGAAATCCCTGAGATTAACTTTTACTTCAGTTACGCCCCCCCCCCCCCTCCAATTTCCCATCTCACCTCTTAATTGAGCGATTTTGATTTTACTGATGGCTATAGTCTCTGCACCATTAGCACATGCCACCTGGATCTGCATCTTTATAGTGATAAATCTTTGAGCGTAACTTTTACTTCAAATAGCACCCCCCCCCCCCCCACACACTTATCCATCTCGACTCCTAATAAAGCGATTTTGATTCAGATGGTGACTATAGTCTCTGACCCACATGTACATATTAACTTGATATACATATTTGATGGATATAATATACATATGTTTTTTGCTTCAACCCCTGGGCTTAACTTTTAGTTTAACTAGTCCCCATAATTTTACATTTCAATTTCTAATTGAGCGATTTTGATTCTGCTGGTGACTATATAGTCTGAGCAACATTTGTACATTTCAATTGGATACACATATTTTTGTGTCAACCTCTGGGTATAACTTTTAGTTTAACTAGTCCCCAGAATTTTACATATCTGCTTCTAATTGAGCGATTTTGGTTCGGCTTATCGCTGTAGTGAGTTTCTTTACCATTTGTACATGTCACCTGGATATGCAACTTTAATATGGCAAATCTCCGAGCGTAACTCTTACTTTGGTTACCTCCCCCCCCAATTTTCTATCTCGCCTCCTAATCCACCGATTTTGATTTTACGGGTGGCTATAATGTCTGAACCATCAGTACGTATCGCCAGAATATGCATATTTTTTAGTCAACTCCCTGGGCATAACTTTTAGTTTAACTAGCCCCTACAATTTTACTTAAATTAGGACTATGTAATGTTTTTCACTAGGAAAGATACGTTCCATGTGTCCAGGCTTTTTATGAACGAGTGAGCAGGTGGGAGGTACGTTATTTTACTTAATACATTCGTCGTTTATATTTTTAATACTCCCGTTGCTGTGCCCAAAATACGTATATGTATATACATATGCTTTACATATACATATATATATAATATATATATATATATAAGTAATATATATATATATATATATATAAGTAATATATATATATATATATATATATATATATATATGTATATATATATATATATATATATATATTACTAACATATATAAAGGCATAAATACATAGATGAGTGCCCCCCTCTACATGTCGCTCACGAGCCGCCACTGTCCGTAATACCTAAAAAATATTTTTAATACGGAAAAAGGCTTTAAAAAGGGCAGGGCATTTTAGAAGAGGAATGAAAAGGGGCAGGGCACTTTGGAAAAGGGACAAGGCGCAATTCTTCAAAATTAAAAAGGGCAGGGTGCTGCGCCCTTCTGATTTTAATCTAGAGTGAACACTAATACAGTTTATTTTCTGATTCCTAGTCACAACCAAACCCAAGGTAAATCAAAATCCAAAAATTATTTCTCCAATTGAGTTCTGTGAAACACTTTTTGTGCTTCTCATTGATTCCACAGTTTTATGCAAGAAGTGAGTGGAAGGGTTAAGAAACCAAGTAATAAGTTTATATTTGTATACAGTGTCTACGACAAATTTTTTGCACCACTATACAGCAAATATGTGGGTTTCTTTAATAACTATGATGCCCTATTTTACAATTTGATGATTCCTAGTCACAGCTAAACCCAAAGTAAATCAAAATCCAAAAATTATTTCTCCAATTGAGTTCTGTGAAAGACTTTTTGTGCTTCTCATTGATTCTACAGTTTTATGCAAGAAGTGAGTGGAAGGGTTAAGAAACCAAGTAATAAGTTTATATTTGTATACAGTGTCTACGACAAATTTTTTGCACCACTATACAGCAAATATGTGGGTTTCTTTAATAACTATGATGCCCTATTTTACAATTTGATGATTTCTAGTCACAGCAAAACCCAAAGTAAATCAAAATCCAAAAATTATTTCTCCAATTGAGTTCTGTGAAAGACTTTTTGTGCTTCTCATTGATTCTACAGTTTTATGCAAGAAGTGAGTGGAAGGGTTAAGAAACCAAGTAATAAGTTTATATTTGTATACAGTGTCTACGACAAATTTTTTGCACCACTATACAGCAAATATGTGGGTTTCTTTAATAACTATGATGCCCTATTTTACAATTTGATGATTCCTAGTCACAGCAAAACCCAAAGTAAATCAAAATCCAAAAATTATTTCTCCAATTGAGTTCTGTGAAAGACTTTTTGTACTTTTTGTGCTTCTCATTGATTCCACAGTTTTATGCAAGAAGTGAGTGGAAGGGTTAAGAAACCAAGTAATAAGTTTATATTTGTATACAGTGTCTACGACAAATTTTTTGCACCACTATACAGCAAATATGTGGGTTTCTTTAATAACTATGATGCCCTATTTTACAGTTTGATATGATTCCTAGTCACAGCAAAACCCAAAGTAAATCAAAATCCAAAAATTATTTCTCCAATTGAGTTCTGTGAAACACTTTTTGTACTTTTCATTGATTCCACAGTTTTATGCAAGAAGTGAGTGGAAGGGTTAAGAAACCAAGTAATAAGTTTATATTTGTATACAGTGTCTACGACAAATTTTTTGCACCACTATACAGCAAATATGTGGGTTTCTTTAATAACTATGATGCCCTATTTTACAATTTGATGATTCCTAGTCACAGCAAAACCCAAAGTAAATCAAAATCCAAAAATTATTTCTCCAATTGAGTTCTGTGAAAGACTTTTTGTACTTTTTGTGCTTCTCATTGATTCCACAGTTTTATGCAAGAAGTGAGTGGAAGGGTTAAGAAACCAAGTAATAAGTTTATATTTGTATACAGTGTCTACGACAAATTTTTTGTACCACTATACAGCAAATATGTGGGTTTCTTTAATAACTATGATGCCCTATTTTACAATTTGATAACCTTTCTTTATAAAGTGTTTATGCAGCCTGGACCCCAATGCAATGTATCCTTCCCCCCCCCCCCCCGCCTCCCCTCTCCCTGTCAGTGTCCCTGCTTACAGAACCCACCTATGAAGGGGAAGGATCATTCTCAAAGTTTGGAGCATGCTCCAGTTGCAGATAACATCATCTATGGACTGGTTTTGTTTCATAATGAACCAGTCACCATAAAATAGCCGATACCCATGACAGCAAAGAAAAGTTTGCTATGTGACACAATTTTGAGAAACTCTCTTAGGAACTTAGAAACTCAGTCCTACACACATTATCAGCTTCAAATTCATAAAAATTTTAATCCAATCTTAATGCAATTTACAGCAGGCTATATTGAAGATCCACATAGAAGCTTGAAAAATTGTGACACTGACACATAGCAAGTTCTTTTGCAGCTATTGCAGGTATCAGCTATTCAGTGGCAATGCTGACAAGTCCAAAGCCAGTCCATGAATGTTGTTATTTGCAATGGGAGCTCAATTTTAAATTTGGGAATGTCTCCTACAGGCAGATAATAACTTCTAGCAGTGTCACCTTGTTGCAGAACTTGATATAACTTTCAGTTATACTCTTTTGTAGTTATCTACACTTTTTCTGCTGATCCCTTGAAAAGCATGTTTACAAAAATTGCAGTGATTTTTGTCACAATCTGTAATTGATCATACTATCATTCATGATGTTAGTCAGTAAAAACATACTGAATACTCATTTTTATCCATAAAATCTGTATGTAGTTATGAGTTTATAAAATAATACATGTATAATACTTGGGTGCATATATTTTAATTATACTTTTCTGAATCTTCCATAAGCAAATTAAGCCTATCAAAATTTGAACCTTTATTGTTAAACCTCAGCTACTCATATTAGAAACAACTAGCCAGGTGTAGTAACCAGCATAATTGCTTTCTTTAAAGCTTCAAGGAGTTTTTAATAGATCCTTATAAAGGTTTATGGGTGATCCTCCAAAAATAGTTAAAAGTTGCTACATTTAAAAAAAAGTTTATGAAATTTAAATTTGATAGTAAATATAATTGTACCCAACACACAAATCTCAGTTCATGTAGTTAAGAGATCGTTAGGTCTTTTAAAATTTTTGTGTTAACTCCATGGATTATTGTCAGCTCCGTGGTTAGTGTCCTGAGGTAGCTACCTCTTTTTAGGACACACCCGGTAAGAGCGTGAAAATAATAGAGCAGTGTGTACATTTAACAAATACATAATTTATTTACAAAAATATATATATCTATTTACAAGTATTAATTTAAACATTAAATCTTCATATGAATTCATTGGATTGAAAAACAATTAAAAAGCGATTGTAATGTGTCTTTACAGACTAAATTGAAATGGATGGTAACCGAATATAAAATTTACCTGCCTAACATTAATTTGAAAGCATTAAAATGGGGAGAGAGAAAAGAAAGTAAACATATCAGGAAAGGGCCCCAAAAGGGTAACTCACCAACATCATTAGCAATGGCGAATCTCGCACCCGCCTCTTCATTTTTTTCCCCAGAGGAACCGGGAGTAAAATAATATTTGACTATATTGTCTTATGTTCCAGGGTAAACACCCTTCTTCACTTTTTCAAATTTTTAAATTCTCTCTCAAAGATTTAAACAGATGCCTCTCAAAACTTTAAAATGTTCTCATTGGTTCATGGGATGTCACCCTTGACCCGAAAGCAACATCATTGGTTTTTTTAGACGACTTTGGTCAAACCAACCCTTTTGCAAGCCCCAGCGATCTGATACTCTTTCGTGCACTAATTCAAAAGGCCTGCCACGTCTATAATCTCGTTCAGCTTGGACAAAGTTGCATATTTTGGTAAATTGCAATCTCCAAAGGCCATCTACACATCCTGTTTTTCTGTGTAGTTGGTACCGAGGGTTGATCCTCAAAATAAAAGCGTTAACTCAATTTCACCCCCAAAATATTGGATCATGGGTTTACCATATGATAGTCAGGCAATGCCCATGGAGTTGACATCCACAGAGTTGACATTTTCTTTGTATTTTTGTGAAGAAACATGCTAATAATATTAAATCTCTCATGTTTTAGATCCCACTCTAAATCCATATTCTATCAATATAGTGTATCACAAAATAATTACATATTAATAATTTTTTGGTTTTACAAGGGGCATGGAGTTGATATATTAAAAAAATACTTATCGAAAAAAAGAGATGTTTTAGGCTGTAAAATATCTGCTGCTTAGAGTTTGCTCTTCTAACAAAGTACTCAGCAAGGTAGCATGCCTTATGTGCATTTAAACAACTTTTTGTCACCTATGACACCATTTATTACAAATTTTGGACATTAAAAGATTTATCTATAGATTTGTTTCAAAATCTGGTTACAATGGCAAATCCATGCAGAAATTAAACACAAAATTTTTTTTTCACCCCAAACATTTTATTCTTTAAGTATGAAAAAAACTTGAGAAAATAAGTTTTTCAGTGAAATATTTCATCTGTACTGAAGTTTCTTCATCTTTTCGTAAGAATGGTTAGTGCTGGTTACATGCCATAAAGTTGACTTAAGACAACTTAAGACTAAAGACAACTTACAAGCCATAAAGTTGACATTTTGAATAATTTTACTAAAATTTTTCAAATGAATAAATTTTTTGAAGCTTTATGAGTAGTTGTGAAGCATATGATATTTTTGCACTCATAAAAATATAAAACACATTATAATTTTCTTTCAAAAAAGTTTTTTATTGTTTACAGTACTTTTAACCGAATTTGGAGAATGCATATATGCACATCATGCCAACACATAAGCAATGTACTTGCCAGGTATTCCAGTAGGTCACAGCTAATGATACACACCAACTATGTGCTATATAATGTCATTTCCCATCAATTTAATTATTTCTCAAGCTGCCCAGTTATCATCATAGGATCAAGACATGAAAATACCATTGATGTAAAGCCTCAGGAATGTAACAATTCCTTCTCATAGAAGCTGACATCATGTAATGTTCATCTGTTGTCATGCCAACTCACATCATTTTTTTGTGTGCAAAGATAAAGTGATGCATGTGCAGCTGTCGTTAATTCACAGGGTTCCCACCAGAGATGCAAGATCATTGCTATTTTAACTTAGAAAATAGCAAATCTTGTACCCAGATATATGCCAAATTTCATGATTGTAGAATCTTTATCTAGATAAATAAAAAAATGACTTTTGCCTAAGCATGGCAAAATTTATCCCTTTTTTAAATTGCTCAAAATCAGGGAAATGTGGTGCAGATGGCAATCAAAGTTTGTTCAAAAGAGTGTTTTGCAAGCTTTATAATGGTGTTAAGAGTGAAACTGATATTTTTAAAATTGCTTATTGTATCCATGAAAATTGCTAAAAATTCCATTTTCAATAAAATTTGATTGGTTTCTGCAAAAAAATTTTCTGAAATTTGATAAATTTAGAAAAATCTTTTTATCAAAATAGGCAAAATGTATTCATTATATTTTGCCATCGTATAGACTACTAATCCTATAAATATGAATTTTGATGAGTATTAAACTGTCAAAACACTAAAGTTCAAAACACTAAACATTAAAGTTGCAGAAAGAACCATTTCAGAACATTGGTATATCTGGGAAATACTCAAATGTTAGTATAAGTGTTGTCAGAGTTGTCAAGTTTGGAGCTTCTATTTTTAAAAAGCATATGAGCTGAGTTCCATAAAGTTCCTAAAGTGCATAAATATGATTATGGTAAAACTGGAATAAATATGGTAATGTGTGTGATTATTTGAATTAAATGTGGAAAATGTAGTCTGTTTTGCATTAATAAAAATCTATACATAGTATAGATTTTTATTAATGCAAATTGTAATATGTGTGATGTTTACTATGGTTCACTTCATCGAATCCCACGTGAACATACTTAAAATACAAAGACATGTTTATTACTATTATACTGATGCTGTATAAAAATAGTTACTAGACTTCATGCTTGATCAGCTTTCTACCTTTCTTGCTTTTACTGAAAATAAAGATGTAGGCAGGAATAAATTTCACTTCATCTCGCAGTTGACGAGGCAAATGCAGGCAGTGGAAGCTTTGTTTTAATCTAGCATTTAAAATTCCATGGCCATGCATAAATAATTCTGGAAATTTGCATAAAATTCTTCTTTATCTCTTACATTAAATATGAATTAAAATTTATTTAAACTGGAAATGACTTGGATTACTCTGCATCTATGGAACAAGTTGCTATGGAAACAAAATGACATGATTTGGAGAAACTGTTGATTTTTTGCAAGCTTTTAGTTTCCATTTCTTTAGTTAAAATGTGCATAAATGTCTTTATAATAGACCCAAATCTGATTATTTGTAAAATTAAGCAAGTGTAAATCTGATTATTTGTAAAATTAAGCAAGTTAAGCAGTGTTCTTTTGTTTGAACACTGTTTTATTAGAGCATATGTGCATTATACTTGAGCAAAATTATAAATATTTGTTTATTTATGTATGTTTATTAATATATATAGCACAGAAATAAAATGTAATCTCTTTTGAATTGCATCAAGAACTTAAGATATTTATGGTGCTGTCATCTAGCGATAATTTCAGTAAGCATTTTATTTAGGTAAGCATTTTAAATCAACAGATTTTAGCGACAATCAGATATTAAATGAAGATGCATGTTCATAAAAGTACTGCTATTTTGAACGAATAAATGCTTTACTTTAATGAATCACCCACTTTAGAAAAAATTGTACCCATTTTCAAACAGCAAGCCAATATCGTAAGTAGGGCATCGAATATTAACTTGGTTTTGCTAATTTGGCTCCTTTTATTTATCCATTTAAAAACAATTAGAATGTATGTGTTGTTCTTAAGTAATAGTTTTACTTTTAAATATTAAAAATAAAAAATAATGTATGTAATTCTGGTTTATTTTAATATTATTTTTGGAGTTTTATAACAAGTTCTCTCAGTTTAAATTCCTGACAAAATACTTTATATTTTTGAAAATGGGAATCCTAAAAAAATTGGGATCAATAATTATTTTTCTTTTACTCAGGATGAATAGGGTTGTTTATTCATTTCTGATCATAGATAAAGACAACGCGAAAAAATTATACTCAAAACCAAACCTAAAAAGAGGCGGTACCTTTGTCTCTCACTGTTTTAGTGGTCAATATAAATAGTAAAAGATATTTGCTCACTTAACTAAATGCTTACTACTCTAGGTTTTGTAATATGTTTAAATCTCAGTAGCTAAATTAATTATCATTAAATTGAATAGATTCAGATATATTCATAACATAATATTGCTACCATTTGCTGAAAAAATTAAAACGCAATTAAGGAAATTTATATACGGAGTTATAATAAGGAAATCATTGCACAAATTGCTATGTAAATAAAGTGCTAAAAGACATACATTTTTGAAACACTTGGGTTTCTTTTTGTCAGTGTGAATAAGCTAAAAGTTGTTCTGCTTGATGTCTTGGCTTGTTCGCACTGAAGAAGGAAACCAAATCATTTCTGAAACGTATAGCTGCTTTTATAATTTTATCTGTGAAACTATTTATGTTGTGATTTTCTTATTTATCTCTATAGCATCAAAGTTACATTTTGTATTTAAAATTGATATTATCTGACATTGTCTACAATGGCGAAATTTCCAATCCTGTAAATACGTCTGATGATACAAACACAACAACCGAGCCAAAAAGAGTGATGCAGAAACTCTTTTAGGAAGCATTCTAAATTTCAGTTCTTTAGTTTTACTTCCATTCTAGCATAAAATTTTCCAAGTAAATCTGAGAGGGTTCAAAAATGGTTACAGTATATCACGATGAATTTCCGGGATGCATAAGATCCATTGAACTTAACCAAATCAGAGAAAATATATGTCACAATGCGAGAGAATTAGGGAAAACAAAATGGGATGAACTGTAGAAGTAGAAATATGAATGAGAAGAACAGGTGAGTTTGAAAGGGATGCTGGGCTCACCACAGAAGAAGATATTTTACGAGTGGTGAAAAACTTTGATGATCGCCTTCAACAGGAGATGAAAAGTCGCTTTACCCTGTCAGTGAAATTAACGCTAAATTTGGATTTCTTCTATTTCTTTAGATATAAAAATGTTGTTCACCATCAGCTTAGAAACTCTTGAATTTAACGGTAAAAATAGTGGAGCATTTATGATATCTGAGCTGTCCACAGAAATATTTGACTGCAAGATATTGCTGCACAGTCGAGAAGATGTCGAACTTAAAACTCCCATAGAATTTTTGACATTTGTATAATTTCTTATAGTGAGGATATTTCCCCTAACTTGAGGATAGCAGTACAAATTTTATTAACAATTGCTGCGTCAGTTGACAGCTGTGGAGTAAGCTGAAACTAAAATTGTTTTACTCAAGAGCATCAATGGGACAAAGGTGACGCACAAACCCATTTGGTTTAAGTGATCTTGTTCTTTTTAGTGTTGAGAAAGGAAAACGTAGGAAAGGAGTGATTTTAAAGAAATTATAGATAAATTTGCCACAGCGAAAGAAAAAAAAAATCATATGTGGGCAACACATAACTTTCCTTATATAATGCAATGAATTTATTACATTTACAGTAAAGAACAAAGTTTTTCTTATAGTAGATACTTATATTCTTTCCAACATATTGAATTTTCGACAATTAGTCGTCATTTTTATTGATTTAGTGCCATTTTTATCCATTTTTAGAAATTTTCGTTAATTTGGCAACATTTCAAAGAGTCGCCAAGTGCGACATTCCGCAAATTCGTTGCCAAAATCTCGCCAAGCTTTATGGACTGAGAAATAAATTATTCTTATTGCAGATAAATGACTATTGGCATTCAAATACAAAAGTATTACTCAGAGTATCTTTTCTCATGAATGGAACGAGCTAGATCCACGAGAATGGTATCACCAAATTTATCGCATGATATTACATATGAAAAGTGAACATGTAATATTTTTTTTTAATTTATGGGATTTTTTGATAAATTTATTTGAAAAATGTACAATATCTCGAGAACGGTTCATGCTAGCGTTCCAAAGTTTATGTCACTCGTTTTCTAAGGAAACATTACATAAGAAATGTCTTTTTGCTTAACTTTATTAAAAGTTTTGATTTTTTGATAATTTTTTCAAAATTCACTCGAAAATTTAGGGGGGGGGGGGGGGTCTGAACATTCGATTACGTTTAAAAACAATAGGCTTCCAGTATTCACGGATTGTGAATTTTGTACCAAATTTCATTCGAACCGCTCCATTCGTTCGTGAGATATCGTCTCCACAGACTCACACAGCCATCACCTCAAAAATGTTTGATTCGTGATCAGGGATGCTTGAAACGTGCTCTCCCGTCGAAAATTCGAATTCAAATTTTCGACCCCGTCATAATACTTTCCTTATACATTATGTATATAAGGAAAGTAATAAAAATTTTGACAATGTTTAGTTCTTGAATGCAAGTCCGAAATAGTTTGCGAAAAGAAAGACTATAACATTTTAAAATTTCATTACTGTTGCGGGTAACACACGCGTTCTATACTTTCATGATAATAAAAACTTTAATTATTAGTATGTGCATTATGGGATATTTTGAAAACACGATGGAAACTATATTTATGTATGCATCTATGTCCATGTGTGTTGGTGCGTTAAATGTGTAAATAAAAATTTCAACTACGGATAAGAAAATAAAAATCAGATGCAATTTTTAGAATTGAAATGATTAATTTGAAATCTGTTATTGCTCTTGAAGGACAATAATTGCTTTATCTAAAGATAACAAAATTAGTGCAATTATATAAATATTATTATTATTGACATATAATTTTTTTTGTATTTCGTACTATTGTTAGGAAAAGGTCTTCGATTGATATAATTGTTAACCCGGATCTAATGCATTCAATTACTTTTAAAAAAAGTCTGATGTGGGCAACACATGACTTTCCTTATATAATGTGATGAATTTACCACTTTTACAGTAAAATAAATAGGTTTTTCTTATAGTAGATACTAATATTCTTTCCAAGATATTGAATTTTCGACAATTAGTCGTCATTTCATTGATTTAGCGTCATTTTTATCCATTTGGCGAGATTTTCGTTAATTTGGCAACATTTCAAAAAGTCGCCAAGTTGGCACCATTCAGCCAAATACGTCGCCAAAATCTCGCCAAGCATAATGGACAAAGAAATAAGTTATTCTTACAGCAGATAAATGACTATTGGCGTTCAAATACAAAAGTATTACTCAAAGTATCTTTTTTCATGAATGGAAAGAGGTAGATCCATGAGAATGATGTCATCCAATTTATCGCATGGTATTACTGAAAAGTGAACATGTCTCTCAAGAGGAAATAATATTTTTTTTTATTTTATATGACTTTCTGATAATTTTTTAAAAAAATGTGCAATATCTCGAGAACGGTTCATGTTAGCGTTCTAAAATTTATGTCATTCGTTTTCTAACGAAAAATTACATAAGAAATGTCTATTTGCGCAACTTTATTAGTGGTTTTGATTTTTTGACGATTTTTTCAAAATTTCATTCGAAAATTTAGGGGTGTTCTTAACATTCGATTGCGTATAAAAACAATAGGCTTCCAGTGTTTACGGATTGTGATTTTTGTACCAAATTTGGTTCGAATCGGTTTATTTGTTCGTCAGTTATCGTCTCCACAGACTCACTGACACACACACACATACTTTCACACACACACACACACATACTTTCACACACACACACAGACATCACTTCAAAAATGTTTGATTCGTGATCAGGGATGCTTGAAACGTGCTCTCCCGTCGAAAACTCGATTTCGAGTTTTCGACCCCGTCACAATACTTTCCTTATACATTATGTATATAAGGAAAGTAACAATGATATTTTTCAACTATATTACTTTCCTTATATACATAATGCATAAGGAAAGTATTGTGACGGGGTCGAAAATTCGAATTCGAGTTTTCGACGGGAGAGCACGTTTCAAGCATCCCTGATCACGAATCAAACATTTTTGAAGTGATGTCTGTGTGTGTGTGTATGTGTGTGTGTGTGTGTCAGTGGGTCTGTGGAGACGATAACTGACGAACAAATGGACCGATTCGAACAAAATTTGGTACAAAAATCACAATCCGTAAACACTGGAAGCCTATTGTTTTTAAACGTAATCGAATGTTCAGAACTCACCTAAATTTTCGAGTGAAATTTTGAAAAAATCGTCAAAAAATCAAAACCGCTAATAAAGTTACGCAAATAGACATTTCTTATGTAATTTTTCATTAGAAAACGATTAACATAAAATTTAGAACGCTAACATGAACCGTTCTCGAGATACTTCACATTTTAAAAAAAAATTATTAAAAAGTCTTATAAAATAAAAAATATATATTTCCTATTGAGAAACATGTTCACTTTTCATATGTAATACCATGCAATAAATTGGGTGACATCATTCTCGTGGATCTAGCTCGTTCCATTCATGAGAAAAGATACTTCGAGTAATACTTTTGTATTTGAACGCCAATAGTCATTTATCTGTTATAAGAATAACTTATTTCTCCGTCAGTAAAGCTTGGCGAGATTTTGGCGACGAATTTGGCGAAATGTCGCCAACTTGGCGACTTTTTGAAATGTTGTCAAATTAACGAAAATCTCGCCAAATGGATTAAAATGACGCTAAATCAATGAAAATGACGACTAATTGTCGAAAATTCAATATCTTGGAAAGAATATAAGTATTTACTATAAAAAAATCTATTTTTTGTACTATAAAAGTAGTAAATTTATTGCTTTATATAAGGAAAGTCATGTGTTGCCCACATCAGATTTTTTTTATTGATAACTGGTAGGGAAGAAAGCTTCTCAGTTTATGTAAGTGAAAATCACTTAGTTTCTATGTTCGCAAACACACTAATGGTGTAGAAAATGGTCACTCGTTCTTTGTTATTAGAGGCAATGCAGTGATGGGTGAATTTAGAGACAGTTTTGCATGACAAACATTCGGTAAGGGAGGCTTTTGTTTACATTTTAATTTTCCTTCAGACATATTTATTACAATTTTATAATGGAATTTAATGCATCTGTATTTTGTGTTCTTCAGTTCTTACAAAGTGCACAGATTAAACTAGGGAAGAGGTGTTTTTTCTAAGTCATGCTGAATATAAACGTGTATAATATATATATATATATTTATTTCATTAATATTAACATTTTAAAATCAAAATCATTCTCACAGAAAATTGAAATTTATATTTTAAAAGCAACAATTAAAACAATTAAGAATTTTGCTTGAATTAAGAAGTGATTTTACAATTAAAAAGTGTATGCTTAAATAAAGATGACGATGCATGATTGACTAACATAGAATTGTTTCGGCATATTCTATAGCACCATATTTTAGAATAGGCACAAATTTATCTATGTCCCCGGGCGACCTACACCTTCGTTACGCAACAGGAGAGTAAAGTCTTTGAATTTTTTTTTATCTCACTCTGTGATGTTATTGATAAACAAGCTGAGCTCGCGCGCTTTGCCCACTACTTCCTGCTTGCTCTTGTTTGGGCTTAGTAAAACTGTGATCAATTTTTTTTTTCAGATTTGTATTTATGATAAACAATGTAACAACTTCGGCACATGCTCGTAAAAATTCTCTCAAGCTTTTAAAAACGAAATCACACTAAACAGATTCGTTTCTCCCAAGAAAACTTACTCTCAACGGTATATCGAAGTTTTTCAAATTTGCTATGAAAGTTTGTGTACATTTGATTGAATGGAAAGTTTCTTGTTTTCATTGGACATCAGTGATGCGCGATTGGCGTTCTGAACAATATGTGTGGAGGAAGTATTTGAGGTTGCCATTTCGTCCCAGTAGCTCAACGGTAGAGCCTCGACTAGCCAGTTCGAAGATCCAGGGTTCGATTACCGTTTGGGGCAGAAAGGTTCTTTACAATGGCGCCCGAACAAATCAACCCTGTGGGTTAGTGCAAAGATGGCGGAGGTTTGAAAGTGACCGTAGTACGACTAGCACGGATTCAGTAAACTCTTATATGGAGCGGCGATTTCAAATGGAGAGGATAAAGACCACGCTAGAAGCTACCATGAAGGATAAAAATACTTTTATATAGTAATACTTATTATAGTAATTATATTATTTTAATTGTTATTAAAAATAATATTGTATGTTAAATGTACTATCTTATATGAATTTCTACATATTTACTCTGATATCTGGTGAACAAATACATTTATAATATTTCAACATTATGGAAACATTTTATTAGTTAAGAAATAAACGCTATCAAATCCTTTTATTAAGCAGCAGGTGCAATGTTTATGTCGGCGATTTACTGAAACGCTGGCAGAATTTGATATTCGCCTGTTGTTCTTCAAACGCCATTTCCGTTTTCGACGAACGCGAACGACTACAGTTCACCGACACGTATTGTCTGGAAAAACCCTGCACTGCAGACCTGCTTCTTCCTTTTCACATCTCGCGTCGCATGTGCCTCTACGCCATGGTAAAATAGTTCCCCTCTCCTCCAATCAGGATTGGAAATATTAGCACAGTCTCCGAACATCCCCTTTAATAATTATAAAGGAGGCTTTGTAGTTTACTTTTGCACAGGAGCGCAAGCATGGGTTTTAGAGGCCCTGACTCCAATAAGAAATTAAACAAATTGAAAATCCTGACAATTTCTTCCAATTATACAAAATATGCAATATGTCGAAAATATCTATAAAATTTAATGGTGAATAGTTGGGACATTTATCAATTGTGCCATATGGCCACGCCCACATTTGTCCCCTCCCATATTTAGCATTCCTAGTTTTCTTGGGACATTTAAATAGCGTTTATTTGCAATAAATGTAAGAAAGGTAAATTTTGAAGTAGTTCATTTCAAATAAATATTTCTGAAGGTGCTAAAATGATCAAGGTAATATTCGAAAATTGAAATAACTTTTCGATCTGGATTTCTATTGGCCAATTTCGCCGTTTCATGTCTAAATTTCATTTTATTTATTTATAGCCTGAAAAGTCGTAAGTAATTTTTTTTTTAACAGCAGACATTTGTACAGCCCCCTAGTTAAGCTCAAACCGGATAGCATTCTTCTATTTATAGTGTATGATATTGCGAAAATTTGAAAATGAAATATTTTCGCGTATCTTTCAAATTTACCGCTTATAATTCATAATTATATTTTATATAAAAAAGGGTTTCGTTTAATTATGGAAGTCCCCAGTAGAAATCGAACTGGATCTAGAAGATGGTTGCGTCAAACACGGCGGCAGCGAATTGAAATACGTGAGCAGAGATCGAGACAACGCCCCTATACTAGGGCTGACAGACATCCCCGATTCCCGGGGACAGTCCCTTGGTTTGGCATTTCGTTTTTCGGAATGTCCCCGGATTTGTTAGAATACCTTTGGATTTACAATTTACATAAGCTCTTATAAATTACGGGTTATGGGGCTATTTTCAGACAATGTCAATTTTTGGGGGGCTAGTTTTTGCAAACTTTTAAAAAGCTAGCAAATTTTTTCTTGGAATTTCGTTAAATTACCGAATTTTATGGCAACACGACCAATTCCGGCAACCTTAAACATTGGGCTAGTTTTCGCCAATTTTTAAGAGGGTTTTTTGGCAAATACTTGGCAACACTGCCGCCAAGCAGGAGATTAGGTTAGGTGTTCGCCGAGTATAGTTCTATTATTTTAGCTATTCGCAGCACACCACAGGCTCAATTTCTATCAGCTGGACGTATTCGTGTATTCAAGAATGAAATCAAAGAAACGAAAATGTGTTGTCAATGAGTTGATGTTCAAAGAATTTCCCTTTCTTAGCCGAGGGGTAAACGACAACTCCACTTTCTGTTCTTTGTGTGAAATAACTTTCAGTGTAGGAAGTGGCGAAATATCATTGGTGGTTGAACACGTGACAACTAAAATACATAAAAGTTTGATTCGGGAAAGTAGCAACACGAAAGTATCAACTTTTTTTCAAAAAGATTGTGCCAGATAAAAATGACATGAATATCGCTCTTCAAGAAGGAACATTTGCTTTTCATACCGTAAAGCATTACCATAGTTTCAAATCTATGGACTGTACTTCCAGTTTGATTAAGAAATTCAATGAACCGAAATTCACGTGTTTCTGAACAAAAGTTGAACAGTAAGAATGATTTAATTATGAGCTAGTTTCATAAACAAAATAAATTACAATAGTTTATGAAAAAGTTAATTCATAGAGTTCATTATTTGATGCACGCAACAGGAGAGTAAAGTCTTTGAATTTTTTTTTATCTCACTCTGTGATGTTATTGATAAACAAGCTGAGCTCGCGCGCTTTGCCCACTACTTCCTGCTTGCTCTTGTTTGGGCTTAGTAAAACTGTGATCAATTTTTTTTTTCAGATTTGTATTTATGATAAACAATGTAACAACTTCGGCACATGCTCGTAAAAATTCTCTCAAGCTTTTAAAAACGAAATCACACTAAACAGATTCGTTTCTCCCAAGAAAACTTACTCTCAACGGTATATCGAAGTTTTTCAAATTTGCTATGAAAGTTTGTGTACATTTGATTGAATGGAAAGTTTCTTGTTTTCATTGGACATCAGTGATGCGCGATTGGCGTTCTGAACAATATGTGTGGAGGAAGTATTTGAGGTTGCCATTTCGTCCCAGTAGCTCAACGGTAGAGCCTCGACTAGCCAGTTCGAAGATCCAGGGTTCGATTACCGTTTGGGGCAGAAAGGTTCTTTACAATGGCGCCCGAACAAATCAACCCTGTGGGTTAGTGCAAAGATGGCGGAGGTTTGAAAGTGACCGTAGTACGACTAGCACGGATTCAGTAAACTCTTATATGGAGCGGCGATTTCAAATGGAGAGGATAAAGACCACGCTAGAAGCTACCATGAAGGATAAAAATACTTTTATATAGTAATACTTATTATAGTAATTATATTATTTTAATTGTTATTAAAAATAATATTGTATGTTAAATGTACTATCTTATATGAATTTCTACATATTTACTCTGATATCTGGTGAACAAATACATTTATAATATTTCAACATTATGGAAACATTTTATTAGTTAAGAAATAAAAGCTATCAAATCCTTTTATTAAGCAGCAGGTGCAATGTTTATGTCGGCGATTTACTGAAACGCTGGCAGAATTTGATATTCGCCTGTTGTTCTTCAAACGCCATTTCCGTTTTCGACGAACGCGAACGACTACAGTTCACCGACACGTATTGTCTGGAAAAACCCTGCACTGCAGACCTGCTTCTTCCTTTTCACATCTCGCGTCGCATGTGCCTCTACGCCATGGTAAAATAGTTCCCCTCTCCTCCAATCAGGATTGGAAATATTAGCACAGTCTCCGAACATCCCCTTTAATAATTATAAAGGAGGCTTTGTAGTTTACTTTTGCACAGGAGCGCAAGCATGGGTTTTAGAGGCCCTGACTCCAATAAGAAATTAAACAAATTGAAAATCCTGACAATTTCTTCCAATTATACAAAATATGCAATATGTCGAAAATATCTATAAAATTTAATGGTGAATAGTTGGGACATTTATCAATTGTGCCATATGGCCACGCCCACATTTGTCCCCTCCCATATTTAGCATTCCTAGTTTTCTTGGGACATTTAAATAGCGTTTATTTGCAATAAATGTAAGAAAGGTAAATTTTGAAGTAGTTCATTTCAAATAAATATTTCTGAAGGTGCTAAAATGATCAAGGTAATATTCGAAAATTGAAATAACTTTTCGATCTGGATTTCTATTGGCCAATTTCGCCGTTTCATGTCTAAATTTCATTTTATTTATTTATAGCCTGAAAAGTCGTAAGTAATTTTTTTTTTAACAGCAGACATTTGTACAGCCCCCTAGTTAAGCTCAAACCGGATAGCATTCTTCTATTTATAGTGTATGATATTGCGAAAATTTGAAAATGAAATATTTTCGCGTATCTTTCAAATTTACCGCTTATAATTCATAATTATATTTTATATAAAAAAGGGTTTCGTTTAATTATGGAAGTCCCCAGTAGAAATCGAACTGGATCTAGAAGATGGTTGCGTCAAACACGGCGGCAGCGAATTGAAATACGTGAGCAGAGATCGAGACAACGCCCCTATACTAGGGCTGACAGACATCCCCGATTCCCGGGGACAGTCCCTTGGTTTGGCATTTCGTTTTTCGGAATGTCCCCGGATTTGTTAGAATACCTTTGGATTTACAATTTACATAAGCTCTTATAAATTACGGGTTATGGGGCTATTTTCAGACAATGTCAATTTTTGGGGGGCTAGTTTTTGCAAACTTTTAAAAAGCTAGCAAATTTTTTCTTGGAATTTCGTTAAATTACCGAATTTTATGGCAACACGACCAATTCCGGCAACCTTAAACATTGGGCTAGTTTTCGCCAATTTTTAAGAGGGTTTTTTGGCAAATACTTGGCAACACTGCCGCCAAGCAGGAGATTAGGTTAGGTGTTCGCCGAGTATAGTTCTATTATTTTAGCTATTCGCAGCACACCACAGGCTCAATTTCTATCAGCTGGACGTATTCGTGTATTCAAGAATGAAATCAAAGAAACGAAAATGTGTTGTCAATGAGTTGATGTTCAAAGAATTTCCCTTTCTTAGCCGAGGGGTAAACGACAACTCCACTTTCTGTTCTTTGTGTGAAATAACTTTCAGTGTAGGAAGTGGCGAAATATCATTGGTGGTTGAACACGTGACAACTAAAATACATAAAAGTTTGATTCGGGAAAGTAGCAACACGAAAGTATCAACTTTTTTTCAAAAAGATTGTGCCAGATAAAAATGACATGAATATCGCTCTTCAAGAAGGAACATTTGCTTTTCATACCGTAAAGCATTACCATAGTTTCAAATCTATGGACTGTACTTCCAGTTTGATTAAGAAATTCAATGAACCGAAATTCACGTGTTTCTGAACAAAAGTTGAACAGTAAGAATGATTTAATTATGAGCTAGTTTCATAAACAAAATAAATTACAATAGTTTATGAAAAAGTTAATTCATAGAGTTCATTATTTGATGCACGCAACAGGAGAGTAAAGTCTTTGAATTTTTTTTTATCTCACTCTGTGATGTTATTGATAAACAAGCTGAGCTCGCGCGCTTTGCCCACTACTTCCTGCTTGCTCTTGTTTGGGCTTAGTAAAACTGTGATCAATTTTTTTTTTCAGATTTGTATTTATGATAAACAATGTAACAACTTCGGCACATGCTCGTAAAAATTCTCTCAAGCTTTTAAAAACGAAATCACACTAAACAGATTCGTTTCTCCCAAGAAAACTTACTCTCAACGGTATATCGAAGTTTTTCAAATTTGCTATGAAAGTTTGTGTACATTTGATTGAATGGAAAGTTTCTTGTTTTCATTGGACATCAGTGATGCGCGATTGGCGTTCTGAACAATATGTGTGGAGGAAGTATTTGAGGTTGCCATTTCGTCCCAGTAGCTCAACGGTAGAGCCTCGACTAGCCAGTTCGAAGATCCAGGGTTCGATTACCGTTTGGGGCAGAAAGGTTCTTTACAATGGCGCCCGAACAAATCAACCCTGTGGGTTAGTGCAAAGATGGCGGAGGTTTGAAAGTGACCGTAGTACGACTAGCACGGATTCAGTAAACTCTTATATGGAGCGGCGATTTCAAATGGAGAGGATAAAGACCACGCTAGAAGCTACCATGAAGGATAAAAATACTTTTATATAGTAATACTTATTATAGTAATTATATTATTTTAATTGTTATTAAAAATAATATTGTATGTTAAATGTACTATCTTATATGAATTTCTACATATTTACTCTGATATCTGGTGAACAAATACATTTATAATATTTCAACATTATGGAAACATTTTATTAGTTAAGAAATAAAAGCTATCAAATCCTTTTATTAAGCAGCAGGTGCAATGTTTATGTCGGCGATTTACTGAAACGCTGGCAGAATTTGATATTCGCCTGTTGTTCTTCAAACGCCATTTCCGTTTTCGACGAACGCGAACGACTACAGTTCACCGACACGTATTGTCTGGAAAAACCCTGCACTGCAGACCTGCTTCTTCCTTTTCACATCTCGCGTCGCATGTGCCTCTACGCCATGGTAAAATAGTTCCCCTCTCCTCCAATCAGGATTGGAAATATTAGCACAGTCTCCGAACATCCCCTTTAATAATTATAAAGGAGGCTTTGTAGTTTACTTTTGCACAGGAGCGCAAGCATGGGTTTTAGAGGCCCTGACTCCAATAAGAAATTAAACAAATTGAAAATCCTGACAATTTCTTCCAATTATACAAAATATGCAATATGTCGAAAATATCTATAAAATTTAATGGTGAATAGTTGGGACATTTATCAATTGTGCCATATGGCCACGCCCACATTTGTCCCCTCCCATATTTAGCATTCCTAGTTTTCTTGGGACATTTAAATAGCGTTTATTTGCAATAAATGTAAGAAAGGTAAATTTTGAAGTAGTTCATTTCAAATAAATATTTCTGAAGGTGCTAAAATGATCAAGGTAATATTCGAAAATTGAAATAACTTTTCGATCTGGATTTCTATTGGCCAATTTCGCCGTTTCATGTCTAAATTTCATTTTATTTATTTATAGCCTGAAAAGTCGTAAGTAATTTTTTTTTTAACAGCAGACATTTGTACAGCCCCCTAGTTAAGCTCAAACCGGATAGCATTCTTCTATTTATAGTGTATGATATTGCGAAAATTTGAAAATGAAATATTTTCGCGTATCTTTCAAATTTACCGCTTATAATTCATAATTATATTTTATATAAAAAAGGGTTTCGTTTAATTATGGAAGTCCCCAGTAGAAATCGAACTGGATCTAGAAGATGGTTGCGTCAAACACGGCGGCAGCGAATTGAAATACGTGAGCAGAGATCGAGACAACGCCCCTATACTAGGGCTGACAGACATCCCCGATTCCCGGGGACAGTCCCTTGGTTTGGCATTTCGTTTTTCGGAATGTCCCCGGATTTGTTAGAATACCTTTGGATTTACAATTTACATAAGCTCTTATAAATTACGGGTTATGGGGCTATTTTCAGACAATGTCAATTTTTGGGGGGCTAGTTTTTGCAAACTTTTAAAAAGCTAGCAAATTTTTTCTTGGAATTTCGTTAAATTACCGAATTTTATGGCAACACGACCAATTCCGGCAACCTTAAACATTGGGCTAGTTTTCGCCAATTTTTAAGAGGGTTTTTTGGCAAATACTTGGCAACACTGCCGCCAAGCAGGAGATTAGGTTAGGTGTTCGCCGAGTATAGTTCTATTATTTTAGCTATTCGCAGCACACCACAGGCTCAATTTCTATCAGCTGGACGTATTCGTGTATTCAAGAATGAAATCAAAGAAACGAAAATGTGTTGTCAATGAGTTGATGTTCAAAGAATTTCCCTTTCTTAGCCGAGGGGTAAACGACAACTCCACTTTCTGTTCTTTGTGTGAAATAACTTTCAGTGTAGGAAGTGGCGAAATATCATTGGTGGTTGAACACGTGACAACTAAAATACATAAAAGTTTGATTCGGGAAAGTAGCAACACGAAAGTATCAACTTTTTTTCAAAAAGATTGTGCCAGATAAAAATGACATGAATATCGCTCTTCAAGAAGGAACATTTGCTTTTCATACCGTAAAGCATTACCATAGTTTCAAATCTATGGACTGTACTTCCAGTTTGATTAAGAAATTCAATGAACCGAAATTCACGTGTTTCTGAACAAAAGTTGAACAGTAAGAATGATTTAATTATGAGCTAGTTTCATAAACAAAATAAATTACAATAGTTTATGAAAAAGTTAATTCATAGAGTTCATTATTTGATGCACGCAACAGGAGAGTAAAGTCTTTGAATTTTTTTTTATCTCACTCTGTGATGTTATTGATAAACAAGCTGAGCTCGCGCGCTTTGCCCACTACTTCCTGCTTGCTCTTGTTTGGGCTTAGTAAAACTGTGATCAATTTTTTTTTTCAGATTTGTATTTATGATAAACAATGTAACAACTTCGGCACATGCTCGTAAAAATTCTCTCAAGCTTTTAAAAACGAAATCACACTAAACAGATTCGTTTCTCCCAAGAAAACTTACTCTCAACGGTATATCGAAGTTTTTCAAATTTGCTATGAAAGTTTGTGTACATTTGATTGAATGGAAAGTTTCTTGTTTTCATTGGACATCAGTGATGCGCGATTGGCGTTCTGAACAATATGTGTGGAGGAAGTATTTGAGGTTGCCATTTCGTCCCAGTAGCTCAACGGTAGAGCCTCGACTAGCCAGTTCGAAGATCCAGGGTTCGATTACCGTTTGGGGCAGAAAGGTTCTTTACAATGGCGCCCGAACAAATCAACCCTGTGGGTTAGTGCAAAGATGGCGGAGGTTTGAAAGTGACCGTAGTACGACTAGCACGGATTCAGTAAACTCTTATATGGAGCGGCGATTTCAAATGGAGAGGATAAAGACCACGCTAGAAGCTACCATGAAGGATAAAAATACTTTTATATAGTAATACTTATTATAGTAATTATATTATTTTAATTGTTATTAAAAATAATATTGTATGTTAAATGTACTATCTTATATGAATTTCTACATATTTACTCTGATATCTGGTGAACAAATACATTTATAATATTTCAACATTATGGAAACATTTTATTAGTTAAGAAATAAAAGCTATCAAATCCTTTTATTAAGCAGCAGGTGCAATGTTTATGTCGGCGATTTACTGAAACGCTGGCAGAATTTGATATTCGCCTGTTGTTCTTCAAACGCCATTTCCGTTTTCGACGAACGCGAACGACTACAGTTCACCGACACGTATTGTCTGGAAAAACCCTGCACTGCAGACCTGCTTCTTCCTTTTCACATCTCGCGTCGCATGTGCCTCTACGCCATGGTAAAATAGTTCCCCTCTCCTCCAATCAGGATTGGAAATATTAGCACAGTCTCCGAACATCCCCTTTAATAATTATAAAGGAGGCTTTGTAGTTTACTTTTGCACAGGAGCGCAAGCATGGGTTTTAGAGGCCCTGACTCCAATAAGAAATTAAACAAATTGAAAATCCTGACAATTTCTTCCAATTATACAAAATATGCAATATGTCGAAAATATCTATAAAATTTAATGGTGAATAGTTGGGACATTTATCAATTGTGCCATATGGCCACGCCCACATTTGTCCCCTCCCATATTTAGCATTCCTAGTTTTCTTGGGACATTTAAATAGCGTTTATTTGCAATAAATGTAAGAAAGGTAAATTTTGAAGTAGTTCATTTCAAATAAATATTTCTGAAGGTGCTAAAATGATCAAGGTAATATTCGAAAATTGAAATAACTTTTCGATCTGGATTTCTATTGGCCAATTTCGCCGTTTCATGTCTAAATTTCATTTTATTTATTTATAGCCTGAAAAGTCGTAAGTAATTTTTTTTTTAACAGCAGACATTTGTACAGCCCCCTAGTTAAGCTCAAACCGGATAGCATTCTTCTATTTATAGTGTATGATATTGCGAAAATTTGAAAATGAAATATTTTCGCGTATCTTTCAAATTTACCGCTTATAATTCATAATTATATTTTATATAAAAAAGGGTTTCGTTTAATTATGGAAGTCCCCAGTAGAAATCGAACTGGATCTAGAAGATGGTTGCGTCAAACACGGCGGCAGCGAATTGAAATACGTGAGCAGAGATCGAGACAACGCCCCTATACTAGGGCTGACAGACATCCCCGATTCCCGGGGACAGTCCCTTGGTTTGGCATTTCGTTTTTCGGAATGTCCCCGGATTTGTTAGAATACCTTTGGATTTACAATTTACATAAGCTCTTATAAATTACGGGTTATGGGGCTATTTTCAGACAATGTCAATTTTTGGGGGGCTAGTTTTTGCAAACTTTTAAAAAGCTAGCAAATTTTTTCTTGGAATTTCGTTAAATTACCGAATTTTATGGCAACACGACCAATTCCGGCAACCTTAAACATTGGGCTAGTTTTCGCCAATTTTTAAGAGGGTTTTTTGGCAAATACTTGGCAACACTGCCGCCAAGCAGGAGATTAGGTTAGGTGTTCGCCGAGTATAGTTCTATTATTTTAGCTATTCGCAGCACACCACAGGCTCAATTTCTATCAGCTGGACGTATTCGTGTATTCAAGAATGAAATCAAAGAAACGAAAATGTGTTGTCAATGAGTTGATGTTCAAAGAATTTCCCTTTCTTAGCCGAGGGGTAAACGACAACTCCACTTTCTGTTCTTTGTGTGAAATAACTTTCAGTGTAGGAAGTGGCGAAATATCATTGGTGGTTGAACACGTGACAACTAAAATACATAAAAGTTTGATTCGGGAAAGTAGCAACACGAAAGTATCAACTTTTTTTCAAAAAGATTGTGCCAGATAAAAATGACATGAATATCGCTCTTCAAGAAGGAACATTTGCTTTTCATACCGTAAAGCATTACCATAGTTTCAAATCTATGGACTGTACTTCCAGTTTGATTAAGAAATTCAATGAACCGAAATTCACGTGTTTCTGAACAAAAGTTGAACAGTAAGAATGATTTAATTATGAGCTAGTTTCATAAACAAAATAAATTACAATAGTTTATGAAAAAGTTAATTCATAGAGTTCATTATTTAACAACCTTTTTATTAAATACGTCTGCAATGTATTATAAGTGTAAGACGAGGCGTTCAATTTAAGCTATTCGATATCTTTCTATTGGAAAGTGTCCCCAGATTCACTGGAAAAACGCTGGTAACATTACTCTATACGCGCATTTCATGCTATAAAATAAGCTTTATAAATTAAGTAATGCGTATTTTTACGCACCGACTTTGTAAACAAAAAATATTTTATTATTTTTTTAGAATCGCAAATTAAACATTTTAAAACTCATTTCATAATATATTAATTTTGCTATCAGATATACAATGTATTTTGTTTAATAATTTTGTTTAACAAAAAAATATTATAGTGCATGTCTTTTTTTATACAAAATACAATAAATTTAATACATACCTGGAAATTTGAGGGTAATTGTACATTTGTTAAAAATTGCTCTTCTGATAAGCAAAATACTCCTTCAAATCAAGTCAGGGAGTATTTTTTCTTTTCTGGAAAAATTCTAGCTCGATATCTATACGTAAGATAAACAACTGTCTCGTCCAGTAATGTAGCGATTCGCATCTAGATTGTGAAACAATTTTGTAATCCATAAACGTTGCACACGTTTAAATGAATTTAATTGTTTGAATTTTCCGCAATTTTTGAATGAATTTCTAACATAAATTAGCAATATTTAGGCGTGACTTTTAACAGACGAGTGTTTGACTGCTTTTAATTGTAATTCATATTTCTAAAATATTTGTAAAATTTATTTAAAATTTAAACTTTTTATTTAACTTTCGTTCTAATCTATATTTAAAACGTATTTTACTATTTACCACCTGAAGTGCCGTGGCAGCTATAGAGGTTATCTTTTTGAAAGGTTGTTTTTTGGAATGACTATTTTAGGAGCTATTTTTTTTTAGCAACCACAGCCAACAATACATACGCCAATTGAGCGGTTATAAGAAATCCGGAAACGACAAATTTTCAACAATTCAGAAAAGGAAGATTGTGTTTTCAATAAAGCCGTTTTTATCACCGGCAAAATTGACAAATGATTGAGGTCTGAAATTATTAAAGGGCCTATTTCATTTACTCTATCCACATTTAGCATAATTTTTTGAAATTGAGTTTATTCTTTCCTAGCGGCATTTTTGGACCCAAAAACTCAGCATGTAGCCCTAGGCTGTTTACTTCACAACATTTAACGCTATTTTGCATTCCCTACAATACACAATATGTTATGTATAGGAAAAGTATTGTTGTTGTTGTTGTTGCTTATGATTGTTAGGTTCAGACATTTTGTGGGTCCGAAAGCCCTGACCATCCGACTCGTCCGAGGACTTAGAGCAGCTGGGTGGATGGCCGGGAAAAATTTTTGTTAACGGAGACCGTCCCCCACGGACACCGAGCAGCCGCGGAGCGTTTATTGAAATTCAAAAAGGGAGGTTACATTGGAAAGGGACAAGTTTTAACAAAATGCCTTATAGGGAACAATTCAAGGCTATATTTTTGACATAAGTTTCTTCTTGTTAACATTTTTAACTTTTGATACAATATTGACTAGATAAACAGTATTTATGATGAAGGACAAGTAGACAATAATTTTTTATGGTAAGTAGTTATAACATTTACTTGGTTAATTTTAAATATTAGAATTTGTATCTGTGGTTTGTACATTATCTATATATTTACATAATTTCCAATGACAATAAATTTATGACAATATCTGATTGTTATCAGTAAACATAAACTGTGCATGGACCATACAGGGACAACACAAGACACTGGTCCATAAAATGAAACAAGGGACAAGGACAAGAGGTCCGGACAGAATATGTCAGAGCAAGGGACAAGGACATTCAAAATGAGCAAAACAAACAAGAAAAATACCCCGGAACAGTAGCAAAGTTCATTGATCACCAGACATTGAAAGCAGACAGAAACCCACAGACCGGTCATTTAACTCTGTTAGAGATATCTCTTGCCACAAGGATACAGTTCTTCAATTTGTTAAGAAGGAGTGAATTAGTACATACTTTGGAAAACCAAGCTGCTGTAAATTTAGGTAAGGGTTTTTTTAAGTGGAAGTTTTTTGAAAAGGGACAGGAAAATACATAATGGTCTACGTCTCCAAAGGAGTTACATGGGCAATTTGAGGTTGATTTTTGTTTGAAAAAATAAAGGTAGTCAAGAAATGGTCCGTGGCCGGTAATAAAATATATGACGTATTTATTAAAGATTAGGGTACGGGTATTTACAAAAGGGAGGAAGCTGAGGATACGGGAAGGGTCGTGAGAACGGGGAGAGATGTATTCATCAAGTAGGTTTTGCCAGGATTTAAGGAGAAATGATTTACATGAATTAGTCAAGAAGGAATAAGGAAAAGGAACATGTGTAGGAGTACCGGAAAGGGCAGCAGTTTTGGCATAGGAATCAGCAACTTCATTTCCCAAAGTATCAATGTGGGCCTTAACTCATTGGAGGTTAATAAATTTGGAGTTCGAAAGGGCCGAGAGTTTAATTTCACTAAGAAATTTAGATTTATTTTTGACAGATTTGAGGGCCAAAAGAGAGGACAGACTGTCCGTAAAAATATTAACTTTGAGTTGATTATCACGTGCCCAATGAATTGCAAAGTTAATAGCTGAGATCTCAGCTTGAAAAACTGTATTACCTTCTTTAAGTTTAAAAGTAAATGTTTCAAGGAGGTTATTTAGTTTGAAAATACAAATAGAATATCCAATATTGTTGTCCGTTTTTGATCCATCAGTATATATGTTAATGTCAGAAAATGTAGTGGGATTTCGAACAGGGATGTTAACAATACGGTGACAGGGTAAAAGGCCAGAGGAAGGGGTGTTTGAATCAAACAACAAAGGAGAAGGGACATTTTGTGGGTGTTAGAATTCCACTATTTTCAGAGGTATGGCCAGGACCCGATTTAGACTAACCGGGGTCCGGAGCAGATAATTCTGAATTCGATAAACGACACTGTTTATTCGTTTCATTATGACTTAGAGTCTTTCCCAGTTGTGCTGTAGTTTCGTTGAAAATCCGTGTCGTCCCAAGGGTTGAAAAGCCACACTTTGTCGCGTTCCTGAAATCGTTCCATGTCCTTTGAAGCTGTCGAGAAGATTACTCTAAATTCAGAAATGAAGCTTTCACACACCTCCTGTTCTGCACGATTTAGTCCGCCTTGATTACTTAAGATTGTTTAAATATCTGGGATTGCTGTCTCCATCTTTTTGGATAACCACGCATTACGCTGGTCACCGCAGAGCATGAAGCTAACTGCTCCCATTTACGAATTATTTTGGGCCTGTCGCTAATGTTTGCTATTCGGACAAGTACGCAGTTTCATAAAGCATCCACGAGAGCCGCGGCTACAAAAATTCCCCTTTCTTTACAGTCTGGAGATAGAAAATCTGTTACTGCTATAGGATACGTATGCTTGGGCCTTCCTGGATTCCTCTCACCAAACACCCGCTACGTGTTGGCAGCAAAACATAATCGGCAGCGACTATGTTACATTTCAGGATATCTCTTTTTTCTGTTCCAAAGAAAGGAATATCTTCGGCGGCTGTTCGTAATTCGTTGTTTTTAAAGTCTGGGTCAAATCTATGCTTTCTTAAAAGGTCCAGTCCGGGAATGCATGGGTCATAAATGGCTGCAACATGATTATAAAGGTTTACCACAGCAGAAATCGTAAGTTCCCTCTTTGCATGTACATTTGCTGTTTATTTAGTAACTGTACGCAGAGCGATGGAAGGTGCCTTATAAAGAAGTTGACCGTTAATACGGCAAGCTACTTCACTTTTAATGATGGTCACATTCGCACTTGTGTCTCGAATCATTTGGCATTTGATATTGTTTATACGACCCATGACGTATAAACAATACAGTTTTATTCATTATCTCCACCGTGCAACAGTGAAATCTGAAATGGGGCATAATACGGCAACTTCCGCCCCGCAAGATGGCCTATGATTAGTTTTCCCTTGGCATTTCAAACGGAAACGTCCTATTATTCTCTTGCTCAGATAATGGACATTTTCTTCTTGTATGGCTTTTTCCCCCAGAGAGCCAGCACACTAATCCTGTAGCAAACGAGCTAGCTGACCGTCTGAATTTATAAGTACTTTGTCTCTGCAGCATGTCTTTTACTTCCGTCATAGTGCGTAACATTTCAGATTCTACAGTGCTATCAGTAACAGTTGCGCCACGTACAATTGATCTATGACGCCCGCGAAATGCCTGTCAAGAAGCTTTAAACTTGCTGACTAGGGCCAGTGTAACTCTCAGGTTCTTGCATTCGGCCATAAGAACAACGTGCTGACTTTCTGGGTCACAAATAGCATCTATAAAATACTTGGCTGCAAGGTCTTCATGAACATTCATAGGGCATTCTGTAAAGGTTGTGAAAGTCTTTTAATATCCGACGTCAGCTTCTGTAGATTCTGCCCAGAATTTTAGTGACGAGACTTTAATTGAACTCTGCTGGTTTCTTTCAAATTATTATCCCCATAACGGAGTTCCAGGGCATTTGCCAGGGCTCCAGATGTTTCTCGGTCTGGAGCGTCTGCCGAATATCAGCCGCAGAACCTATAAGGGAGGTAGCGAGTTGGCAAGTCTTTGTATTTTCATCCCATTCGTTCGCTTCTGCAATGATGTCGAATTGCGTCCGAAATATCGTTCAAATACTCTGTCCGTCATACGTAAGTGCTTTTACTTTGCATAGTGTTGGAAATGTAAAAATTCGTATTCGCGACGGGCGATTTTCGCTTGACAACCAGTAACCTCTTTTCAAGTTCTTTCATCTCTTTCTGTCCAGCATCAATGTCTGCTTGTACGGATGTAATGTCTGCTTGTATGGATGTAATGCCTCGCTTTATCTCTTCGTGACGGATTTAATGTCTTGTCTCATTTCTTCTTGGACGGATAATGTTTTGTTTCACTTCTTGTCCGGTTTTCATTTCGGCTTAAACATATATGATTTCTTCTTTCACTTCAACTTCAGATGATTTTATTTCTTCTTTTATTTCGGCTTGTCTTATTTTCATTTCTTCCTTAATATCTTCTTTCAAACCTTTAATCTTTTCTTTCACACCTTTAATCTCTTCTTTCATCGTTTCTTGTCCGACTTTAATCAATTCTTTTACAGTTTCTTGCCTGGCTTTTATCTCGTCTTGTACGGCTTTGATCTTGTTTTGTACGGTTTTCATCTTATTTTGTAAGGATTTCATCTCGTTTTGTACGGCTTTTATCTCGTTTTGTACGGCTTTCATTTCGATTTGTACGGCTTTCATCGCTTCTGGTCTGGCTCTTATCTCGTCTTGCACGGTTATAATCTTTTCTGCCATGTCTTCTTTTCTGATTTTCATCTCGTCTTGCATGGTTTTCATCTTGTTTTGTACAGCTTTCATCGCTTCCTGTCCGGCTTACATCTCGTATTGTACGGCTGTAATCTTTTCTGCCATGGCTTCATGTCGGGTTTGCATAGCCTCTTGTCCGGCTTGCATAGCTTCTTGTCGGGCTTGCATAGCTTCTTGTCCGGCTTGCATAGCTTCTTGTCCGGCTTGCATAGCTTCTTGTCCGGCTTGCATAGCATTGAAACCTTTTCTCATAGCTTCGGGACCGGCATTCATTAATTCCATGAACTCGCATAACTGTTCCAGCATCTTTTTTCATTTCAACATGTTTAAAAGCGTATTTCCAATGCTTGGTTGAGTTTTGATATAAATAAGGATAAAGAAGACTCTGAATAAGGGTATTTTAATTATGAATCGTTTCAATATAAGCCGTTTCAGAGTAAAGCCCCTGTATGAGTAAAACCTCTTTAAGGAGACAGTACACCTTTAAAGTCTTTAAATAACGTATTTTCTAAATGTAATATCAATTAACAAATTCTAAAAATATTGATCTTAATTATTTTATCATCCTTTCATTCTATCGCAAGATATTAAAAAAAAATTCGCGATGGTTCGAGTTTGATGGAGCTGGAATGGTTTTGCGAAAATAACATTTTGTAAAATAAAACTCCAGTAAAGTTCAATAAGTTTATTCGATTTTTTTCAGATTCATTTGCAGGCTTTCAAAACGCTATAAATTACTCGCATACTGTTTGTAATTAGCTAACACTTTTAGTTTCCGCCCTTATTTCATCTGGATACTCCGACTATAGACTTATCTTTAAAATATCAAATTATTTTACTAACTTGCTTGACAGTATATAATTTAAACTTATACAATATATTTGACGAGATTTTATATTCAAGTTAATCTTTAGACTTGCCTGGCGGCACATAAATATAGTTACTGGAATATGTATATTTCCATCTATTCTGTTCAAACCTCATCCATCATTAAACATCTTTAGAATCTCCAAGTTTATTTAACTTACTTATTATTTTAAAACAAAATAAAATATCTCGTGCTTGTGCACCAGTATTTCACCGGATTCAGTAGACACATTGAGTTGCAGTACTCGTGATATTTTAAATATTACAGCTTTCCCACCCATTGAAAAAACCAGGTTAAAATACTAAAATATCAAATTATAGCCATTATACATCAAAATTTAAGAGCTCTATCCAAAATCCAATTATATACACCGTGTTCATATTGTATGTTATATACACCGTGTTCATATTGTGTTCAAATGAAATAGGAGAAAAGTACTCGTATATACACGTGTATAATACACGTGTAGTGCTTTCAAAGAGCTACAAATTTTTGCTTATAGCTCGCAACTACCACATTTAGTTTTGAGATGGAGGCATTACAAACTTTAAAAATGAAATTTTTTTAATCTTCTTCAACTTGGTAAGACGATTACTCGAAAACTATAACAGCTTTATATATATGTATGTATATATATATATATATATATATATATATATATATATATATATATATATATATATATATATATATATATATATATATATATATATATATATATATATATATATATCCGGTGTTTCTCGATATTTTTCATACTGTTGCGGTTGATCGCACTTACACGTGGTGAAAGAAGAAGGATTCCTGCCCTCATGGTAATACTAGATTTCCTAATTTTCGCTAAAAAATTGCAACTTTAGCGAGTTTGATACTACGATTTGAGCGCCCTTATAATGCCTTATAATGGTGTATAGTGGCATTCTCGTTTATTCATTTTTTCTATGAATCACTTGTTTAATAAGAATTTTCATTTATGCTTCATGTTCGTATTCTGTTTTACTTATATGGGTAATTGTCCTGTCTCCTACTCTGACTCACTGGACGGATCTGGGAGGGTCGCTGTGAACGCTTGTTCTGCCTTCTAGGCTGTATTTCGTCATGTTCATTCCGGTGCTTCTCGATATTTTTCATAATGTTGCGGTTGATCGCACTTACACGTGGTGAAGGGAGAAGGATTCCTGCCTCATGATAATACTAGATTTCCTAATTTTTCTTATTTTCAATTTTTCATCTTTTGGTGTCTGCAGTCTGAGTTTGGGCATTTATAGTTAAGTACTATTGCCCAGTCTCAAACAGGCATTTGTTTGGATTAATTAGAATAAAATACTCAGACCTGAAGATGAATTTAATTTTGGTTAATCTTCGAATTTGAGCCGGTGTTCTTCTTTTCTATTATCGACATTATGGCCGTGGTTTTGCTTCTATGGTGATGTTAATATTTCGCGATTATTTGAATTGATTATTTTTTTTATTACATTTTTGTAATATATATACATATTTTTGTCGTTTACTATTTATATCTATCTTTTATAGTTTCGAAGTTATTTCGGTGAACTTAAGAACAGAAAAACTCCCTCGAACAGATACTTTTTAAGTTTCTTTGAAAATAAAAGTTTAAAATATTAAAATATTGAAGTTATTTTATATATGCATAAATTTAACCATATTTCCGATATAACAAGAAAAACAATTTACATTTATATCTATTAGGCTCGGAGATATAAGCGTTCAAATTGTTTACATTTTTCGTAACGCTCCGATTTCGCACGCACAGATGCTCCAATCATAGATGTTATTTAAATAATTTTTTTTACGAAATATTCTCAAAACTAATCTTCTTTTATCAACATAAAAATATACACTTTTAATTCGGAGTCCCATTAATTTTTATTAGACAAATTGATAAGCAGTACTCAACGCGCATGCGCAAATCTTTAGCAATCGAATTACAAAGTTAAAAGAGGCTTCAGAGATTTAGGAGCTCATAAGCCGCAAAGAGAGCGGCAAAATAGGGAGATGAATGAGATCGGTGAAATTTTTCGTCTGCTGAAATCTTTCTTTTTATTTCAAAGAAAAACTTGAGTTCTGTAACCGCAAACAAATATTTATATCTATTATTAAATGTGTTATTCTAAAAGTTCTTCAATACTAGTAAGTAAAATATTTTTCTTATTAAAATCTGAAGAAGTTTCAAAATCTGTTTAGATTAAAAAGAAAAACATAAGTTTAAGATAATATTCTCTTTGTGTGCATAAAATAAAATACTTTTAAATAAAATTTTAGAAATCTTAAGAGCAAAGTTGATATGGCTTTTATTATTATAATTAAATAAAGAAAATAACGAATAATAGCGTCAATAAGTGTTTTCTAAGCAAACATTTGCCACTTAATTTACAAGATTGGTTATTTTGAGAATTATAAATCGAGAAAAAATGAATATTAAGAAATTTTTAAATGATTATGACACTTACACTATAAAATTTTGGTGTTTTAAAATACTTTTTCAAATATATATAAAGTTATTATTAAACATGAGTATTATTTTGTATGGATAAGTAGTTTTACATGATTTAATTAGATTTTAATATATCAATTTTAAATGTAACAAATATGAAAATAATTTGAACTTGTTCTATATTTTATTATCAGTGACATATGCTTTCAATAAAAACGATGAATTTTTTAAGTACTTTGATTAAATTTACTGAACATACTAAAAGAATATTGAAATTACAGTTTTTACAATATTTAAAGAATGAACAGAGAATTGATTTTATGTTTATAACTAATCCATATGCGTAATCTAATATAGAAAACTAGTTCTGAACATATTCATAGTCCATTTGCGTCATTTACTAATACATTAATTTTATTCTTAGCAAATTTTCTAATGAATATAAGCATGGATATTTAAAATGTTTCCAAGTAACCTTTGAATGGAAATACTGGTAATAAATAGTCCCAATGATTGTATTTGTAATTTATAAATGTTGTTCTCTATTTTCTTCTAACAACAATAAACTCTTTCTTGACAGTGAGAAAGCTTAAGAAATTTATAATTATTGTTCGCAGCCAAAATCTTCTGATCAGAAGAGAAAATTTTGAATGAAAATATACAGTCATTTTTTATAAACTGAAATGCTGCGGTACTCATGTAATTGTAAATATATTTAAGTTAAATATGAAAGCAAAGTACCATTAAAATTATTTTCTTTTATTTATGTATTTTACATATTGAAATCGGTATCACCAAATCACTGATATATGAAACGAAATTTAAAGGAATGAGCACTGAAGATGATGAGTATTAAAATTGTGATGATATAAATATTACTACCATTTTTATAATATTACATCTTATTGCAAAAATTTTATTGTGAATGACATTTATGAGTTTGAGAAATTACACAGTAATTGCTTTATATTTTTAGAACATCAGCCTTATTATTTTATAAACACTGTGGCAAAATGTTGAATATGTTTCAAATATATTTTGTATATGTACAAAACAAGCCAATCCTAAAATTGCAGAATTTGACTTTGTGCCAAGAAAAATATTTTGAATGAGTAATATAATGCTGATGTATGAAAAATCTAGACTACGTTTATTTCTAAAAGAATACTTTACACTGAAACCGAAAAGTTTATATTACTGGTAGTCCAGAAGTGAAAGAATGTTGATATTTAAAGTAAATATAACAAAAATGTTTTGCTTCTCATATAAATAACTCGAAGGAATAAGCTCGTTCAGAAGATCTTATTCTATATTCAGGAAAATATTGCTATGAAATTTGAAGCACATTTTATTGAGACATATTTTGGTCTTGAAAATTTAGCAAATATATACCGAGAATACTGAATTTATTTCAATGCTTGAAAAAAAATATGCACCTACAAGTGATGCATTTAACATACCTGTTTCTATTGAAATAAGTATATATATATATATAACATAGCTCAAAATCGAGGTATCTGACAATGATATACCACGAAAGATGCGTTGGCGTGTGCATTATATTAATTCATTCAGTTCATTTTCTAACTGTCAGTGCTGACACTTTTACGATGGGTTACTTAACTGGATCGGAGAGACTTCCTGGAAACAATGACTATCCGAGACCAGGACTCACTATATCTGGAGCCATCAGTTTGGCTGTGGACGAAATCAATACGCAGAAGCCTTTAGTTGGAGGTCACAAGTTGAACTTCACTGTCGCTGAAACCTATGGTGACGAAGAGATGAGTATCTACCAAGTTGCTGCTCTCTGGACACAGAGAGTACCTGTTTATATAGGACCCCAAGAGACATGCGTGCATGAGGCAAAGATGGCATCAGGGTTCAACCTTCCCATGATTTCGTATGTAAGTATATGTTTGCCTTTGCTTGATCTTTGCAAATTATGTGCATGAAGTACTACTATTACTTTTCATTTCATCAATACTAAGAAACATGTATATATGATAACTAAATATATGATAATGGTCAGCTTTCAGGGTTTATATA
Source organism: Amaurobius ferox (assembly GCA_951213105.1). Lineage (NCBI taxonomy): Eukaryota > Metazoa > Arthropoda > Arachnida > Araneae > Amaurobiidae > Amaurobius > Amaurobius ferox. The sequence continues at coordinate 89,980,898 of OX578137.1, forward strand.
TATATATATATATATATATATATATATATATATATATATATATATATATATATATATATATATATATATATATATATATATATATATATATATATATATATATATATATATATATATATATATATATATATATATATATAATAAAATATTATAAGAAATTTTAATGATAGATTTGAGATAAGTTGTAACTCATATAACCATGACTTAAAATATAAGATAGCTACGTATAAAGATGCAAAAGATAGGGATTCATCAATTAAGGGGAGAATAAAATGCTTATAACCTGTCATCAAGCTGTATATAATCAACTAATATCAATAGTAAGAGTTTGAAAGTTGAAAAACAGAAAATGATATATATATATATATATATAATTACGCAATGAAAGTACGTGTCAGGCAGATATGCAAATAAATTAGAAATACAGCGTGATTGCGCATTGCGTAATATCACCAGAGCGCGTTGCATTTCGTTCTCCCTTGCGCATAAAAAAGGTACGCAGAGGTTTTTTGCATGTACTTGATTTGTTGCAGAGGGATTCTTTTTCATTAGGGATGCCGTTACACCGCCATCGAAGACAATATGATCAGCTGTCAGAGTTCGAGAGGGGAAGAATCGTCGGGACGATGGAAGCCGGTAGTCAGTTCGGCCAGTTGCCCGCCACCTAAGTCGTTTTAGCATTACTGTGAGGAGGTGTTGAGACCAGTGGATGAGAGAGAGGTCGCATACACGGCGCCAGGCTCAGGACTCCCTCGACAGACGAATAGTCTGGAAGACTGTCACATCACTCGACGCGCACGCACAGCGCCAACTGCATTATTGTCCGCCATTCGGACACAGGCAGCAGCTTAACTACGGATCCCCGTGTCTGTCCGTACCATCGCGAGGCGCATGGATGAAGGACATTTGGTATCGCTGCGCCCATTACGCGTGCTGCCAATGACATCCACCCACCGTGGCCTTCGTTTAGAGTGGTGTCGCGCTCGACGGGATTGGACTGCAACCGAATGGAACCAGGTCTTCTTAAGCGACGAATCGAGATTCAATTTGGACAGTGATGACAACCGTGTATGTGTATGGAGGCTCCGTGGTGAACGTCTCAATCCTGCCTTTGCTTTACAGCGACACACCGCTCCCACTGCTGGTGCGATTGTATGGGAGTGCCTTCGCATACGACACCTAGTCACCTCTAATATTGATCTACGGAACCATGACAGTCCAGCGGTACGTTCGTGACATCCTTCCACCACATGTGTTGCCACTCATGGCAGGGTTCCCAGGAGGTATTTCTCAACTGGACAATGCTCGGTCACACACAGGAATGTTTTCACCACATTATTACCCTTCCCTGGCCTGCCCGATCCCCAGATTTGCCACCGATCGAGCATGTCTGGGATCACTTGGGCCGGCAAGTTGAACAGCATACGAATTTGGTCGAACTAGAGGGGCGCGCTTACAACAGCTGTAGAATGAGATACCATACGGGACCTGTGTGCCTCAATGCCCGCCCGTATCGCATCGTGTATTCACGCTAGAGGTGGCCCAACAGAGTAGTATAACTTCATTTGTAGTTTTTCCTGTAATAAACAATCCTTTTGCTTTGATTTTGCAATCACTTATTTATATCAACGTTGCACTCACATATATAAAATTTCGTTCGATTCTGACAACTTTTCCTTGGTGCGCAAATTTTTATGGTAGTGAGTATATATATATATAAAACTAAAGAGAATGAACCATCTTTTTTTACATTTTTAGTAAAATGTACTTGGTTTACGACAGTGTATCCGCTTCCGGGAGTGTCGTCATGACATCTAGCTGGCTTAACCGGGAAGTGGGGGTCACAATCCCCCCTGGCGAAATTTTGATTCATTGTCGTTCTATCTTCATTCTCTTTTGTTTTATATAAATGTGCTTGGTTGAGCAGCATAACGCCTATAGGCATATTTTCAGTTGGTTGATTTCGATTTTGTTGATGGATTTATATATATATATATAACTAAGAAAAAGTAAAAATGTAAAGATATGTAAAGGGGGATGCCAGATAAATTGCATATAAATGGCTGAGAGGGATAGCGACCTCTCATTCCCGTTTAAAGTACTTTTATGTCTAGACAACGCCCACGGAAACCAATGCAATATAATGACAGGTCCCCGATATGTGCAAAATCGAAGGCACTAGAACGGAGACAGAAATGGAATAACGAGAGGTAGAACGTAGAATGTCTATCTGACAACCTTACAATTCGGAATGCACAAAACACATCCTTAAGTAAACATTCTAACGCATGCGTACATCGTTATACACTGTTATGATGTCAAATTACCTATGTCTTGTCTAAAAGAGTATTCTTCTTTAAAGAAGGAATTATAATGATGTTTAAATAAATTAATCGGATAATATTTTTTATATGCTTCTTGCATGATTCTTCTGTTACTTATGATACAATCATCTTTGAAAGTATTATTGTGGAGATTTCTTCTGAGGTGTCCTGTAATGATATTACGGAAAATATTCCTAGTCAAATTTGAATTCCATTCTATGATTTGGTTGATCTTCATATCAAAATTTTCTCGTTTATTGTATAACACCGTATGAATTCCTTTTATATTGTTGTATCTTATGGTGATGTCGAGGAAATTAACTTCGTCTTTTTTAGTATTAAGGTTCTTGATCAGTTCCAGTTCCTGGGGGTAAAAGCTAAAATCAAATTCAGGAGTATGCAAGTATCGTCCTAATAGCACATCGTCCACGAATCTATAATATGGTATTTCATATAATATATGATTACCTCTTTCAAAATATGATAAATATATGTCTGCCAAGATTGAAGAGCAACCCCCGCCCATAGGGATGAACCTTTCATAGTACTCTCCTGTAATTATATTATGTACTAGCAGTATACCCGTTCTTCGTACGGAGTATATAATATAAAGAAACTTAAAATTCACAATCATATGAAAATTGCTTTAGTATATAAAATGACATTTTTAATCAAAATATTTTGTTAAAATATTTAACACAATGCTCCCAAAAAGAAGTTTAAGAATCTTTTTTCTCGCTATACAAAATTATCTTCATGGGCAGATCTGACGAATAAAACATCCTGGCCCTTTTGTAAGCAAATTAAAAAAAAAAAAAAAGGAATTGAATCAATATATGCAAAATGAAATCATTAAAATTGTATGGGACACGTACTACTTATATACGCGAATATTAGAAGATACAACCTGTATTAGTACATTACATGTATAAATTGAAAATATCAATAACCCATAATTGACTCCAATATATGCCAGAATGAAAGCGTTAAAAATATATGGTAATACATATATATATATTGCCGTACTACTTACATTGTCGCAGATTAGAAAATATGACAGTGTGTTAGTAGAAGATTACCCGTATTACAATATGAGTCTCAAAAATCTTTGCTAAAATAAAACAGATGACGTAATAAATTAAAAATATCAATTATCCCCGTAATCTTTACACCAGATGGTCGTAATTGGTTCCAATATATGCCAATATATATCAAAATATATACCAATATATCTTCACTGCTTATATTCTCGTAGATTAGAAGATATTCCCGTGCATTTGTAGAAGATTGCTAGTACAACGTACAATATATGAGTTTAAACATTTTTTGTCATAATAAAACAGTGACATAACTTGAAAATATCAATAATCCCTGAAAATATCAATAATAATAATGTTTAAACCTGAAATCCATAATTGATATTATCCAGTCAAAAATGCCATGTCAATTAAATTTATTTTATATTCATATCTTTATTATTCAAATCGGAAAAGATTTAATAACAATCGTATGCCGCATAACACATCGGATTTACATCCGTTGCTAAACGACATGATATCATTTGCTTCAAATAAATTGCTGGAAATCATATCGTCTGAATAATTCTATCTCCATGGAAGGTTTGGCGACATTTCCGTCAATTTAGCAATAATTTAAGAAATCGCCAAATTTATCGCCAAGTGGGACTGTAGAACTGATAGTCCCATTTCGCGACAAATTGAAGAAACATCATCACAATACTATCCCCTAACAAAACACAATTAATTTCATTTATTAAGCGCAATTTTATCAATTTCATGACATTCAAATTCAATTTCATGATATTTCAAAATTTTATTTATTGTTTTTAACTTTCTCTTTTAGTTTTTAAGATATAAGCATTACAAACTTGAAAAAGGTAAAATTATCATACTTCTTCCACTTAACAAGATGATTACTCGAAAACTATAAGTGCGTTTTTTAAAAATAAATATAAATTTAGAAACTAAATTTTCTCATACATATTGTTGTTGTTTACTATTTATATCTATCTTTTAAAGTTTCGAAGATATTTCGAATGAAAAATGAAAAAAAAATTATTTTGGATAAATTTTTTTAAAACTTTCTTCGAAAACATAAAGCTTGATCCAAAATCTAATTACATACACTTGTAGGGCTTTCAAAGAGCTACAAGTTCCCACCTATTATTTATAACCACCTCTTTTAGTTTTTGAGATATTAGCATTATAAATTTGAAAAACAGAAAATTTTCTTTCTTCTTCAACTTAACAAGACGATTACTCGAAAATTGTAAGAGATTATTTTGATAATAATTATAGATTTTAATGCTAAATTTTTAGTACACATTTTTATAGTTTAGTATTTATATCTATCTGTTATAGTTTACCGTATATTTCGTGTGAAAGTTAGAAAAATGAAAAAAAAAAAATCTGTGGGCAACACATGACTTTCCTTATATAATGTAATGATTTTACTACTTTTACAGTAAAAAATAGGTTTTTCTTATAGTAGATACTAATATTCTTTCTAAGATATTGAATTTTCGACAATTAGTCGTCATTTTCATTGATTTAGCGTCATATTTATCCATTTGGCGAGATTTTCGTTAATTTGGCAACATTTCAAAAAAGTCGCCAAGTTGGCGACATTCCACCAAATTCGTCGCCAAAATCTCGCCAAGCGTTATGCACTAAGAAATAAGTTATTCTTACAGTAGATAAATGACTATTGGCGCTCAAATATAAAGTATTATTCAAAGTATCTTTTTTCATGAATGGAACGAGCTAGATCCACGAGAATGATGTCACTCAATTTATCGCATGGTATTACACATGAAAAGTGAACATGCTTCTTAATAGGAAATTTTTTTTTATTTTATATGACTTTTTGATAATTTTTTTGAAAAATGTGCAATATCTCAAGAACGGTTCACGTTAGCGTTCTAAAATTTATGTCAATCGTTTTCTAATGAAAAATTATATAAGAAATGTCTATTTGCGTAACTTCATTAGCGAGTTTGATTTTTTGACGATTTTTTCAAAATTTCACGCGAAAATTTAGGGGGTTTCTGAACATTCGATTGCGTATAAAAACAATAGGCTTCCAATGTTTAAGGATTGTGATTTTTGTACCGAATTTCGTTCGAATCGGTCCATTCGTTCGTCAGTTATCGTCTCCACAGACTCACACACACACACACACACACACACACACAGACATCACTTCAAAAATGTTTAATTCGTGATCAGGGATGCTTGAAACGTGCTCTCCCGTCGAAAACTCGAATTCGAGTTTTCTACCCCGTCACAATACTTTCCTTATACATTATGTCTATAAGGAAAGTAATATTGAAATTATTTTTATACACTCATTGCCATAAAAATTTACGCACCAAGAAAGCGTTGTCAGAATCGAACAAAATTTTATATATGTGAGTGCAACATTGATATAAGTGATTACAAAATCAAATCAAAAGGATCATTATTACAGGAAAAACTACAAATGAATGGAGGTTCTAGTACCCTGTTGGTCCACCTCTAGCGTGAATACTCGATACGATACGAGCGAGCATTTGAAGCATACAGGTCCCGTATGGTGTCCTGCGTCATCTCATTCCATAGTTGTTGTAAGCGCGCCTCTAGTTCGACCAAACTCGTAGGTTGTCCAACTTGCTGTCCCCACAGTGATCCAAGACACGCTCGATCGGGGACAAATCTGGGGATCGGGCAGGCCAGGGAAGGGTGGTAATGTGAAAGAGGCATTCCTCTGACACCTGTTGTGGCACACATTCCTGTGTGTGGCCGAGCATTGTCTTGTTGAAAAATGCCTCCTGGGAGTCCTTCCATGAGTGGAAACAGATGCGGCTGAAAAGAGAAGTAAAGCGAAGTCAGGGTTGAAACTTTCACCAAAGGGGCCTCTACACACGTAAACGTTTGTCATCACTGCCCAAATTGAATTTCTGAAGACGACTGAAGACGACCTGGTTCCATTCGGTTGCGGTCCAATCCTGTCGAGCGCGACACCACTCCAAACGGAGGCGACGGTGGGTGGGTATCATTGGCAACACACGTAATGGGCGCCGCGATACCAAATATCCTTCAGCCAGGTGCCTCATGATGGTATGGACAAACACAGGGCCCCGTAGTGAAGGTGCTGTCTGTATCCGGATGGCGGACAATGATGCAGTTGGTGCTGTTCGTGCGTGTCGGGTGATGTGATGGTCTTCTGAGCTATTGGTCTGCTGAGGGCGTCCTGAGCCTGGCCGCCGTGTATGCGACCTCTCTCTTGTCCACTGGTCCCAACACCTCCTCACAGTAATGTCAGAACGACCTAGGTGGCGGGCAACTGGCCGAGCTGACTACCGGTTTCCATCATGCCGATGATGCTTCCCCTCTCGAACTCTGACAGCTGAACACATTGTCTTCGATGGCGGCGTAACGGCATCCCTAATGAAAAAGAATCCCTCTGCAACAAATCAAGTACATGCAAAAAACCTCTGCGTACCTTTTTTATGCTCCAGGGAGAACGAAGTTCAACGCCTTTACGCAATGCGCAATCACGCTGTATTTCTAATCATTTGCGTATCTGCCTAATACGTACCTTCATGCTAAGTTTTGTTAAGATCCCATAACTACTTCTTGGTGCGCAAATTTTTATGGCTATGAGTGTATATTCATATTCTGAACCTGGAGTTCCAGCGCCTAAAGTGTTTATATTTTCGTAATGCTCCGTTTTTGCGCCACAGAAACCCCAGGAGTTATTTACATCAAAATATAAAAATCCATTTTCCAACCTATCAAAATGCTAAATGCACGTTCCATAAGCAACGCTTTGGTGTTCACAAAAAATTTAAAATACTTTCGAAATATTCGACGAAGTTTCTATAGAATAATGACAACAAATTCTTATCACTCAAGGAGAATGCTGAAAAGGATCCTGCTTATTTTCAGAAAACCAAAAGTATTACTTAAAACGGTGGCATTGTCTTTTAAACAATAACGCTTAGTAAAGCAACGTGTCTTATGTGCTTTTTAAAGGTGTCAGACTTTTATATTGCAATATAATATCGACGCAGTCTTTACTGTTAGAGCATAAATTCAAACGCAGGCTTCAAATGTCAACGTTATTAACACTTATTTGGCAATACAAAAATGTTTCTGCATGTAAAAATTTTATGGAGATATTCGAACAGGATTTTTTATCTGTATAAATGTTCTTCTATTTTATGCTGACATGTTAGAAATATCAAAGATAGCGTAATTTTTTTAAAAATAAGACCCGCAGCGATTTAATCGTAGCCGCAGTGTGAGGAAATGATCTTTAAAAATTCGGTAGAAATGTCTCATCAAAAGTATGCAATGCTGATTGCTATTTCCGTTTACTGCTATACGTGAAGTCAATCACTTCCAAAAGTTAAGCACGCAATGCAAATTTTCATTTTTCGAAAGCATATTTGAATTTGAGTGGCTGAAAATCGCTGCGGATGTAGATGGCAGTATGCAAATATCGTATGTTACAGCTAATCACGATTGATTGTCCGGATATATGCTAATTAGGCAGTCGTTGAAGAAGCCAGCATTATGAAGGGTTTGAGGAGGTGCATTTAAATTCTGATACGAAGTGTTTATAACTTTTGTAGGATTATTTTTAATGATATTCGTGTTTCTATGGCTGAAAGAAGACGAATGACAGATAGTAAGTGTTGTCGTGGTGTCGGACGCATTGAAGCATGACATTCAATCAAAGATGTCGCTATTTTCTTTGGCGTTGATTATTCGGTAATTTCTCGATTATGGATACAATTCGAAACAAGTTCGGAGATCTGTGCCCGGTCGTCCAAGGGTTAACACCCCCCTCTAATGATCGGTATATTGCTATAGTAGCCAAGCGGAATCGACGAGCGACCTCCACAACTGTTACATCCATGGTTGCAGCGGCAGTTGGTAAGACAATATCTGCCAGCACTGTGCGCCGGCGGCTCACGTGAAGGGACTGTACGGTCGAGTACCACGTTTTTGTGTTCCATTAACCGTCCAAGCCAGAGGGACAAGAATAAAGTGGTGTCGTCAACATATCAATTGGACTGTCTTAGATTGATGCAACGTCCTGTTCACGGAAGAATCCAGATTTGCCCTGGAATCAGATGATAAGTATGTAAGGGTCTGGAGAGAACGAGGCACACGCAATCAGGCCAAGAACATCATCGAACATCGCGCATTCAGAGGCGGCAGCGTCATGATGTGGGCTGGAATTTCAATGGGATATCGCACAGAGCTGCACATAAGGCGGTTATGTGACGGCTTCGCGGTATCGGAATGAAGTCCTAGACCCCATTGCGGGACTTTATGCTGCAGCAGTTGGTCCTGCTTTTTTCTTTATAGACTATAATGCCCGTCCCTATCGAGCTAACATCGTTGACGAATCCCTGGAAAGTGAGGGCATTTCTCATATGGAGTGGCGCCGTATTCCCCCCGACCTTAATCCCATTAAAAACCTTTGGGATGCCTTCGGGCGTGCTGTCTCTGCACGTTTACCTTCTTCAGCCAGTCTCAGAGAGTTGGAAACTACCCTATTGGAGGAATGACCATTGCTCGCATTTGCGATGGTTGATCACCTCACTGAAAGCATGGAAAGTCGTTGTAAAGTTTGTGTGAAGATCTGGGGTGGTCACATACCATATTAATAAAAGTTTTCTTTGGTTTGTTTGCCTTTAAATATCACTTTCTTAATGACCCAAATGTAACGTCATGATATAACTTACGAAAAGTAAATATTCTTTTCATCTTTGTACATAATTCTTATTTTCTTTAACGCATAAACGCAGTTGCTACCTTCATGTACAATTTTGAGTTAATCAAAGCTTTACTTTTCCATTTTTGTTGATTTTACCGTCCGTGCTTAATTTTTGGAAGCCAGTGTATATAATAAGCATGCCTTTTGATGGTCGCAAAACAAAGCAGCTATATTTTGATACGGAACGTTAAGATTTGTGTTTAAAGTACTTGTGTTTACCATTTTTTTATATCTAAAGACTACTTTTCCAGACGCATATACCACCAGTTTGTCTGTAATATTTTGATGCCATAAATGCTTAATTGTTTCTATACAATAGACTAATAGGTCTATATTACTAGAGGGTTGCACATGATTCCTTTCGGCGGCAACCAGGACCTATTTAAGTTCGGGTACCAACTGTAGGATTCTAAAGTACTCTAGAAACCGGGAACCAAACTGGAACTTCTTCAATTTGAAAAAAAAAAACAGTCAATTCACCAGTAGTGTATGGGGCAGACTCTGGGACAGAATGACATAGTCATTTTGTTACAGAGTCAGCCCCATACACTACAACTTTCCATTCATTTTTTAAAAATCAGGACAACCTCTTAAGACCAAAAATGCATAAAATCATTCAAAAATGCGTATTTTTAAAAAAATGAAAAATCAAGAGAGTTTTAGAACTCTAAAATTTCATTCATTTTGACTTAAAATGAGATATTATAGAGACCAAATCTATCAAAATCTTTGAATATATGAAAGAAAATAATATCAAACATATTAGAGATTGATATTAAAAAACATGATTTTAAAATAAATAAGCGAAAAAGACGACCTCCAAATGAATGGAAACCCTCTAATATATTAAAAATGTTCTGTTTTTAAAGGGTAGGGTTGAGACCCCCCCTTTTATCTCACAAAATTGAAATGAAAAATATGAAAATGTCAAAAAAATTATCAGTTAAATTTAAACACTTGGTTTAAAGATATATTAACAACAAATAATATATCAAATTATAAAAGAAATATAGTAAAACTACTTATTAATTTTTATACATTATGGTACAAATCCAGTGAGGAGCGGTCACCCCCCACTGAATTATAGAGATATTAAGAAAGATCTTAAGAAAATATTAGATTATTGTAATATAAAACGACAGCATTTTTATAAATACATCCATAATTTTCAAAATTAAAAAAAAGAGGACCTGTATGGAAGCTCGTCTAATATATTAAAAAATGAAATAAAATGATTAAGCTTTCTCTAACTCATATTCGTATTTATCATCAATCATACCCGAATACTTAAATATATATCTACCTTTATTGATTTTATTTATTGATACATCAGAAAGTTTTCCCATGTTTATTCGCAAGGTAATACTCTTTTTCTTCACCCTCCACATCTAACTTTACGATTACTGAATCTCCATATTTAGTATTAATTTTTCTCAATGATATCAGATCATATTCCCCAGGATATAAATCATTTCATTTAAACGTTTTGGGATAACCTCTAAGTCTATTGAACTCTTCCATTTATTAGTAAACATTTTTTATAAGTTCTCGTATAAATCAGATGTCCAACTATTAAATTCATCTGGATATCCTAACCATTTTACAGAATATTTATTTCCTTTCTTTTTTATGATTTTTTCAATTTTATATACATCATCTTTTTTATTATAGTTTACCATTTCATTTTCATAAAAAGTTCCTTCAATTTCTTTACTGTTTAAATCTTTTAATCGATAAGTAATAGGATCTGTTTTTAATACTTCAGATACTATAAAAATTTCCTCCGTAAATGTAGAATCATCTACTTTTCTGAATGTTTTTTTAATTGTTGATATTCTAACACTATCCCCTATCTCATATTTAGGTTTTTTCATGATCTTTTTAGTATATAAATTTTTATAAACTAGAGATTCATTATCGTCTCGACTAGCCTCAACAGGTGTCATTTTTATAGATCTATGATATGAATTGTTATAATTTTTAAGTAATTTAGGTAATACATCAATATATCTTTTAGTATTGTTAGCGTGCATATATTTTATAATTTTTTCTCTTATACTTCTATTAAATCTCTCAGCTATTGCAGATTTTATTTCTTTATTATAAGTCGTAAACCAATGTATATTATTATCTTTGAATAATTTTTGTGTAACTTTTCCTGTAAATTCAGTACCTTCATCTGTCAAAATGAATTTTGGCTTTCTTTCTTTAAAAACTTGTCTGAAACCTTGTACTACTTCTTCAGATGTTTTTCTTTTTATTGGGAAAGCCCAAGAATATTTATTAAAAGCATCTATAACTGTTAACAAATAATTAGTTCGATCATTATATTTGCTATAATTTTTTATAAATAACAAATCAGCGTCAAATTGATTATTACTGTTTGGAACATAAACTCTCCTTCTTTTAAATTTAGGAATGACAGGTTTATATCTAGAATATACATCTTGTTCATGTAAAAATTCTTCAACATTAGGTTATCCTGTTTTTCTTTACAATTTTTGAATACCACAATAACCTGTTTCTGGATTATAATATGTCTCTTTTAAATTCCTAAAAAAGTATTCTTTTTACTTCCACAAATTGTACAAATACCTTTACCAACTGGTTTGTTATTTTTAGAAGTAGTTTCATAATAATTTTTAGTTTCTGTTTTCTTTTTACACTTGACACAATACATATTAGGAGATATTCCTAACCCAAAAGTTTTTTTAGCTTTAATAATAGGTTTAATAATTCCTCTATCTAATCTTTCTCGAAATGTTGGATCTTGTATTGCATTTAAATCATATATTAATTCTTGATCAGCAACATGTCTCTGTTTTGTATCTTTTGTTTTACTATAAGAAATATCATGTTTTTTACATGCTTTATCAACTTTATTTATTCCAGGATCACCTCTTTTTAATCTTTTTTCTAATTTTGTAAATGGACCACAATATTGATATCCTGGTAAATGCATTTCTGGATGATTTATTTTATCTTGTAACCATCCAACAATATCACCACCTTTCATTTATTTAGGATGAATAAATTTATATCCATTCAGTTGCATTTGTTTTACACATTTTTCAACTGGATTAAATTTTAAACTTTTTATGAAGTCCTTTTCTCGCATATAAATTTCTTCTTCTGTTATATCCTTAGCTTTAAACGAATTAATGAGTTCTTTATAAAAATTATAACAATGTCTATATTCTTCTTTCCTTTCTGCTATTTTTAATGCAAGATCAATAGCTTCTACTATACCAACCGATAATTTTAAAAAAGCAAGCGGAAGAAAGGCAATAGCTGATAAACCCGTTCCACTTAGAATGACCTTACTTACTGATAATGAAATACTTATCTTTTGATACAAATTTCTACTCTTTCTGTAAACATACAATCTTTTTTCTAAATATTCTTCCATTTCATTTATATAGGATCAAATTTTTTTCTGTATCTCAGTTTTGGATTCACTAAATCTAACATTAAAAAATCGTATTGTTTTTGAACACTTTTATTATATATTTGTTTGAATTCTTCAGTACTTAATTTACCATCTATCTTATAATCTGTTGAATTTCTTTTGGTTGTAGATTGAAAAATATAAAATAATTACAGTTCTTTCTTATATTGATAGGTGTTGAATAATATGACTGTGATAAATAAATAATAGATGCGTTTTTCTTTCTACCTCTGATAAATAATTCTTGAATGGTTTTTTGATCTTTCTCAGTCACACAATCATCGAAAATAACTAAATTCTTTAATGAAGGATTTAAATCATCTACTGTAATAAAATCATCTGAAGAAAAGAATACTCCTTTTTTGTATTTATCATATAATTCTAATAATGTCTTCTTATTCTTCTTACATTTCAAAATATCTTCTCTTTCTATATCTTCAAACAATGTATATATTTCTTGTAATTTAGAATATTTAGGTTCGTATAAATCTTTTGCACATATATATAGTGCATCAAAATTTAAAAAATCATAAATCATATTTAACAGTTAATTTGTTTTACCTGAACCTGAAGGCCCTGTTATAAGCAATCTAAATGGATGTTTAGGTAACAAAGGATGTTGATTAGGATCAGGTAACTTATCTGGTTCCGTGTAATCTTCAATTTTTATCATTTATATAACAGTAAAAAATAATTTACTCGCTGTAAAAAATAATCTACTCGCTGTAAAAATTAATATTATATAAATGAACAAATTAGAAAAAGAACGAAAACACAAGTTTATAAAGCAAATAAAAGATTCAATTAAATTAGTAAAATTAGAAAAAGAAATAAGAAAGAATAGTGAAGATCAACTAAAAGAAAAATTAGGTATTCAAAAAACCTTAGAGGAATTTCATAAACCAGTCACTCAAGAAATTGAAAAATATGAAAAATCAAATAAAGAGGTTGTAAAAAGTATTCAAAATGCTGTAGAAAATATTTCATTTCCACCTCTTGATTACACATCAGATGTTAAACAATTGATGGATAGAGCAGAAGGAAAAATTACATTTTACAGTGATAAATTTATGGATATACCGTTTATCAAAAAAGAAAATTTAGAATTACCTTCTGATCTTATAAATAAATCTCAAAAAGATCTTGATGAAATAATAGCAATAGCTAAAGAAAAGCGAGATACATATAAAAGAATGAAAGGAACTAATACTAAAAATTATAACTATTCTAAAGCTGAAAGTGATCTAGAAAAAATTAAGGAATCAGATTATAAAATGGAAATGATGAAAAAATATATCCACGTCTTACATCTCATGAATGAGGCTAAACCTTGGTTTGGTGAAGGTATAGATAAAAAGGATGTATTATCAAATTTAACAGAAAAAATATGTAGTGGAAGTAAATCAAAGAAATTGCATAATCAAGTAGTTTTATTGTTAGATATGTTATTAAAAAATGGAGAAATGACTTACAATGATGTACAACGATATTATAAGCAATTTCTCCTATAATAAATGATAAAAAATAAAGTTTATTTAAGTGAAGGTCAGAAAAATAAACTTAAATCAGCTTTTAGAAATAAAGAAGAACTAACATTACAAATAGATAAATCTAAAACTCCTAATTATGAGATGTATTTAACTAAAACTCAAATTAATCATATTAATGATGGAAAAAGAATTACAATCAGTAAAACTCAATTAGATAAAAATGGAGGATTTTTACCATTTCTAGCAGCACTTATACCCTCTTTAATAACCGCTGCTAAATTTGCAGTTCCAGCATTAGCAACAGGTGCTTTATCTGGATTAGCTAGTTCAACTGTACAAAAAAAGGGATCTGGGAAAAAAAATGGGAATATATCAACCTTGGGAATTAGTAACAAAATGATTGAAGAAAATATGAAAAATGAAAAAGGATTTAGAGGTGTATTTACCTCCGATTTATTACCTAAAACAATAGATAAATTTGAAAATGGAATCATTAATTTAGATGTATCGACAGGTCCTGGAACTCATTGGGTTTGTTATTATAATGATCCTAAATATAAATATGTGGAATATTTTGATCCGTTTGGTGAATATGACAATATGAAGAAAGACTATATTCCTAAAAATATTAAAACATTTCTTGTTACATCGAATAAAAAACCAAAAATAGGTCATAATGATAGTTTTTTACAGAAACTTACATTTGTGAAATGTGGTTTATTTTGTATGAAATTTATAAGAGAAAGGAATAAAGGTATATCACCTAAAAATGTTCTCAAATCATTTTCTACACAAAAATCTAGTGACTATAATGAAAATTTTGTTCTGTATAAATGATAATATTAAAATCTGAAGGTCATGAGAAATCAGAGGAATTTACTGTAAATTTTATTACACCTCTTAAATTAAAAAAATTAGCTTTACAGTCATTTTCTATGGAAGTTTCATGGTATAATATAAGTGAGAATTATGGAAATAACATATTTAGAATATATAAATTAGGCACAGATATAACAATTGTTATCTCAAATGGTAATTATACTACAAGAGGTTTAAATGAGTATATGATAAAAATATTTATTGAAGCAAGACAAAGAATATCTATTAAACTGAAAAAAGGTTGGGTAATTGATTTTACAAAAAGTAACTTTCATAAAATTATTGGCTTTTTAAAACCGACATATGGAAGTTATGATGAAGAAACAAAGGTTGAAGGTGAACATATATCTGATATATCCAATGGAAATGATAATATTTATATTCACTGTGATGTTGTAAAAGGATCTTTAATAAATCAATATAATTCAGAAGTCATATATTCTTTCACTAATAAAAACCCTCCAGGTAGTATAATTTCAAAAGAATTTAATAATTGGATATATTATCCTGTTAAAACGGATCCTGTTGAAAGAATAAAAATGAGGATTACTAATCAAAAAGGTGAATTAATTGATTTAAATAAAGGAGCTGCAGAATTTAATTTTATACCTATTTTTTCTTCATAAATAAATGAATAAACATAGATTATATAGAAAAAGTAAGAAAATACAGGGATTTTTAAAGGTTTTGTTGAAAACTGAACCTATTATTGAAGACCAAACACGGAATAAATTAAATGAAATATTTTCTATGAAAAAGAAAGGAGGTGGTTTTAAAATTCTTCCTAAATAAATGCAAAAGATTTATGATTTGAGTGATACTCATTATTATCATAATGATCATATTAAAAGTTATGAATTAAGAGAAATTCATCCAAAAGAACATAGTTCAGATGAGAATGCCACCTATGTTTTTCATATTAATGATACTAAAGCAAAAATTTTATATTCTAGAGGATATCTTGAACAAAAATTAAAAATTACAAAACATGATAAAACATCCATAGCAAACGAAAATGTTTGTCTGGTAAATGGTGGTGGTTTTATCAAAACTTTAAAAGTATATATAGGAGATACCGAAATTGAATCAAATACACAGTCAAATTTTTCAATCATGAATCATGCTTTAAGATTAACTCATTATACTCCTGATTATACAACATCACAAGCTCAAGATGAATTTTTTTATCTAGATACAGCTGATTCAGTTGACTGAAAAGAGTTAAAATATGAAGGTACTTTAGAAGCTACTACTAAAATAACTGAATTTTTTAATAATTTGAAAATGAATAAAGATTATAACGAAGGATTCACAAAGAGATGGGAACTAACGAAAGATAGCAATGTCATTAAAATATGGACACCTATAAAATATATAATCGATTTCTTTAGAGAATATGAAAAGGTAATTTCTGGTTTTGAAGTGAAAATAGAAATTCAAAGAAATGAAAATAAGAATATGATATATACTGATGTCGAAAATGTTAATTATAAGGTAGTAGTTGAAGGTTTAACCTTGCATTTACCTTATATAGAATTTAAAAATTCTGCAGAAAGCGTGCTTATGGAATCATTTTTATCTGATAAAGATATAGAGGTAAATTGGGATCGATATAGATTTAAGCTGGTAGGTCCCTATAAAAGCGATAGTGGATCTGTCACAGCTGCAACAGCATCTGATGAAGTTTTAGGTGTCTATGTTATTCCTCAGTACGTTGAAAGAGATGTCAATTATGAAAAAAATAATATGATATTTGATAATATAGATATGACTGAATGCTGGTTGATGATTAATAATAAACAAATTCCTCTTATGCGTTACAAAACGAATTTTACCAAAAAAGATTATAATAGAGTGTATGAAGCTCTCTTACATGCAGGATTAAATGATATTAATACAGAAACAGGATGTTTGATAAATAAGAAGAATTTTGGAGAAATGTATACTATTTTTTATTTTGACTTATCAAATCATGAAAACTATACCGATTTAAATAATTTAGATATTGAATTTAATTGGGAGAGATTAATGAATACTCAAAAAGATTATAAGTTTTATATTATTTTTAAAGAAAGAAAGAGATGTTTTATAAATTTGAAAAATAAAACTATAACAATGGTTAAGAGTTTAAAATCATAAAATTAATAATATAATAAATGAGTGCTTATTATCCACCTTATGATGATCAAATGAAAGACGGGCCTATTGGACCTCCTGGTATAGGTTTTAAATTAATGGATGATGGAAATTATGATATGGAAAATAGAATTTTAAAAAATTGTGAAAATCCTATAGATGATTTAGATTTAACCACTAAAAGTTTCGTTTTGAATAAAATAGAGAATAACCATTTTGAATTGAGAGATCTTATAGAAACTAAATATGATAAGGATTTTTTATCCTTTACTGAAGAAACAGGTAGGAGAATAAAAGAATTAGATGAAACAATTTTACATTCCTCAGAAGGAAAATCGTACGATGCAAAAGATAAAAGAATAGGAAATGTAGCAGATCCTAAGGATGATAAAAATGTTGTGAATAAAAGATATTTTGAAAAAAATTCGTTAATATTACAGAGTGATAAATTTGATGCAAAAAATAAAAGAATAGGTAATGTAGCAGGCCCAGAATATGATAAAGATGCTGTCAATAAAATATATTTAGATAATAGAGATATCTGGATTACCGTAGAAGATCTTATTTTTACAGATGGAGAATTTACAAAGGTAAATTTCAATATGATGAGTTCTAAATTACTGGATCAAGAGATGCGATTAACTACAGATATGTATATGAAAATTTCCATATATATAGCTGTATATGATACAGTAGAAAATAAATATATATATGATAAAAGTCCACTGATATCACTAGAAATCAATGGTAAGGAAATTTTAAATGTTAATACAGATACAGTAACCTGTTTTGCTTATGGTAAACGTGATGATATCATCACATTATGGATAAAATCCGATGGTAAATCAAACACTTTAAAACCTTATATGCATATTGAAAAAATCCCTTTCTAAAATACGTTCACCAATAAATGGATATTGATCGGAATGCATTTTCCAGAAATAATTTATCTGAAGATGTAATTAGAAATCTTAAAGATCATGTAAATATGGATTTAATTTTTCAATATTCATCACTGTCTGATTCTTTTATTGAAGAATTTGCTCAACCTGATGATTGGCCTAAAATTTCTAGATATCAAAAATTATCTTATGATAATTTTTGGCACAAATAACAAAATAATGTAGTATACAGCTGTTTCGAGGATACGTTGCATCTCCTTCGTCAGGGCAAGTGAATCAACAAACCCGAAGTCCAAAAGAGGAATAAGCCAAAACCTCTGCACAAATATGTTCTATATAAACAGGTACTCTCTGTGTCCATTTCTTTTTTGGACTTCGGGTTTATTGGTTCCCTTACACTGACGAAGGGGATTCAACGTATCCTCGAAACCGCTGTATGCTGCATTATTTTGCTACTTGTGCTTATTTACTCTGCTCTAATTTTCTTTACTACCATCATTGTTTTCCATAGGAAATAATGCTATGAAAATTTTACAATTCGAATAATTAGTGTTCCAATTAAATGAATTTCTAAAAATTTTACCTCGTTCTGGTATTTTACATAAAATATCTATAAAGTTTTGTAGCCGTAGGTACATTTGTTCTTGAGCTATTATGTCCACACACACACACATACACGCAGGCGCTCGTGCAAACCGACATATTTTCAAAAGTGTTCAAAATGGGTTCAGGAGGTCTTAAAACGCACTAATTATAATCAATATGCTAACGTCATAATCGAGAATTTGAAATTTTTCAGGAAAAATAAACTTTATATTACAGTATAAAAAAGTAAAATATCATAACACTTATGAGATCTAACGTTTTATATGCAAGATTCCCGATTCTCTTGTAAAACAATTTGGCTCATAATATGTGACACATATAGCTACAAAGTTTAGTTCAGAGTTATATAGCTGACAACATCATTTATTACCTGACAACTCAGGTGTCTAATAGGTTAACGGAGCTTACTGTCATCGGTTGCGATCTCTAATAAATAATGGAGTAAACAATGATGGTGTCATTCTACATTTGAAATCACGCGTTCCAATTCTCTTCTGTGGATCATTCATTTATCTCCTCCATTTTAATAAACGGTTACTTTGACACTTTTTTAATTAGGTCCAATTTATATATAATCCAATTATAGGTCAATTAGGTCCAATCACTTTCAGATCCTATTGGTAAGTAACTTCATATCTGTGAGAATATTCCTGTATTTCATTTCAGATCACTTAAATATTAAGGCTCTATGTTTCCACACGCTGACAAGTGCATGCTGATAAGTGTATGTAGACAAGTGAATATTAAGCACGAAACCGGTCCATGAATGTTGATATTCGCAATGGGAGTGTCTTCCAAATGTTGGGAACTCTCCTTACAGACGGGTTTTAACCTTAGAGGAGAGATACGAAGATACTCTTTATTCCTGCTCTAAGGTTTTAACACCTCCCAACATTCTTGAAAAGTGTTTATGACTTTGTTCATTCTGCCTGTCTGTCTGTTTGTTCGTGCGATAACTGCCGTAAAAATGACGTTATCAAAATGAAATTTTAGTATGTTGTTGAAACGGTTTGTGGGACATATGGGAATGTAAAAGAATAATATCACCCAATTAGTTTTAGATTGAAACCGGGTTGAAAAAGTGAAGTACACTGAACCCTGGGACCTAATTTTTTAAACATATTTTAATCGGAGTTGATATTTACAAATTGCTTCGAATATTTTAGGAAATATTCAAATTATCCCATAAAATATATAAAAAATATTTCAGCAAAATATGTTCGGCAGTTTTTTAAATAAAAATTAAAATAATAATTACACACATATTATATAAAGAGGTCACGTGACCTACTGCAAAATAAAATATGGCATCCATCTTTTTTTCCTAGTGTCAAAATCGTAATTTTTAAAGTTATTTTAAATTTATATTTAGTGTTGCATTCGTCCTAAAACCGCTTTAGTTTTGCGTATTTTCTGTGCATCTATATTATGTGGCAACGCAATTACAATATTTGAAAATAATTTTCAAATATTTATTTCAAATATTCATTTCGAGTTTAAATGATCATCAAACTTTGATTATTTCTACGACGAAGCCTAATTTAATGGATGCAGAATGCAAGCAATTGATTGTAGGATGAGTTGTATAAGAATTGCTGAATTTTTTTCATGCAAAATTATTTAGCCCTGGAGTCTGGAATAAAAGTGATATGAATGGAGTATTCATTGCTTTTGCTTTTACATAAAGAGCCAGATGATTTATATCTCGATGACGTTATTGGGAAAAAAGTTCATTCTTTTCGATGAAGTTTTAAGTTTTCAAGTAAAATAAATTATTGCAGTTCTGTGATAAAAAAAAATATCACCGCTGAATGTATCGCATTTTAGAGATGTTTAAATAAAATTGCATTTCAGTTGGAAAGTGTTTCATAATCAGTGCTTTATGATTGATAGATTTTTCTTGTTTGATTATAAATTAGCTTTTAGACTTTCTTTGTTTCAGCATATATATCGCAAATGCAGCTCAACTACTTACTCTTAGGAAGTTCTACATTGAATGTATAATTTTCTTTGATAATATAGCCATATCTGGTTCTCACAGATTAAATCCACTTTCTGTTAAGAATATTTAAAGAGAAACTTTCGTCTTTGACGGCTTGGTAATGTTTGATCCTTACCGTTTGAAATTTAATCCTGTTTCGTGTTGATATGAAAAAATAATTTTATCTGGTGCTAAAGTTTTTATTTTTCTAAAAATAAAATTTAATTCTGAAATGCCAATGTAAAATCCATTCGAGTGTGTTTTGATTATATTTGTAAACAGAAATATATTCTTTGCAGAAGATAGAGATTTTCATGAAATGCGTATAACAGACCATAACCAAATATTTGCATTTAGAAATGCGCGAGACCTTCTTCTTTTTTTAAAATGATTTCAAGAAATCTGAGATCGTAAATCTTTCACTGAAAGAATGTTAAAACGTGTTATCAGTTCTTTAATTATGTAATATTTTCACAATAAATATTAATTTATGCTCTCATTAATAAGGTTGAAATAAATACAATTAATAACTTATGTTATAATATGTTTTCGAATATTTCATTGAACGATTTAGAATTCAGAAATTTGTAAAACTCTTTTTAAAGTGCAAGAACCCACATCACTTTTTCAAGTGTGTTATTACTTTACCAAATAGGTAGGTAATACAAGAAGCATTTTACTCGATAGTACTAGAAGTGTTTCTGCCCGAAAATAGCTGAGTAGATCTAAATAAAATTCTTTTGTTCACAAGTAAATTCATAATAAGTTTTCTTTTTTTTAGAAGTATACAACCGCATTGAGAGTAACTTAACAGAATTAGAAGATATAGAATCAATTCGTAAATATTAAGCATTTACTGCTGCTCTAATTCTAAGATGCAATATCTACGTTAAATGCACTACAAGCTCACGTATCAATATATTATTAAACTTGATGAACTAAGCTATTATACAAAATACGCAATAAATTAACTTTGTATAGTACGTACAGCTCAAACTGCTGCTGAAGTAATAAAACTAAAATAACTTAATTTAAAAACAACATACAACACAAACTAATAGTGTCGACTGGTTCCGAAGACAAAAAAACTGCCTTCTTCGTCAGGTTATACAAAAAATGTAACCTCCACTCGTGAGAGCACCGGCGGCAATTGAAAAACAGCAAACGTGATTGAAGCAAGTTAATAGGGTCGCCAACAGCGAGAGAAGAAAAAAGGCGCTAAAAAACCAAGGAGAAACAAGAGGTAGGACACACCACGAATGAACCCGGCCGTCCAAATAGTTGCTCTTAGTCCTCTGGACGAGTCGGACGGTCTGGGTCTTCTACACCACGAATGAACGGTAAAATACGAAATAAGAAAGACGAAAGTGAATGCACAACAAAGGATTCAAAGCACTTGTTTATTGAGTAAAACTACGAACACAAATTAAAAGAAATTGCAACCAACCAGTTTCGAAAATTACATGAGTCGATCAAACTAGCTTTAAGGAAAAAACAGATTTCGTCGATACTTTTACCGCTAGTTTAGTCGACGCATGTAGCTTTCGAAACCGGTAAAGTATTTTTTAAAAATTTAATAAAGTTTTTATGTTCGTGATTTTACTCACTGAACAAGTGCTTTGAATCCTTTGTTGGAATTCACTTTCCACGTTGGTATTTTTACCATTCATTCATTCCGTATCCTCCCCGTTGTTTCTTCTTCCTTGGATTTTTACCTCTTTTTCCGCCTCTTGTCATTGGCAACCCTCTTTCCCTGCTTCAGTCCCGTTTACTATTCTTACATCAGTAGTCTATCTAGCTCTCACAAGTGGGGGATGCCCTTTTTGTCTGTCCTGTTGAAAAAGTTTGTTGTTTGCCTTTGAAACCGGTCGCCTCTATTAATTTTGTGTTGTATGCTACTTTTAATGAAGTTTTTTTCAGCATTCTTCTTCATATAACTTCGTATAATTTCTGGAGGGTTCGAGTCTTTATCTGGAACCTTTGTAATTTTTCTTTTCTTTTTGCGTTGACGTCATTGAACATTTTATTTTGATAGTCTCAAATTCAAACGATTTTATAATTTTCACGTCAATGTGAAATATGATTATTAAATCCTTAAAGTGGTTAGGTTTGTGAGTGTACGTGTAGAGCTATTTGAAACTGAAATAATACTCTAATTCCTCTCGTGACAAACATGATAATGAAAGGAGATTATAAAACGATTAAGTAATAAATTAAAGACAAATCCTTAGATTTTAAAAAGTCATTTAATAAACCTCCAAAAGACGTATATATAAATTGAAAGTCAGAGCTCTTTCGGTTATCTTTATACCTTCCATCAGTGGCATTAAATGAGATTCGCAAACAACATACTTAAATACCATTCACACTGGCAGACCAAATTTGCATATAACAATCGTCGTCATTACAAAAACAAAAGACATACTAACACATCAAGTTAAATACGAGCAAGAAATTTACGTAGACCATGTTTATAATACAAATTAGAACGTGACAATTTATCCTTTTAATTTGTATTATAAACATGGTCTATGTAAATTTCTTGTTTGCATTTAACTTGATGTATTAGTATGTCTTTTATTTTCTGTAATGATGACGATTGTTATATGCAAATTCGGCCTGCCAGTGTGGATGGTATTTAAGCATGTTGTTTGCGAATCTCATTTAATACCGCTAATGAAGGGTACAAAGATGAACGAAAGCGCTCTGGCTTTCAATTTATATATACGTCTTTTGGAGGTTTATTAAATGACTTTTTAAAATCTAAGGATTTGTCTTTAATTTATTACTTAATCGTTTTATAGTTATGATGCGTTACCACTCTTAGTATTAAAGGAGATTATAAAGTTCACGAATGCGATTGTTGGCACCAATACTAATTGAAATATGAATCCCAGGTTACAGCATAAGTATGTAAAACATGGGAAAACAGACACATAGATTTCTAAATTCATCGTGCAGTATTTTAAGCTCATATTTAACCGCAGTCACTTTAAACTTTATCCTGAAAATATAGTTTTTAATTGCGATTGTAAATAATTTTCAGACCCCACTTTGATAATAAGAGCTTGCAATTTCGTCTAGTCACTCCATGGTAGAGCGTTAGCTGGCCAGTTCGAAGATCCAAGGTTCGATTCCTGGTTGGGGCAGAAGGTTCTTTACAATGGCGACAAAAAAATCAACCCTGTAGGTTAGTGTAAAGATGTCGAAGGCCTGAAAGTGACTCTAGTCAACTAACGTAAATTCAGTGGACTCTGGGATATTAAGTGCCGATTTTAAATCGAGAGAATAACGATCACACAGGACGTTAACCTGGAGTATAAAAGTAGCATCAGAGGGTAAACCTTAGGTAAAAATAGCAGGAGGTGGTCAGTCAGATTGTCAGTTGCACGCCAGTCTGACATTAGAGAGTGGAGAATGCAGAGTCCACTTTGACAATAAGACCTTGCAATTTCGTCCCAGTAGCTCAACGGTAAAGCGTCGACTAGCCAGTTCGAAGATTCGGGGTTCGATTCCAGGTTAGGGCAACAATGTTCTTTACAAATTGTTACCAAATGATTAAATTGAATTAAATTTCGCGACTAGAAATGTAAGGATTATATATCCTATGATATCATCCACCAATGAAGATAAAGATAGATGCACTACTTTTTCATAGAAATTGAAATTGCACAGAAAAGAGATGCTTGATATGATTAAAGTGATTATAAATTCTGACGTCTATATAGATAACAACTAAACAATATACAGATATAGATTATATGAAAATCGAACGCTTGTGGTATAAAATAGTCTAGTTCGATACCTTATGTTCAATATCTTTATGTTCGAGACCCTTAAGTTTGTTCTAAACTGAAATGTTCCTATTTTCCCTAACATGCCCAAAATCTACAATTTATAAACATGTTATTAAACACGAGGTGCCTAATAATGTCAGAACACGGTTCGAATCTTAAATTTACCTTGATTCATAATATTAAACATATTTCAATCACCAATGTACCCTTGGTAATACCTTAGAAAGAGTTTGCTGTGAAATAATAAAAATATTCTGACATTGATTTTGCAACTATTTGTCTATTTGCTGCTTTTACCATGTATTTTTATTTTTACCATGTATTAGAATTATTTTATTTTTACCATGTATTTAGAAAAACGTTCACAGAAAGAATTATATTCTCGAAAATAGTTCATAGTTTCTCAAAGAGAGAAATTTTACGGCTAACAAACTGTCAAATTAGCGTTCCCAATCTACATATAATTTAGTTACTCTATAAGGTATAATTTCATTAATGCATATACCTCCTCCGATAAGGTTGAAGAATTCTATCAAAGTATGCTGCGATGTTTCTGAAAATTTCATGAAAGTTAATATGAAATGTTCTCAAAGTTTATCAGAATGTGAGAAAATAAAATTCGGCAATACATTTTATGCTGTTGTGAAACTAAAACATATATTCAGATATAATACGATATATTTGCCTAATTCTAACATACGTAATAAGACAAAATTTCATTAAATTATGTTTCACTTCAAAAGAAATTTTGGATATACTCTTTCGACATTCTCTTATTGGATTAAGATATAGAAGAAAACAATTAAAAATCCAAAGTTATTTAGGATTCAATCTCCCAACGCATACTGGTTGATTTTGCTCTTATTAAAATTCACTAGCAGTGTATCACAGGAAATAAGTGTTGTTGTTGAAACCCAGACCGTCCGACCTACCAGAAAGGTGTAAGGTAACAGTTTGGACGATCGGGAAGTGCCACCCAATTTAGACCGGAACCCAGTGGGGGAGGCATCCACAGGGATCGTACCCTCCTTCCTCTACCACCAACCTCTCGGAAGGACTTTCGGACCCACATGTTTAACGTGATCGTACTCCGCATGAATATGGCGGCAGTTTTGGCAGTGGCTGGAATCGCAGGAAATAAGTGTGAACTTTCTGTTTAGAAAGCCAGAATGATGACAGATAATTTCAATTTTTTTATTCAGCTGACTGAAAAAATGTATCTTTCATGCTTAAACTGTAAAAAAATGTATCTTTTTTAGATATCATATTCAAGTTATTCTTTTAAAATATTCTGTAAACATGTTCTAAACCTTTCTTTTTCAAATTGGCAACAGCTTAGGGACATCGATGGAGGCAATTGTGTGTTAAAAATATTTTGATAGTATTAACATCCATAGCGCAATTCAAATTATCTGTTACTCCATATACTATATAATACCATGATTGTTACGGAAATTATCATTGTTTTCCCATAGAGATAATGATATGAAAATCTTAAAATTAGTGTTCCCAATTATGAGAGCTACTAGAAATTTTTTCTGTGTTATTTATCACATAATGTAGCTACATATACAATATTATAACAGCAGATGTAATCGTTCTTGAAGTATCGTGTTTATACCTGTCGCTCCCTCCCAAACACGCATACACACACACACACACACACAAAGAGACGTATATATTTTCAAAAATATTTAAAATTATTCATGTATCATTTGTGACTTTGGCAACATTTAAAATAGTCGCCAAGTTGGCTACGTATCTCTAAATTTCAAGCGTTGCAGACGGACTGACGGAGAAATGGGTTATTCTTATTGTCTACTCTTATTCTCTTTCTAAGATATTGAACTTTCATCAATTAGTCGTCATTTTCATTAATTTAGCGTCATTTTTATCAATTTGGCTACATTTTCATTAATTTGGCAATATTTAAAAAAGTCGTCAAATTGGCGACATTCTGCAAAATTCTCACCAAGTGTTATGGACGGAGAAATAAGTTATTCTTACAGGAAATGAATGACTATTGGAGTTCAAATACAAAAGTATTACCCAAAGTATCTTTTCTAATGAATGGAAGAAGCTAGATCCACGAGAATAATGTCACTAATTTATCGCATGATATTACTTATGAAAAGGGCACATATTTTAGCATAGTTAATATATTTTTTTATTTTACGTGATTTATTGATAAATTTATATGGAAAATGTGCAATATCTCGTGAACGGTTCATGCTAGTGTTTTAAAGTTTATGTCAATCATTTTCTAATGAAAAAATAACGTAAAAATTATTACTATTTACGTAACCTTATTAAAGGTTAGGATTTTTTCAAAATTTCACTCAAAATTTTAGGTTTTGGTTTTCTGATGATCTTTTCAAAATTTCACACGAAAATATACATTATACTATGTACAGAGTGGCCATAAAGTAACGTGTAAAGTAACGTAAAGTAAAGCTCAGAGGCCGCTAGCGAGTAATATGTATTAGACGAAACGTAACAAAATTCGGTGGGCGTACACAGTGGAACATGCGGTTTCGATTTCTGGAGAGAGAGAAAAAAAAAAAAATCCAAAAGTCGCCTTCAGGGGAAATTTTGGCGCTGTTTACCGAGTAAAATGCACTAATTTGTATAATTCCGTGTAGCGATCATGTGGATAAAAGGAAAGGCTAGGAAAATTCTCATCATTCGGAGGCGAACTACCTAGTACCTTTAGATGGTTCTTCCCTTACGTGACCGCGCTTTGTTAGTCAAGCTGTATTATCAGCGGAACGAGACTGCCAATGCTGCCCTTTGTGAATTTCAGCGGTTGAAGAAGTTACGACGAGGACGGATGAGCTTAGCAAACTTACGGAACATGATTTAACGATTTGAAATTACCAGTGGAAAATGTCGTGCAACGCATGCAGTTCTTGGTACATCACAATGGTGGTCATATTGAACCTCATTTGTAATTAACAATAAACGTTGTCATGCATTGTTAACAAAATTGATGTGTACTGTCTCATTTGGCATTTACTCATTCATTATTCACAATACTACATTTTTGCAGAGCTAAAATTTCCCTGGAAGCGACCTTTGGAACTATTTTTTTTTTCTTTTAAAGAAATCGAAACCTTATGTTCTACCGCGTACGTCCACCGAATTTTGTTACGTTTCGTCCAATGCATTACTTGCTAGAGGTCTCTGATCACCTCACTTTATTTTATGGTCAGCCGGTATATAAGGAAAGTAAAAATTAATTTTGATACGATTTTGATTCGACGATAAAAACACAGTATCGTGGATTTTATACATTATTTCTTTCCTTATATACAATAATGTATAAGGAAAGTATTGTGACGGAGTCGAAAATTCGAATTCGAGTTTTCGACGGGAGAGCACGTTTCAAGCATCTCTGATCACGAATCGAACATTTTTTAAGTGATGTCTGTGTGTGTGTGTGTGTGTGTGTGTGAAAGTATGCATGTGTGTGTGTGTGTGTGCGAAAGTATGTATGTGTGTGTGTCAGTGAGTCTGTAGAGACTATAACTGCCGAACGAATGAACCGATGCAAACGAAATTTGGTACAGAAATTACAATCCATAAATACTAGAAGCCTATTGTTTTTATACGCAATCGAATGTTCAGAACCCCTCCTAAATTTTCGAGTGAAATTTTGAAAAAATCGTCAAAAAATCAAAACTCGTAATAAAGTTACGCAAATAGACATTTCTTATGTAATCTTTCATTAGAAAACGATTGACATAAATTTTAGAACGCTAACATGAACCGTTCTCGAGATATTGCTCATTTTTCAAAAAATCATTGAAAAGTCATATAAAATAAAAAAAAAATATTTTCTATAGGGAAACATGTTCACTTTTCATATGTAATACCATGCGATAAATTTGGTGACTTCATTCTCGTGGATCTAGCTCGTTCCATTCATGAAAAAAGATACTTCGAGTAATACTTTTGTATTTGAACGCCAATAGTCATTTATTTGCTGTAAGAATAACTTATTTCTTCGTCCATAAGGCTTGGCGAGAGTTTGGTGACGAATTTGGTGGAATGTTGCCAACTTGACAACTTTTTTAAATGTTACTAAATTAACAAAAAACTCTCCAAATGGATAAAAAAGACGCTAAATCAATGAAAATGACGACTCATTGACGAAAATTCAATATCTTGGAAAGAACATAAATATCTACTATAAAAATAATCTATTTTTTTTACTGTAAAAGTAGTAAATTCATTGCATTATATAAAGAAATTCATGTGCTGCCCACATCAGATTTTTTACTTTCCTTATATACATAATGTATAAGGAAAGTATTGTGACGGGGTCGAAAATTCGAATTCGAGTTTTCGACGGGAGAGCACGTTTCAAGCATCCCTGATCACGAATCGAACATTTTTGAAGTGATGTCTGTGTGTTTGTGTGTGTGTGTGTGTGTGTCAGTGAGCCTGTGGAGACGATAACTGACGAACGAATGGACCGATTCGAACGAAATTTGGTACAAAAATCACAATCCGTAAACACTGGAAGCCTATTGTTTTTATACGCAATCGAATGTTCAGAACCCCCTAAATTTTCGAGTGAAATTTTGAAAAAATCGTCAAAAAATCAAAACCGCTAATAAAGTTACGCAAATAGACATTTCTTATGTAATTTTTCATTAGAAAACGATTGACATAAATTTTAGAACGCTAACTTGAACCATTCTTGAGACATCGCACATTTTTCAAAAAAATTATCAAAAAACTATATAAAATAAAAAAAAATATATATTTCCATCCATAACGCTTGACGAGATTTTGGCGACGAATTTGACAGAATATCGCCATCTTGGCGACATTTTTAATTGTTGCCAAATTAACGAAAATCTCGCCAAATGCATAAAAATGACGCTAAAGCAATGAAAATGACGACTAATTCAAGAAAATTCAATATCTTGGAAAGAATATAAGTGTCTACTATAAGAATACCATTTTTTTTACTGTAAAAGTAGCAAATTCATTGCATTATAAAAGGAAAGTTATGTGTTGCCCACATCAGATTTTTTTTACTGTAAAGGTAGTACATTCATTGCATTATATAAAGAAAGCCATTTGTTGCCCACAACAGATTTTTTTCAGCTTGATGCTACAAAATTGTATACGGATAGGTGCCTCTTTGTGTACATTCAGTAGCCAATAGGTAGTCGATATAGTCACAGATGATTAGCTCATATTTTTGTTGAACACAATGTTTGAAATATAGTCCTTAAATGAGTTATAAAATGCACGCAGTAAATGATTAGTTTTTACTTACTACCAGATACTTTTGATGACTAAGCCAGTTGATATTCTATAAATACCTTTTAACTTTCTATAGTTCACAGATGCGATCAATCGCATTGTTTATAGAAAGTAGTTAACTTCAGTAGTGCATTTTTTGTTCCCATCCGTTGATTAAAGCAGAATTAACCTCAAGCTTGACACTAAACAAAATTTTAGGAAAACTGATATCTTATGTCGTGTACAAAGAAACTAACGAAAAACGTGCAACTTCTAGAATTGCGTATTCAATGCTTGTGAAAATCCAGTTGAGCCTCACTGACGATTTAAATATATCATTTGTTGCAAAAATATCATTAGTGATTTATGAGTAAAATAAAACGGAAATTAAAAATAATTTATTACTAGATTTTTTTTTTCTAAACTCAGTGACACTGTTATAAAAAGAAGCAACAATTAATTTTTGGATTCCTGAATAGTGCATATTCAAGGTTGATTGGATTCCAATTGGTCAAAATAACAATGGAAGTAATCTAAGTTGGTTAGATTCGTCGATGCCAATGGATTCATGCATAGCCCATTTATGCATAATTATGTCAAATTTTGTCCTATGCTACCACGGTTAGAAAATGTAACATTTCGAATAAATTTCGAAATTTTCTGTCGAATTTCAAAAAGTTCTGTCTAGTTTTACAGTTTTTGATAATGAAGCCGAATATTCATGAAAATGATGACATATATCATGATATTCATGATTGATGCATAATATTCATGAAAATTCATTAATATTTGTGCACAACGGTGTTACAATTTAATATTATTTTAATTAATATATTAATATATGGAATTAACATATTTTAATATATGGCCTATATTGCTTATTGAAGATACTATCGATATTGATAAATATCAATTTAGAGTTGAGTACAATATAAGTTAATTCGTTACTTCGAAATAATTTTACATGTTGTCATCTAGAAAAGCACCACATGTACAATTCAACGTTAAAAACATTGTGACGTTGATCTTATACATCATTTTTTCGCTGTGAGAGATGTAAATTCATTGCATTATATAAGGAAAGCCATGTGCTGCCCACATCAGATTTTTTTATTATAATTATAAAAGAAACATTATTGTAACCGCAAAAGTTTTAAAGATCTATTTATCTAATATTGAGTTGAAACTTAAAAAAATTTATCTTATGATGCTAAAAATAGAATATTATTTCCAACCAAATCTGGATTGTATTTACAAAATGTGGATTAAAGAATCGTAGAAAAATCTGATTTTTCAAAAAATTGCTGATATCTATGTCTGGAAATTGAATTGCAAAATATGTTTCTGCTTCGGAATATAAAAAAATATTTCAAAAAGACAAGTTAGAAGTAATCCTGATGCAAAAATGCAGTTTTTGTTCAAAATATCTTGAGTGCTCATGACACATGAGTTGCATATTAATGTAGCATGTAATATGATGCAAAACTCATTTTAAAATTAAAATTCAGAATCTTTTCTGAAAGCATATTTGTATTTTCTTCACTCTTTTCCTGCCAAATATATGTGGTACAAGTGCTTTTTCTTGACTTTCTCTTACCTTTAGTAACACTAAGATGTACTGTATTTCGATTCAACATACTTTTAAAAAGGAATATCAAATACTTTTTGAGCAGCAATTTAGTGCTGCATATATTCATTTAAATTCGGTAGAAAAACTGTCTGATTTTGAAGACCCAAAGTAAAACACTTTTTGTTCCTCATTTTACCTCGACATCATTAAATTCTTATCGATTTACGTATAATCAGGAAGGAGTTCTGAGATTCAGGAGCTCAGAATCCGAGTTCCACTAACTCTGACTACTCCAGAGTGGTGACGCAAGTAAAATGCACAGTATAATTTATGGCACTAATTTTCAACTTGAAACTTATCACGGACTGATAGAATTACAAATTTTCCATCAAACGGATAAATAAAGTGATCTTTTTTAACACTTTACGACAAAGTTGAAAAGTGTTTATGCCTTTGTTCATTCTGTCTGTCTGTCTGTCTGTCTGTCCGTTAGCACGATAACTGCCGTAAAAATGACTTAATCAAAATGAAATTTTAGTATGTTGTTCGGACGGTCAGTAGGACCTATGGGAATATAAATGAATAATATCACCCAATTAGTTTTGGATTGAACCCGGGTTGAAAAAATGAAATACATTGAGCTCTATTGGGACCTAATTTTTCAAACATTTTTTAAGCGGATTTAAAATTCACAAATTGCTTCGAAAATTTTAGGTAATATTCAAATTGTTCCATAAAATATATAAAAAAAAATTCAGCGGAATATATTCAGTAGTTTTTTAAATAAAAATTAAAATAATAATTACACCTCTTATATGAAACGAGTACGTGACCATGATATGAAACGATCACATGACCCACTTTAAAATGATATATGGCATCCATCTTGTTTCAAAATCGTGATTTTTTTAAGTTCTTTTTAATTCATATTGCGTGTTGTATCCGTCCTAAAACTACTTTATTTTTGCTTAAATTCTATGCATCTACATACTGAAACAACGCAATGACAATATATTTGAGTTTAAATGCTCATCGAAATTTGATTATTTCTACAACTAAGCCTATTTTTCACCTATGTAAAATGTAAACAGCAAAATATGTGGAATGAGTTGTAATAGAAGTTTTGTATTTCTTTAACACAAAATCATTTAGTCCATGGAGTCTGCGTAGCTGATATGAATGAAATATTCATTGATTTTACAAGAGAAGGACGATTTTTTTTCGATGAAGTTTTACGCATTGAGTTTGATTACTTGCAGCTCAATGGTCTTAATTTTTAAATAAAATAAATTATTATAGTATTGTGATGAATGAAATGAATGGGAGAAAGTTATGAATGAAATGCTGTTTTTATAGAGAGATCCAGGCGTGTTACTTTTTCTATGACGTCATTTGAATGAATTTCAGTTGTTTTCGATGAAGTTTTCAAATGTAATAAATTATCGTAGTATTATGATAGTTTTAAAAATATTACCGTGGAACGTATTTCATATCAGAGATATTTAAACCAGGAAATTTATATTGCAATGCCGTCATTTGAATGAAGTGCATTTTTTTCAATGAAGGTTTAAGTTTTCAAATTTAATAAATTAATGTAGTATTGTGATAAGATTTAAAATATTACCGAGGAATGTATTGCATTTTAGACTTTTTTAAATAAAATTGCATTGAAGTTGGAAAGTGTTTCATAATCAATGCTTTAAGCATGATTGATCTTTCTTGGTTGCTTCTTCAGTATTCAAATAAATATAAATAAATATAAAAAAAAATAAATAATTGATAAAGATAAATCAAATAAATAAATTACAAGAAAGATCAATCATGCATAAAGCATTGATTAAGAAACACTTTCCAACTGAAATGCAATTTTATTTAAACATCACTAAAATGTGATACATTCAGCGCTAATATTTCTTAAATTATCACAGTACTACAGTAATTTATTATACTTGAAAACTCCAAACTTCATCGGAAAAACCAATTAGTTACACAACACGAACTTTATTCAAATGACGTCATTGAAATATAAATCGTCTGCCTCTCTATGTAAAATCAATGAATATTTCATTCCTATCGCTTATCTCCAGAGCTAATTAATTTTGGGTGAAAAAATTCAGCAGTTTTTATATAACTCACTTTACAATCGCTTGATTTGTTTACATTCTGCATACGTTAAAATTAGGCTTTGTTACACAAATAATCAAAATTTAGTGATCATTTAAAATGAAAAATATTGTAATTGAATTGGTACAGAATTTAGATACGCAGATAATATGCAAAAATAAAACGTTTTTATGACGGATGCAATATTAAATATAAATTGGTCTTTAAACATCACGATCTTTATACAGCGGAAAAAAATAGATGCCATATTTTATTTTGTAATGAGTCAAGTGATCTCTTCATATATCATGGGTGTAATTCTTATTGCAAGTTTTCTTTAAAAAAAAACTACCCAACATATTTTGCTGAAATTTTTTTGTACATTCTATTCCCTTAGTGCGCAGCTTTGCATATGTGCAAAGCTACATATTCATGCTAAATCTCCCTCTCCAGTAGAACTTCGAAGCTTATGCAGCGCAGAATAAATTATAAGGGCTCTTCCCTCCCTACTGCAGACATGAGGTTGGATCCACAGCATCACTGGTCGGAATGGAAGGAAAAAAGAACAACATGCAAATTTCCCAACTGCCGAGGCTATACTTACGTGGCATGTGAAAAATGCATGGTTAACTTGTGTTTAAATAGAGACAAAAACTGCTTCAAAGCTTTTCATGAGATTTAATGAAGAATTATTAATTTTGTTTCTGTGCAGAGAATTATTTTGTGCATAGTTGTCTAATATTCATTATAATTCTCAAATTTCAGGTGAATGCGCAGCTTTGCAGATCTGCAAATACTAAATATTTGTAAATAAAATGTCAAATTGAAAAATAATTTTTTTAGAATTTTTCCATACGTCCTAGGTTCATATACAAATATCTAAAAATTATTGAAAGTTCCAGAAAAATGTGCGCATTTAAGGGTTATGTGATAATTTGAATATTTCTTAAAATTTTTGAAGCAATTTGTTAATTTTAACCTCTTTTAAAAAATGTTTGAAATAGTAAGTCCCATGGGGTTCAATGTATTTCATTTTTTTTAACCCAGATTAAATCAGAAATAATTAGATGGTATTATTCATTTTCATTCCCGTATGCGCCACAGACCGCCTCAACAACACACTGAAATTTCATTTTGATAAAGTCATTTTTACGGCAGTTATCGTGCGAACAGATAGATAGGCAGACAAACAGACAGAATGACCAAAGTCATTAACACTCTCTAAATCTACTACAGCTTTTGCCGATCTCTAAAAACTGGAGAGCTCGTTGTCTAATAGCCTAGCGACCGAACGAGCGGTATTTATCAACAACACCAACCACATAAACATTTTACAACTGTGTTGGAAAGTATTAAAAACGTAAATTTTATTTTAAATTTTACCATGGTCAAATTCAGTTCTGAAGTTTAGATTTAAAGATCAATCCCTGGAGAAAATAAATTGATATTGTTTGCTTCAAAAATGTATTCTGTTTTTACAAAATTTTATTGCAACCAAATATTTCGGCATTCCATAAAATTCAAAGCATTCTAACGTATGGATTTGTTTCTTGACAATTTTTGCAGAGATAATGGAGATTATATGCAAATTAGGGCAAAAGATTGAGTAAATTTAAAATATTGTCAAACGAAAAATGGCATCAAACCTTTTAATGAAATATATACTATTCCCTTCTATTTTTAAATCAAATAAATGCATGATATATTCAATAAGCTTTTAATTTACTCTAAAAATCAATAAACCCTCTGATCTTCGCCGACTGAAATAATTATATTAAATTTCATTCAATTTTATAAATTTTTGAATGATATTGTGCCCACAGATAGACATAGAGACAGACACACAGATGTCATTAAAAGGGTTATTTCTTATTTAGGATCATTCAAAACGTGTAGATTCAACAAAATCCGATTCTTGGATTTTTATTTTAGCGAAAGTAATTAGAGAAATGCATTCAGAAAATGCTACAATATGCTGTTTCACCAAATCTCGAATTTGAAAATTTTTAGGAAAGCAATTGTTGTGCATCTTAGCATTACGGAAAAATTATTTAATTAGATTTAATAATATCGAAGTTATGATGTATAATGTGAAAGTGTATTGCTATATTACTAACTAGTATTCAAGCCTGTCGAAGACAGAAAACTAACACTCTTAAAAATTTAAGTTACAACTTTTTACTTTCCCTACAATACAAAGTAATGTATAAGAAACGGATTAGAATCGTGTCGAAAATCGCAACTCGAGTTTTTGACGAATCTACACATTTCGAAGCACTCTAGAACCCGAAAAAACTATTTTTAGCGCGATACCTGTATGTGTGTGTGTGTGTGTGTGTGTGTGTGTGTATGCGATATCTTAAGAACGAATGGAGTGTTTCGAACACAATTTGGTACGATTATTACAGATTATCGAGATATACGATTATCGAGAATGGATATATACATTGCATACATTGCACAGACAGTCGCACACACAAGCGTCATGCTAAAAATAGTTCTTCGGCTATTATAAAAAACGTCGAAAATTCGAGTTACGATTTACGACGTGATTCAAATGCTTTCCCTATACATCACCATGTATCTTAGGGAAAGTAAAAAATAGATTTCTTCATGATATGCAAAAAGCGCAACTTCACTTATTCTGGCATGTTCGGCATCTGCAGTAGAATAGCGCCTATGGCTGAAGCTGAAAGTAATAGAAAAGTTGCCTTCGCTGCGAGGAGAAATGAAAGATGTAAAACCAAGGAGGCAAGAACACGAGAGGCAGGATACTGTCTGTCTGTGCAACGTATATACCCCTTCTAGTTGAACGACTAATTCGCCAAATTTCACAAAATTTGGTAGATAAGTCACTCGTGGATTACTCTGGTGATGATTATTTTTTGGTTCGATTCACAAAACGATTTGCAAATCAGAGCTTGAAATTTTTGTGAAATGGATCGCAAAATTCGCCAAAATCTAAAACAAAAAACTACGCGTGCTTAAACGTATCAATTAAATGTTTGTTTTATATGTAACTTTTAACGGCAAAAAGAATACGGCCAACT
Organism: Amaurobius ferox; assembly: GCA_951213105.1. Lineage (NCBI taxonomy): Eukaryota > Metazoa > Arthropoda > Arachnida > Araneae > Amaurobiidae > Amaurobius > Amaurobius ferox. The sequence goes on from OX578137.1 coordinate 90,017,235, forward strand.
TCATAACTCTAAGACGATTCGTTCTCGAGTTAGTTCAGTTTTTTACATTTTTGCTATGTTGCCTTTGAAAATAGCTCCGTCTCTAAATGATAACGAAAATTGAATTAAAACTGCAAATCCAATATAATGTTAGATAATTGTTCGTGTTCATTTGTGCAATTAAACTAAATTTATTGAATTATGAAAACAGAAAGTACCAAGCCTGTGAGGAAAGCTGTAAGGAAAGAAGCCTGTAAGGAAAGCCTGTAAGGAAGCGTGTAAGGAAAATGATGCCTGTAAGGAAAGTGATGTGCTGCTCACATCAGATTTTTAATAAGCTTTATTTTCCTTAACAATGTTTGGTGTGTAGCGCCCAAAATAGTTATATCGATTAAAAATTGGCGCAGTTAGGTTCTGCCTGGTGGTCGAATTTCAGCCTTTTATGTTCCCGGTGGGACTTATGAAGGATTCTGTGAGACTTTACCCCCCCCCCCCCCCCCTGTCATTTTGTTCACTCCGGAAAAAATATTGAAAATCCGACTTCGTTAGGTTCGGTCCAGTGGGCGTTATTATAAATGTTGAAAGATTCAGTGTTTGAAGTCACAGGAAGACTGCTTGAGGATCTGGAAGGACATAAAAAAAAATCTACGCCAAAAGGGAAAGGGGGTTTCAAAAATCCGACTAAGTTCGGTTCTTTCTGATTATCAATTTTATAAATGTGCAGAGATTCAGCTTTCTATGTCACCAGGGGGTTTCTGAAAGGTCTGAAATGACTTTTTGAAAAAATCTTATTTCTCAGAAGCTAAGGGAGGGGTTAAATTGAAAATCTAGTTATGTCAAGCTTTATCTTATGGTCTATACTATAAGTGTGCAAAGATGTAGCCTTTTGGGCACCAGTGGTGCTTCTGGAGGGTCTCGAGGGACGGAGAAGACTTTTCGAGCCATTTAAAAACCTCCCGCTTCTCCACTCCCAGGAGGATTGAAAATTCTGCTCCTTTAGTTTCTGAACTGTTGTAGTCGATACTGCAAGTATGCAAAGATTTAACCCTCTGAGTCACCAGGAGCTTCTGAAGAATCTGTAAAGACAAAAACAATTATATATATATGTTAACAATGATTATAACATATATATTTTATCATCATTGTAACATATATACGTTAACAATGTACAGAGGGAGTTTGTAACACATTTTTGTAATGATTTTGACTTTCTCCATGAATTAAATTTAAATTAAAAAAAAAAAACCCTGATTGACATCAAGTCGGAATAGGGTTTAATTATCGTCTGCATCATTAAAAATATTCTTTGCTTTAAAATGTCGCTAGAAAATAAAGAATGGATCGAAGGCTATATTTTTGCGCTTTCCGAAGAGAAATACTTTTATTAAATTATAATACCCTTATTCGATTATTAAAAAAGATGTGAAAAGCTTGGTTTTAATATTTCTACACGTAAATTAAGTGATATAATTAATAAAAAAGGAAAGAAACGTTAAAGTTTACATTTGACTGGGAAAAAGGTAAAAAATGCATACCCAACAAAAGTTGGTTCAGAGAAAGCAAGGAAAGTTTTGCTAAATATTTTATTGTCATTGCTGGATTCTTTGATAACGGAAAACTTAAAATAAAGAAAGTAGAAAAAATGTCAAAATTAACTCTGATTATTATCAGAAATATGTTTTAACACCTGTTTTCAAAAAAGACATTCCATCACTTTACCAAAACAATCTTCACTGTGTCAAGTTCCATCAGGATAAGGCTACCAGCCATACCTCTAAATCTACTGCTATATTTTTTGAAAAATGTGAAAAATGAAACCGGAATTGAGGATATTCCATCCCACCTAGTCCCCCGACCTGTCTCCTATGGATTACTATGCATTTGGATTTTTAAAACAAGCTCTTTATAAGTGGCATCCCAAAACATTGGATGGACTCTGGAAGATTGTGATGGAATGAGTGGAACAAAATCGACCTTGATATTTTAAGAAAAGCTCTTTTATCTTGGAAATCAAGATGTAATATGATAGTTCAACAAAAAGGCAATCAGATCGAACATATATGAAAATAAAATTCTTATCTTTGCTTATATATATATTTTTTCAAAATCGTTACAAAAATGTGTGAACACCCTCTGTATATATATTTAATATATATTTTATCATCATTGTAATATATTTTATATATTACAATGATGATATAATGTGTACATATATGATGTGTATATATGATAATAAATATATAATGTGTATATATTTTATCATTGCAACATATATATGTTAACAATGATGATGACAATTATGATCTGTAAAGCCAATAAACAATTATATATATGTTAACAATTCTATATATGTAATTACTAAACACTACTTTGAAAACACGTGAAAGTTCTTTTTATCTTTTCCATGCCAGAATTGTTTTCTTCTTCTTCTTCCAGAATTTTTCAACTAAATATAAAAGTAAAAATTTTATTTCCAATGACTTCTAATTCCTTATATTCTGAAAACGCTTGACGGATTCATTGCACGTAATAAGAAAGTAGAAATGAAAGTAAAACTTTTCTATAGAGAAATATAGCATGACATTCAATGATAAAATCCATTTTCTTGGTCACGCAAATGTTTCAAATATAAATTAAACGTTCAAGTTGGAATTCGCATTTTAATCGGAGTACTTAAAAATTGTCCTTAGCTCAATACCCACACAGCCGATTGTGGCTGAACGGTCAATTTAAACTGTAGTTTCTGGAATAAATAAGTTGTCGTGCACGTAAAATAGAGCGCGGAAACGAATAAACCGCCGAAACAGCAAAGATGCAATATATTGATTAATATCAAATTTAATATATAAAACAAGATTCGAGATAATGTTGTTGAGTAAAATATCTCCTGAACTACTCAATTGATTTTCATGAAATTTATTTTCAAACAGTGAGACCGTGTTCAAGCAGTATTCTGAAAAAGTTTTTCCTTTACTCCAAACCACAGAATAACGGAATTAAAAACCTGTTTCTGTAGTTCTGCTGTCGTTTCTGCTGTCGTTCTCTGTTATCGTCTGTTATCATTGATCGCTTATAAATCGAGAAAATAGCTCAAGTGATTTACATACATTTTCATTGCTTTATTAAGTTTATTGGCAGATATACGTTAACACATGAAAAAGAAAATGCGAAAAATACTCTAAGGCACTGTTCCCAACCAGATGATAAAGCTGCTGATTTCCGAACTAACCAGCTGATGCTTTAACCTGTGAACTATTAGGGCAAGATTCCAAGTTCTTGTCGAAGTCGACCCTATAATCTCCTCCCTCTCAAGTCAGATAAGTGAAAACCTATCAATCTTAACGATCACCTTCGTATCCTAATTTTTTCTTTTTTACCTTGGCTAGCATTTTGTGAGGTCGTGATGTTGAAACTGTGTAAAGAACCTTGCTGCCTCAACTGGGAATCGAATCCAGGATCTTCGAACTTTCCAGCTGACGACTCTACCGCCGAGCTACTAGGACAAAATTGCAAGCTCTTATTGTCGAAGTGGACTCTGCACTTTCCACGCTCTAGTGTCAGATTGGCGTGCAACTGACAATCTGACTGACCATCTCCTGCTACTTTTTCTTCAGGTTAACCTCCTGATGCTACTTTTACCATCCAGGCTAGCTTCCCGAGTGGTCGTTATCCTCTTTATTTGAAATCAGCTCTCCATATTCCAGAGTCCATTGAATATGTGCTAGTCGTACTAGGGTCACTTTCAAACCTCCGACATCTTTGTACTAACCTACAGGGTTAATGTGTTCTGATGCCATTGTAAAGAACCTTGCTGCCCCAATCGGGAATTGAACCCTCGATCTTCAAGCAGGCTAGCTGACGCTCTACCGTTGAGCTACTGGGACGAAATTGCAAGCTCTTATTGTCGAAGTAAACTCAGCAACTGTCACCATAATTCACAGGGTCCAATGAAAATTCTTAACTGGTTTCTGAACCCCATCATCATTGCATCAAAGGTGTAGTCTAATTCTTTCGGATGCCATTGTATAAAGGTCTCACTGTCCCAGCCGGGGATCTAACCGCAAATCTTTGAACTGGCCAACTGATGCTCTAACCATTGAATTACTGGGATAATTTTACAAGTTATTCTCGTCGGAGTGGACCCTATGACATTTCTAGGCAAAATAACTTCTAAAATATTCAATCGATTTCTATGAAACAAATTTTTGTCAATGAGACTAAGTCTATGAAATGTTCAAGTGTAAGTTTTATTACATTACTGCTAACAATGGAAGAACAGAAATAAAAGTGCCTTATCCTGTCTGTTTGTCAGATCGTTTATAATTTAACCTTTTGCTTATGGGAGGGATAACGTCAATTCTAAACGAGGAACCTCTCAATAAGACAGGTATTTGACATACCCTATCCCAAACAGTTCGATCCTCTTTTGCAGGCATTGGCGTCCATGATGGACGCCAATGTTTGCAAAGGGGAACGTGAGAGGTTCTTCATTTGGGATTGACGCTGTTCCACCTGTAAGCAAAAACTTAAAATTTTTCGAACGTTTACATTTTTTTGTTGTCTTGTTGAGTTTGATTGGAAACATGCTCATGGCTAAAAGTTTACTCATTTATTACTGGAGTTAAAAAGTTACATAAAAATTTTCAAGTTAATGTTTTGTCTATTCTCATAAAATATAGCTATCATAAAGATTTGATTTCAGTAAATTAGTTTCCCTGCAATACATGGTAATGTATAGGGAAAGTATTGGAATCATGTCAAAAATCGCAGCTCGAGTTTTTGACGAATCTATGCGTTTTGGAACATCTAGAACATGAAAAAACTATTTATGGTTAACTTTTGTGTGAGTGTGCAATGTATGTATCCACTCTAACTCAAAAAATAACGGACCAAATTTTATACAATGCTATAGGTAATTCATTTGTGTATGATCCTGGTGCTGATTAGATTTTGATACGATTTGGAATAAAAGAACCTGCATTTTTTTGCGAAATGGAGCGCAAAAATTGTATATATCCACTCTAGCTGACAAACTAATTGATCAAATTACACAAAATTTGGTAGATAAGTCGCTTGTGGGATATTTTGATGTTAGTTAGATTTTAGAACGACTCGGAAAAAAAGAATCTGCCTTTTTTTTGCGAAATGGCCCGCCAATCCAAAATATCCGATCTAAAATAAAATACCACGTATTCTCAAATGTATCAAATAAATACTTGTTTTATATGTAATTTTTAACGACAAAAAGAATAAGATCAACCCCATTACCCTAAGATGAACAATTCTTGAGAGATTTAATATTAACTTAAGACGTTTCCACTGTAGTTAAAAAACTATTTAATGGAATTTCTTAAAACTTTGTTGTTAAGTCCCTTAATGAGTATACTGTTGTTGATTAGAATTTGATATTATTCGAAAAACTACAACTGACTCTTTTTTCAAAATGGCCCGCATACATAGGGAAAATCTGAAATAAATGACTAAAATTGTGTAAATACATTAATGAAGTACTTGCTCATCAGGTAAATTTTGACAACTAGGTGAATAAGATTGATCTCATGACTGTAGGACGAACAATTCTCGAGATATATTAGTAATTTTGTAATGTTGATGAAATGTAGAATGTAAAGTGAATTAAGTTGCCAAATGAAACGAAGATGCAATAAAAAGGGAAAATGGATATAATATCAGAAAAGTATCCATGTTATTTCCAGCAGTCAAACGCAATTTAATGCATAATAAAATAAAAAATGACAAAATGAATTTAAATCTGTAAGGAAAGTCATGTGCTGCCCACATCAAATGTTTTAAATTTGTAAACCTGATTTCTTTAACTAATCATTTTCTAGTAGTAAAGCACCCGTAGCTTCTAAATTTTACAGTGAAATACTTAATTATGCGATCAAAAGTAACACTTTTTAAGTCAATACTCCATTAATATGCTAAATATAAAATTATATATATTATAAATATCTACATTAAACATATTTCAATATTCTAAAACAAAAGGAAAAAAACAAGAAAAATCAATCATGCATAAAGCATTGGTTAGGAAATGCTTTCCAACTTCAATGCAATTTTATTTAAACATCTCTAAACGGCGGTTCATTCCTCGGTAATATTTTTAAAATTATCACAATACTACACTAAATTATTATATTTGAAAACTTAAAACTTCATCGAAAAAAATGAACTTCATGCAAATGGCGGCATTAAAATATAAATTGCCTGGTTTAAACAACTCTAAAATGCGATACATTCCTCGGCAATATTTTTAAAATTTTCATAATACTGCAATAATTTATTATGTTTGAAAACTTCATCGAAAACAAATGAACTTTATTCAAATGACATCATCAAAATATAAATCGCCTCTATATAAAAGCAGCATTTCATTCATAAACATTTTTCCAATCCTTTCATTCATCACAATACTAAAATAATGTATTTTATTTAAAAACTTAAAACCATGGAGGTACAAGTAATTTAACGCTATGCTTAAAATTTCATCGAAAACAAATGAACTTCATTCAAATAACGGCATTGAAATATAAATTGCCTGGTTTAAACATCTCTAAAATGCGATATATTCCTCGGTAATATTTTTAAAATTATCATAATACTACAATAATTTATTATATTTGAAAACTTCATCGAAAACAAATGAAATTTATTCAAATGACGTCATAGAAAAAATAACACGCCTGGATCTCTCTATAAAAGCAGTATTTCATTCATAAATTATTTCCCATTCATTTCATTCATCACTGTACTAAAATAATTTATTTTATTTAAAAACTTAAGATCATGGAGCTACAAGTAATTAAACTTTATTCTTAAAACTTCATCGAAAAAAATCGACCTTCTGTGTGTAAAATCCATGAATGTTTCATTCATATCAGCTATATTGCAGACTTCATGAGCTCAATAATTTTACGTTAAAGAAATTCAGCAATTCTTATACAACTCATTCTACATCTTTTGGTGTTTATATTTCCTATAAGTGAAAATTAGGCTTCGTTGTAGAAATAATCAAAGTTTGATAATCATTTAAACTCAAATATATTGTAATTGCGTTGTTTCAGTATGTAGATGCACAGAATTTAAGCAAAAATAAAGCAGTTTTAGGACGGATTCAACACTCAATATGAATTAAAAAGAACTTTAAAAATCACGATTTTGATATAAGATGGATGCCATATTTTATTTTGAATAGAGTCACTTGATCTCTTCATATAATGATCACGTGATCTCTTCATATAATGGGTGTAATTATTATTTTAATTTTTATTTAAAAAACTACCTGAATATATTTTGCTGAAATTTTTTTTATATATTTTATGGGATAATTTGAATATTTCCTAAAATTTTCGAAGCAATTTGTGAATTTTAAATTCGCTTAAAAAATGTCTAAAATATTAGGTCTCATGGGGTTCAATGTATTTCATTTTTTCAACCCGGGTTCAATCCAAAACTAATTGGGTGATATTATTCATTTATATTCCCATAGGTCCCACAGACAGTCTGAACAACATACTAAATTTTTATTTTGATAAAGTCATTTTTAAGGCAGTTATCGCGCTAACGGACAGACAGACAGACAGACAGACAGACGGACAGACAGACAGACGGACAGACAGATGGAATGAGCAAAGTCATAAACACTTTTCAACTATGTTGTAAAGTGTTAAAAACAGAAATAAAAGTAAAAAGCAAATATGAAGGAACCAAATGCTTTTGGAGGCTATATAACTTCCTTAAACAAAATTGCAGAAAAATAACTGAAATCCGAAAAAAACAAGGCAAGCCAAAAAATGAAGGAATCAGAATGGGAAATTACACCAGAGATTTAGTCAATTTGGACAATGGTCGTTAATTCTTAGTATCTTGCATCTCGTTTTCTCTCTTTCTTGGTTTTACCTCTTTGATTTTTCTTCGCAGCGATAGTAATCCTTCTCCTTCCTTCATACACGTGTGCTACTCTTTGCAGATGCCAAGTTTGTTTAAATAACTGAGATTATGTTTCTTGCTTGCCCTGAAGCAGAAAGCTAATTTTGCTTTCTCGAATTGTTGAATCCTGAATTTTATTGTATGCTGTATTAGTATGAAGATTTTATATTATTTTAGCTTAATGTTTCGATGCGTAAACTTGATTCCGTGAAATGAAAATTCTTTATAACTTTTCACTAATTATTATCGAAATCAGTATCAGAGTAAAAGGTAGTGCACATTTTTTGAGCCTTTCATTGCAGGTCCTTTTTTAAATTCTTCTTAATTAATAAATGAATTGACAACAGATCAGTGACGCTGATGAATTTTATGCATTCATAGGTATTGATTGATGCATTCAGCATTTGTTGAGTTATAATGTTCCCAATTCACAGACATACACACACTTACACACCGCACACACACATTCATACACATACACACACCGCACACGCACACATTCATACACATACACACATACACACACAGAGAGAGAGAGGGAGATAAGGAGAGAGAGGGGGAGAGAAGGAGAGAGAAGGAGAGACAGGGAGAAGGAGAGAGAGGGAGAAGGAGAGAGTGGGAGGAGAGAGGGAGAGAGAAACATCATCACGAAAATATCCGATCCATATTTCGAATTAAGAAAATTTCAAGGAAATACATTTTATATACAATAGAATGATAAAGTAAATGCATTACATTTAACAAGAATTTGGAAACACTTTGCTTCTATGTCAAAGAATGTTTTAGAAAAATATTGTTATTCGGTATTTCAATATATTCCTAAAATATTATTCAATAAGAGGCAATTATAAAAAAGTTCTGAATTTTTTCATTTGGAGTCAATTGTAAAGAAACCAATTTGTAAGTTGACAAGGTATGGGATAGAGTCTATCTAAAGGAAAATATCTAAAGCGAGCTAGACTTCATCTAAAGATACTCTGAAATTAAGCCCTTGTTTCTCTCTTTTTACTTATTAGTAATGTGTGTCATGAAAAATTAATTTCAACACCTTAAAAGGGGACAAATGTACACTTAATGTAGAATTCCTCTTTGTCTAGAGAGATTTATAAACATAGCGTTGGAGCTTAAAGTATTTCGAAAATATATAATTCCTTGAGCAACTAATTAGCTCTCAAGTAAAGAGATCAGAAAAGAGATGCAACGGAAAGTCCTGGTTTGTCTTCTTTCATTAAAATTTGTCGAAAATGTAGTAATGCCAGAACAAAAATATTTAAAAAAGTTAATGGTTAATGACGAAATTGTAAATATATTCTTTTATAAAATTCACAATCATGGAAAATAGATCAAGACGTGAGTAAAAAGAGCAGAATTTCTCAGTGAATATTTTGTTGTCGGAGTATCGTGAATATCTTCTAGAACAATTTAAGATACCTTGCAGATTAATAAAAAAATCGGAAAAGTTATTACGACATTTTTCTGTCACATTGGATCTGCAATACTTCCATAATGTTAAACGTACCGCTTTCTCTTATAACAAACAAATAGATACCTGAACATCGGATGTAGCGAAAATTATTACGATATTTTTCTGTCACATTGGATCTGCAATACTTCCACAATGTTAAACGTATCGCTTTCTCTTATAGCAAACAAATAGATACTTGTATATCGGATATTGCGAAGTTCTTAACGTGGAAGAAGTAAATTTTTTCATGGAACTACTTAGAGTAAAACCAAAATTCCAGTAACAACAATTCCTTTGGTAACAAAGGTTCATCCCCAGATGCATATAGCCTAAGCACTTTCCTATACACATACCCAGATACGTTGTAAAGAACTTTGCTGCCCCAACCAGGAATCGAACCCTGAATCTCCGAAAAGGCCAGCCGACGCTCTACCGTTGAGCTACTAGAACGAAATTGCAAGCTCTTGTCGTTGAAATAGTCTCTGCATTCTCTACCCTCTAATGTCAGATTAGCGGGCAACTGACAATCTGACTAATAACCTTCTGCTATTTTAACCCCAGGTTAACCTCTTGCTGCTACTATTTTCCCCAAGTTAGTATCCTGCGTGGTGGTCATCCTTCCTCTCAATTTGAAATCGGCTCTCAATCTTCCAGAGTCCACTGAATCTGTATTAGTCATACTAGGGTCATTTTCAGACCTCCGACAGTTTTGCATTAACCTACAGGATTGATTTGTATGGGCGCCATTGTAAAGAACCTTGCAGCCCCAACCGGGAATTGAACACTGGATCTCCAAACTTGCCAGCCGACGATCTACCGTTGAGCTACTGGGACGAAATTGCAAGCACTTATCGTCGAAGTGGATTGTGTAACGTTGAGATAGCTTAAACGCATAAAGATTACTTGTAAATGTTTAGATGATTCCTGGTGTGATGTTCATCTGAAAACAGAGAAAAACAAAGCTGGGAACTTGTTGGACTTTTAGTAGAAATTTTAAAATCCTTCATTTTCGATCCTGTGAAGATATTTCAGTGCGGAATAGGTTACGAGAAAAAGAAGTTTATTTAAGGAAATCTTGCTTTTGAGTGCGATGATTGTGTCGAAATAGAAGCATCAGAGACCGATAATGCCATTATTGCTACAATTGCTGATAATTACATACGTCGGATGAATCCGGATCTAAAGAAATCGAAATTGATTTGAAAAGTGGGATAATAACATCAAAAATTGCTGTGAAAAGCTTCCAAAATTTTGCGTGACTATTTTGAAGAACACAACGTTAACTGCAATGACAATTTAGATGCAATATTGAAAGTGCTATATAAATGTGTCGCAAATTCAAATGTTCAAAAGTTACAGAATTTTTTACAAAATAAATAAAAGAGCAATATATTTAAACCTTACTGAAATGATTTTTTTTTTCACAACATGCAAGCAAATAAGTTATTCTTGTTATTTATCTGATGCCTAAACATTTTATTGGTTATTGTGAATATCAGTTATAACGAATACTTTGTCTGTCCCTTGCGACTTCGCTATATGCAGGCTCAACTGTATTTAAAATGTAAGTTATTGGAATATCTGAGAACACTCACTGAGGGATCTATATATTAATTTGGAGTGAATTTTCCTCTAATATCTTGATTGAGAAAACTACGTCACCTAAACCAACAGATCATGTATTAAATGAAGGATCCTTCATTGCAGATTTATCATCAATAAAAAAATTCACATCGAACGGTTAGACAGGACTTCAGTTTTAAATAATTATTGAATGGCAGTGTTTGGTTGGCAGTAAATTTTACGTCGCGCGTCAGGTTAAAAAACAAATGATTTTTTAACTGGTTTAAACGGCAAAATATTTATAAAATAAAATTAATAAAAATATTATAACTACCAAGGATAATGACCGTGGTAGTTCTGTAGTAAAAACCATTGACTGGCCTATGGGAGATCGGAGGTCATAATCCAGTCTGAGATAAATTTCTTTACAACCGTATCGTTTTCAAACTAAACTATGCAATCTTCTGAATAGTCATTTGCATAGGAACTCATGCTGTATTTAATGCACTGTATCACATAACAACTTCAATTAAGCAAACTATAGTATATGCAAAGCAGTTCCAAATTCATGAAAATAACATTTTCTCTGAAGAAAAAGTTCAACTACGAAAACATATCAGAAGAGGTTCAACAAAATGCAACGTCCTCTTTCACCAACAATATAATCAATCACCTGCGAGAAGCTGGATTTACGAGTTTCGTCTGAGAAAATACGAGAATTAAATGTACCAGATCAAATCTTTCTCCTGACGTGAATTTATTTCGATTTCAAAATAGCTCCGTATTATGCCAGACTCCTAATTATACAGGCTGACGCAACAGCTGTCATCTTGACTCCTAGCTGAAGCGATGGCTGTACATGGCGAAAAGATGGTTATTTTGTCATCCTTTTCTCGGGATCTAGAAACAAAACATTCTAGACTATTTTCTTGAATGATTGGTACAATTTTTTGAAAGCAGAAGCACTTATTTTACAGCTAAATTGTATATCAAAATATCATCTATGTTACATGCGAACGCCATTGCACAAGCGGACGATATGGGCCAGTTTGGATCAAAATGTAGGTTGCGTCAGCCTGTATATTTAGGAGCCTTAGTACAATATATACATGGGTTGGTTCGCGTGTGTTGCATGACGTGGCTCGCCCGTACAAGAAAAAACTACAAGTTTATACTTAACAATTTAATAACAAGAAACGTTATCACAACAAAGAAGTAGATTTACATTAATGCTTGGCTCAAAACTGCCACAGAGTAACTCATTTAATTTAATACGTGCATGTTAGAGTTGAGCTAATGAGACTCTGGAAAACCAACAAGACTGAAGTAGTGGCGATTGCAACATCTTAAATATCTTGCTATAGACATGCGCATTACAGCATTTACTGTCAAACAGAAACTGCGTAGTCCCCCGCAGCAACGGTGGCACCACACACACACACACACACACACACACATACATATAAATATATATATATATATACACACACATACATACATATATATATATATATATATATAAAGTGAAAACAATCTAAGTGCAATGATAATAGTAAATATAGAAGCATATAGTAATTAGGCGCAGTTGCAGCTCTAAAAATTATTGCCATATAAAATTCCAAAAGGGTTTAAAAAAAGAGAGAGAGAGAGAGAGAGAGAGAGGTGTGCTTACGGGGAAGTAGCAAGGTCAAGGGGGATTGTGACCCCTTTTCCTGGTTGAAGCATGCTTTCAGTCCCGGGAAACACTCCCAGAAACCACTAAATGCCCGAACCAATCACCATCGTGAATGTGGGAAAAGCAGAATCCCTAGAGGAACACTAAGACCAGAAAGCGATATAGAAGGTGTAAATATATATCTCTTTGGCAACAGAAAATCACATCTTTTCATTTTGGCATATGGCAACATTGGTCCAGTCATATTTTGCTCGTCATGGTTGCGCTGAAGAGGTGTGTTTTGAGGTATTTATGTTTCCTTTATTGTTCCAATCTATATGCTTGTCGTCCATATAACACAAGTTTATAGATAAAATCTATCTTGTGTTTCAGAAACAAGCATTTTTGTGTTCATTTCGAAGGGATATATGGACCCGAAGAGAATTTTTTCGAAATGAACTTATCGTAAGCCTAAATCTCCTCCATGTGCAAGCTTTTTTGCTTGATTTTTTTGTTTTCTTATTTGCATTCCTCATTTTTGAAATTTGTTGATTGTCTTTGTCTTTATGACTTGCATTATGCTTTATTATTTCCTCTTTTTGTCTTAATTTCTTTTATTTCTTTGTATTTTGTAGAAAATTTTGGAATAGTGTATTATGAGTTACTACATACATTCTAACTTTGGATTTAATAATTTATATATATATATATATATATATATATATATATATATATATATATATATATATATATATATATATATATATATATATATATATATATATATATATATATATATTTAGTTAAAAATGTACAATTGCCACCGATGATAGGAGGACTAATTAGATAGGTGTGATGATTAAAACTTGTAACCTTAATGTCTTTTTGATGGCCTTCCGCTCATGCAAAGCTGCTACATGTCGATAACCGCAAGAGTTTTTTAGCATCTGAATTCTGACCATAACACCGCGAAACTCTAAAAAGTTTATGTAAATATGCTTATTCATTTTCTTTAAAAATAATTTTACTTAAGATGTCATTCTGCAATTTAGTATGTATTATAGATGACAAAAGACAAAGATACTCCAAAAATATACATTTTTATCCATGTTTTATTTCCAACTAATTCCATTCACAAAAGCAGGATACTTTAGATTACTTACAGATTACTTTATATTATGCTTACTTATTAATAAATATGTTAGTAAAATGTTTATCATGTTTAAATGGCGATTTCTAAAGCATTTTTTTACTCAATTTTGAGTACTAAAAAATATGATGTGGGCAGCACATGACTTTCCTTATATAATGCAATGAATTTACTACTTTTACAGTAAATACAAAATATGTTATTCTTATAGTAGATACTTATATTCTTTCCAAGATATTGAATTTTCGTCAATGAGTTGTCACTTTCATTTATTTAGCGTCATTTTTCTCCATTTGGCGAAATTTTCGTTAATTTAGCAACAGTTAAAAAGTCGCCAAATTTGCGACATTCCACCAAATTCGTCACCAAAATCTCGCCAAGCGTTATGGACTGAAAAATAAGTTATTCTTATAGCAGATAAATGACTATTGGTGGTCAAATACAAAATTATTATTCAAAGTATATGTTCTCATCAATGGAACGAGCTAGATCCAGGAGAATGATGTCACCAGATTTATCGCATGATATTACATATGAAAATTGAATATGTTTCTTAACAGTTAATACTTTATTAATTTATGGGATTTTTTTGATAAATTTATTTGAAAAATGTGCAATATCCCGAGAACGGCCATTAATTATGTCAATCGTTTTCTAAGGAAACATTACATAAGAAATGTCTATTTGCGTAACTTTATTAAAGGTTTTGATTTTTTGAAGATTTTTTGAAAATTTCACTTGAATATTTAGGGGGTTCTGAACATTTGATTGTGTTTAAGAGCAATAAGCTTCCAGTATTCACGAATTGTAATTTTTGTACCAAATTTCATTATAATCGCTCCATTCGTTCGTGAAATACCTTCTCCACACAGACACATACGAGTATTCGCGTTCTAGAGAACATGAAATGTGTTTAGATTCGTCAAAAGACCTGAGTTCCAATTTCCGGGCCTATTCCAATGCTTTCCCTATACATTACCCAATGTATTTCCAATGTATTGTAGGGAAAGTAAAATTTTTTCATAACAGAAATAATTTTCTATTCATAATTTTCTTAGAATAAATACTTCGGTTATCTAAAAGAAAAAAAACATTCTACAGAAATCTATTCTAGCTCATATATAATAAAAACACGTAAGGAGCTAATTATGGAAATTAATTATTGAACATGTCACAATAACTATGCAGCCTTAGTACTTATATTATAGCAAATATGAAAATATCTAATTGAGTTTCTGATGTCTTATGAAATACTGTAGATAGACAGTGGATATTTTGCAACAAATACACAAGCCACTTCAAGTTTAATTAATTTTTTCCACTTTTGTTTATCCTTCGCGAGAAATTTTACTTCTCCTTTGAAACTAATTTTCTTTAAGAGAAGTATAATTAGCGAATCAACGCATTAAGAAGAATATTATTAACCTAATTAAATTTAATAAACAAGAATAATTTAAGATTTTGCGATTTTATAGAGTTTATAAAACAGTATTTAAGAACATAGAGTTTCCATCGAAATTAAGTAAACGGAAAAGTGCAAATATATACCTGTAAAAACTGTTGATCCATAAAAACATTTCTTAATTAAGACATAAGTTTCTTTGTCTTGTTTCCTGTCGTTTTCTATTTTAAATTAGTATTATAAATGAGTTTAAAATACCTTTCTATATTAAAAAAAATGTAGCCTCCGTTTGACAAATTTCTAGTTCTTCGAGTTTCTCTGTTTCGTACTGCAAAAACTATAGCATACAAAAATATAAAATTTAGTACACTTGTAGAGAAAGGTTTAGAAAATACGCTGAAGAAAGCGTTTTTTGATATATATTGTAGTTTAAGATATATTTAATGTCAAAGACAAAATATTTGAGTTGCGAGTTCGCGTCTTGGATAGACTAACAATAGCAAGACCACGTATTTTTGCTGGCAGGTACCTACATAGTTGAATTTTTGCAAGACGGAGCCCTGTTTCAATTTTGATGTAGTTTATGAGATAGTTTTCATTTTATGAACTTCTGAAGTGAAATATTTTTCTTCTTATCGGCTTTCTTATCGATTTTCTTGTCTCGTACCGCAAAAACTATAGCATACAAAAATATGAAAGTTTGCACATTTATAGAGAAATAATAGGGTAATACGATGAAATAAATCGTTTACAGCATTTCCGCTTTAGTTTGGTTTGAAATCGTTTACCGCTTTAGTTTAACTTGATATCGTTTACCGCTTTAGTTTAGCTTGAAATCGCTTACCGCTTTAGTTTGGCTTGAAATCGTTTACCGCTTTAGTTTGGCTTGATATCGTTTACCGCTTTAGTTTGGCTTGAAATCGTTTATCGCTTTAGTTTGGCTTGAAATCGTTTACCGCTTTAGTTTGACTTGATATCGTTTACCGCTTAAGTTTGGCTTGAAATCGTTTACCGCTTTAGTTTGGCTTGATATCGCTTACCGCTTTAGTTATGGCTTGAAATCTTTATCGCTTTAGCTTGGCTTGAAATCGTTTACCGCTTTAGTTTGGCTTGATATTGTTTACCGCTTTAGTTTGGCGTGAAATCCTTATCGCTTTAGTTTGGCTTGAAATCGTTTATCGCTTTAGTTTGGCTTGAAATCGTTTACCGCTTTAGTTTGGCTTGATATCGTTTACCGCATTAGTTTGGATTGATATCGTTTACTGCTTTAGTTTGGCTTGAAATCGTTTACCGCTTTAGTTTGGCTTGATATCGTTTACCGCTTTAGTTTGGCTTGAAATCTTTATCGCTTTAGTTTGGCTTGAAATCGTTTACCGCTTTAGTTTGGCTTGATATCGTTTACTGCTTTAGTTTTGCTTCAAATCGTTTATCGCTTTAGTTTGGCCTCAAATAGTTTACCGCTTTAATTTGACTTCAAATCGTTTACCGCTTAAGTTTGGCTTGAAGCTAGCTCTGCGAGCGTAACGAGTAGGATGCAAAGTCTCCCGACTCGCGAAGCGAGTTACGGAGGTTGGCGAAGCGTAGCGAGCAGGAGCAAAGCCCTCTTGTTTAAAATGATATTAATTCAGAGTCGAAAAATATAATTCCAAGGTACGACGACTAAGCTCGAAGCCATTCCCCTTATTCAATTTTATACCAAAACCGTCTACATTAAAATTTTGCAAATGCAAGGAGTAAACCTAGTGAGTGTAAAAATTAAAAAAGCGGCATTACAGTTTATTAGAGATGACATTACAAATGTGTTTCTATAAACAAATTATGTTTCTTTGTTTCCAAACTTGCTAATAAGAGACGTTTCCAACATCCTCTTTGATCTTTCCAACGACTCTATTCCTCAATTCTACTGCTTTTCAATACTTTATTTAAAATCTTGGTTTTTGTTCTGAAATTGATTCAAAATTCTTGAAAAATCTACTCAATAAAATCGTTCTATTTCTCCAAAGGAAATTGAACAGCTAAAAGATATTTCAATTTTCTCCGAATTTGAAAAGGAGTTCGGCTCATTTTGAACTGTACAAAAGGAATATTTTATGTAAGTTTAAAAAAATCGGCTGATTTGACGGTTAAATAATTAATTATTTGTTAAAGAATGATTTATTATTTAGTCTTCTGAAAACTATATTCTTAATATCAAAGGAAGATTCTCTAATAAAAGAGTGTACTAGATGTATAAGATTCTATTGTTCGTGACTTATCAAATGCTAGTCTTAAAAAAACTTAATAAAAAAGAAAAGAAATTTCTTTTTTAAGAAACATTTTAGTATTAAAAAAGGAATTAAAAATGTATAAGGTGTATATGTGTACAACATAGCAAAATATCCTTAAAATATAAAAAAAAGTTACTGCCCTGGCCAAAATCCACCAAAACGTCATAAAAAATAATTTAATAATACATCAAATTAACAGTGGGTATTAAACTAGGTTTTAAAGAAAGTTTTAAAATCACTGAAAGAAAAAAAATGGAATTATACTGAGCGCAGTAATTCGTTTTAATTTTTCAGACCTATGAACAGTTACACAGAGCTTACGAATTACAAGTGTTGAAAACCACATTTCCTTTTTTAAAGAATTCATTTTTTCTTGTCGGGAATGATATTTATAGATGGTTGATAATTTAATTAATTTTGACAGTTTTGTCAGAAATCTTAAAAAATTAAGTTTGTTTTTCGGAAATTCGCAAGTGACTATTTTACAAGATGCAAACGACTCGCTTCAAATTTCTCTTCGTTTGGAGGTCACATACGAACATATCTTAAGTTGCGACAATTCGACTTGTGGCACTTTGCATTTCCGACCCTTTTTCAATTGCCGCCATATCCCGACATGAGACACATGCTTCGTATTTGCGTCGCTTTAACAACATGATGCTCGCAAAAGCCTTCAACACGGCGTCATTGTTGTCACTTTGAATCAGATTATTGTCGTTGTCATTAGTTTGGCAGGTAAAAATATTAAGAAAAGTCGGAAGGATATTACTTTGGATACAAAAGTCAAAATTATTAAACGTGGCGACCCATTACACGATCTCGATCCTATGCAGCTGGGACACTATATTGGACGAGCGTGATCTCAAAGTGTGAGAGGTTTTCGCATAATGTAGTCGAGATTTTCAAGCTGCGGGGAAAGTACAAATGAGCGTGCTAACTGCTATGTTCACCCAGACGGCTCGTGCAATTGCCTCGAACTGCTCTTTATGCAAATTTCAGCAGTGTCTGCCAGGGATAAATACTTAACATCGGGATGAGAGATTTAGATTCGTGTTAGTGTCTTCCGGGAGTTGTCCGGTATTGTCTCAGAGAGATTCGCTCTGGAGCTTGAATTCATACGTTCTGATGTCTTCAGGCCTGTTGGTGGTGTTGATGCCTTAAGATGCCTGTTGGTGGTGTTGATGCCTTAAGATGCTCGTTGGTGATGTTGATGTCTTAAGATGGCTGTTGGTGGTGTTGATACCGGTCTGGAAAGCCAAGAGAATATATAGTGCTAATCAGGATGTCATCCCGGGATATGACTGAATTACTTTTATATCGCTCTGAGCATATGACGACATGGGAATTAAGAACGCGCGCCATTTTGTTCTCGGGCTCTCAAATTTCTTAAACGACGTCACAAAATTTCCTCGGACGTCACTGGATCTTATGTGCACAGCACAATATAAAATCTTTGGACAAGTTGTTTACGTCTGAATGTTACTACTTCCAAATTAACAAACTGTTTTTAACTGTAATAATGCGTGTGTTTTGGCAACTCCTCTCAAAGTTTACTCTAGATCCTGAACTAATCTTAATTCCCATTACGTCGAGCTGACAACTTTTCATTAGTTGCCGGGATGAGTGCCCAACCTTATATTAAAGAACCTTGGTTTTAATGCTTTCAAGTGATTACTTGGAGTTGTCTTCAAATTCTTTCGTTGCCGCTGTGTTCAGATTGTGATGTTTCTGTGACATCGCAGTGTTGTTGTTGTTGAGATGCAGACCGTCCGACCTACCAGAAAGGTGTAAGGTAACTGTTGGATGGCTGGGAATTGCCACCCAATTTAGACCGGAACCCAGTGGGGGAGGTATCTACAGGAACCGTACCCTCCTTTCCCTACCACCAACCTCTCGGAAGGACTTACGGATCCACATGTTTAACGTGATCGTACTCCGCATGAACACGGCGGCAGTTGTGGCAGTGTGCAAATCCAGCGCGCAAACCACCGGGCTACCGCGCCCGAAATGTGCCAACAGCACGCGGTGTTCCCAGGTGGTCACCCACCCAAGTACTAACCGAGCCCGATGCTGCTTGACTTCAGTGATCTAACGAGAACCGGTGTTATCAGCACAGTAGGGCCGTTGGTGACATCGCAGTGTGCTGATGATCATTCAATGTTGGTGGGTACATGAACAAAAATTTGTGGCACAAAAACCAGTGCGCATTCACACTCATTTTGTGTGGACGCTCACAAAATGCGTGGGGCCACAATTTTACGGATTCGCGACCCATTTAGGCTGAGTCATTTCTGTAATTCCGCTGTTACTGTGATGTAAAGGAGCTCTGAAATAACTAAAGGTTAGTCCACTACGATGGGATGCTTCTGTATTGAGTCCTGATGACTGTTGTGTCTTTATTTAACCCGAGTCCTGCAGGATTGCTGAGCCTTGCCAACATGACCGCAGCAGTGATTGGTCACTTCTAATATCCCCATCGGCTGATAACTATTTTGCATTTATAACGACCGCATTCCGAAAAGTAAACAGAGTGTTTCTTTAAACCACTTTCTGATTGTTTTGAACATCTGTGTTATGTGTAAAAAATGTTTAGATCTCACTCCGATGTTGTTACAGAATTCCCGGAGCGTTTCAAGCTTAGTGGTGAAGGTGTTTAAAATACTGAGATAAGCCGAAGCGTAAACTTGACCGACATCCTAGTTATCATTTTGCTTAAGTGAAATATTTTTTAAGAAGGAAAAGCGCTGTACCTCTGCAAACTGCGATAATTCACAAGAGAGATGGCTTAATTGCAAACATGGAGAGGCTCTTCATGAATTAGATTAATAGTCAGACTAGTCGCTATATTCCTTTAAGTTAGAGCACTATTAAAAAAGTACAATGGAGAATATTTGATGGCATAAAGGCTTCGAAAAGTGAGGCGTATCTGACAGTTCTAGTAAACCCTAATTTCGGGGGGGGGGGGACATGGTTTCTAGTTCTAGTTGTGACACTTTTTAGTTACGACAGTGGCCTGGAACTTAACATGTCGAAAAGTATAAGGTATGCTCATATGAAAGAGCTCTCACTCACTGGTAACGATTTATCACAATATTTCCCCACTTTCTAAAATTAGGACATTAATTTTCTTACAGTGATATTCATTTAGGGTTTTAAGTTGTACACTGAGACAGGATATTTCCATAACCCACTCCTAAGGCTGTGAGAAGTGGTTGAGATGAATAGGCAATAGAAAAATACGTACGTAATATTGTATTGTCTAGTAGACGCTCTGCCGTTGAGATATTGGGACGGAATTGCAAAATCTTATAGTCTAAGTGAACTTTGCAACCTCATTGGCTTTTACTTGTAATTAACAAAGTTTTGCTGTTCATTCACTTCCTCCTTGGTTTCTACTTTTCCTTTCTTCGCGTTGCCATTTGGCAGCAATTCGCATAATAAAATACTTGAAGTACTCTCCTTTGACAGAAATTAGTATTGCTTTGATGAATATAGTTGCGTTTTCTTTATGTTCTGAAAAGACAAGCTGTTTTTTGCCTCCAAAATCAGTTAACACCCTAATTTCGTTACATTTTATGTCAAGGCTTTCTATATCATAATACAGATACATATTTAAATTCGTATTGGTAATTGAATTTTTAATAATTTATTATCCATTTATACCTCATTTCAAAACATTTGAAATTCTGATCTTACTACAAAATTTTAATTAAGAACTACTTGAAATGCCAGTAGGATTGTAAGTATTTAGATAGAATATTTGTGAATAGAACATTTGTGTAGTACTTAATACATTTTAATTACGAATATTATTAAATTTTTCGCGTACGTGCATTTCCTGTTCAATGCTGTTAATTAGTTTGTCATAATTCCCCCATCTTTGAAAATTCACTGGAGTTTGCCATTCACGGATTTGGTTTCTAAATTATTCAATCATTAGTCATCTGAATTCACTTTAATCCCTGCAGATTTTAAAACGCTAGACTTGTTTTCCAATCTCACATTGTCCCATCATTAAAGCAGATTTTTGAAATTTCAAATGAGATAAATCTTTTAGATATTTAAAACTTTAGATGTAATTTTCAAATTTATCTATCTACGTCATCAGAGTAAATCTATGTCATTAAAATAAATATTGCCATGAGTAAAATGGCAAAATGCCGGCAAGTATTTGGAGAAATAAATTTAGCAAGAATATAAAATTATTGAAATTGATTCGAATATGAGATTAGAGGGAGGGGGGATATTATATTTCAAGTAGTCATATGTAATCATGTCATCATGTTAGATTAATTAAAAATATAGTCAACAATAATAAAATTTTGTCTACTCTAGCGAATTGGATTGAAAAAAAAAATTATTTTTCACTCTATTATAATGATCATTGAAGTCTGAATAAAGCCACGTTTTGATCTTTCAAAGTATCAAAACAAAGAATTCAAGTACATATGATTCCATTTGGACCCGAATCTAAACTGATCCAGCAATTTAAACCAAATAAAACGTACTAAAAATCAACAATAGGGTAAGGGAAAATAGCCTTGCGGACCTGAGGAGTCCCAGTAAATCTACATCCAATCATGGTACCACGTAGTTTTCGAAAAAATAATACTCTACGATTCCTCATGTTGGTGAAAAAGATCAAACAAAACAACCCTGATGAAACTCAAAAGCATCCAATGAATCTGTCAACTCCAAGTTTCTAGAGCATACAAAACGATATCAAACTAAACCTTTCACAATTTTACATGTATCAACCTAATCTATCTCTCACTCCAAAAAGAGGTCCTCATCTCCAATATCTCCAGGATAAACAAAGCGTGCATACATTGAACAACATGAGGTATAACCATTGAGTTTTTACTTTGCCTCATTGAGTACAACTTAAAACACCAAGAGACAAAAATGAAATGTTATAAC
The DNA here is from genome assembly GCA_951213105.1 of Amaurobius ferox. Lineage (NCBI taxonomy): Eukaryota > Metazoa > Arthropoda > Arachnida > Araneae > Amaurobiidae > Amaurobius > Amaurobius ferox. Next base: position 90,039,585 of record OX578137.1, read on the forward strand.
GCCCATCTCTTCATCTTCTTCCAAGTCTGCTTTCCCAACAACACTGCAAGCAAACACCAAGTCTTCACCGATGGATTTAAAATGATCATAGAAGTAATATATGCCTTCTGCGTCTTTGTTGAATACCCCTGCACCTACGAAAGATATCTCAAACTCAACCATCAAAATGCCATATTTCAAGCTGAGATAACTAGTCATTTGCAAATCAATCATATATGATGGTTTACAAGAAAAGGAATAAGGATACAGTTGCAGGTAATTTCACTTCTGTAATAACGTGGTTTGAATATATGGTTTAAATAAAAAACTATTTATGGTTTAAATCAAAGTTTAAGCCAATGTATTTTAAACCAGCCAACCCTGCTATTCCAAAAATTTTCAAGCTGCTTTTATCTGTTTTAGTGTTCTAGCTAGATTAATGTTGCAATCTTTGTAAGATGAGTTATAATTATCAAAAAGTTTGTTTTGTTTTCTAGGATCAGCCTGGTTATGAATGTGTTATTGAATGTGTTTTTGTTTTCTAGGATCAGCCTGAAGCTGTATTTAACAAAGTCCTAAACTTAATTTTAAAATTTAGAACAACAGAGCTCATTTCTTGTAAACCATCTCATATGGTTAAAACCCAAACTCAAAAGCATCATCACCAAAGCAGATAGCCTTATTCAACTTATTCAAGTAAGCAGTCCAAGGAAGCAATTTGAAAAATTCATTGCAAATTCATTCTCAAAACTAAAAAAAATCCTACTCTCAATCACGTACTACACTCTTCAAATCAACTACGTAAACCCACATTCTAATGACAAATCTAATGAAACAACTTTTTTACTCTAAAAACAAATCGCTCTTAAGACATTTAGTAATTTGGCGTCATTTCACTATGCGCATAGTCACCAAATGATAAGAAATATTATTTTAACACAGCAAATTTTCTCTTTCTCTCTTTCTCGATGTAATTTCAAATGAAAATTCATTTTTAAGACTTTACGACGAAGTTGAAAAGTGTTTATGACGTTGTTCATTCATTCTGTCTGTCTGTCTGTCTATCTGTCTGTTAGCACGATAACTGTCGTAAAAATGACTTACTCAAAATGAAATTTTAGTATGTTGTTCAGAGGGTCTGTGGGACCTATGGGAATATAAATGAATAATATCACTCAATTAGTTTTGGATTTAACCCGGGTTGAAAAAATGAAATACATTGAACCCTATGGGACCCAATTTTTCAAACATTTTTAAGCGGATTTAAAATTCACAAATTGCTTCGAAAAATTTAGGTAATATTCAAATTATCCTATAAAATATATATAAAAAAAATTCAGCAAAACATATTCAGTAGTTTTTTAAATAAAAATTAAAATAATAATTACACATCTTATATGAAGCGATCACGTGACCACCATATAAAGAGATCACGTGACCCACTTCAAAATGAAATATGGCATCCATCTTGTCTCAAAATCGTGATTTTTAAAGTTCTTTTTAATTCATATTGAGTGTTGTATCTGTCCTAAAACCGCTTTATTTTTGCTTAAATTCTGTGCATCTACATACTGAAACAATGCAATGACAATATATTTGAGTTTAAATGATCATCCAAATTTGATTATTTCTACAACGAAACCTATTTTTCACATATGTAAAATGTAAACAGCAAAATATGTAGAATGAGTTGTATAAGAATTGCTGTATTTCTTTAACGCAAAATTATTTAGCTCATGGAGTCTGCATAGCTGATATGAATGAAATATTCATTGATTTTACAGAGAGGACGATTTTTTTCGATGAAGTTTTAAGCATAGAGTTTATTCACTTGTTCTTCTATGGTCTTAAGTTTTTAAATAAAATAAATTATTATAGTATTGTGATGAATAAAATGAATGGGAAAATGTTTATGAGTGAAATTCTGCTATTATAGAGAGAGCTAGACGTGTTATATTTCGATGGCGTCATTTGAATAAATTTCAGTTATTTTTGATGAAGTTTTCAAATATAATAAATTATTGTAGTATTATGATAATGTTAAAAACATTATCGAGGAGCCAGGCGATTTATATTTAACTGACGTCATTTGAATGGAGTTCATTTTTTTTCGATGAACTTTAAAGTTTTCAAATATAATAAATTAATGTAGTATAGTGATAATTTTAAAAGTATTACCGAGGAATGTATCGTATTTTAGAGATTTTTAAATGAAATTGCATTGAAGTTGGAAAGTGTTTCATAATCAATGCTTTATGCATGATTGATCTTTCTTGTATGTTTTATCTTGTGTGATGAAATTCAAATGAATGCATATGAAAAAAGAAAGAATTTGAGTAAGTAGGGAAAATCATTTGATGCCCACAACAGATTTTTTTTCCCTCTTCAACTTCCATTATACCTATACACATTTTTTTATTCAAACTGTTATTTATCATGCTAAAAGCACTATTAATCTTGAAAACGAGTAGTGTATGTAAACTAGGGACCGGCATTACATTACTTTCATTGAAAGTTATTTTAAAATATGTAGGTTTTCTATTCTCTGTTACATTTTGATGTGAAAGTTTAATGGAGTTTTAAAAAACTTACGTGAAACTTCGCTTCGTCGGCTGCAAAGTCTTATAAACATTTCCTCTGATATTTCCGTTCTCTATTCACGTTAAAATTGAAAGCTTTCGAAATTGAAAGAGAAACATATTTTCTACAGAATGTGTAAATAAATCTGCAAATATTAAATCTTGAAAATCTGATAGAGTGTATTGAGCAAAATTTTCCATCGTATGTCGAAATTTTCTACATTTCTAAAGTGCTACAAGGTGATAATTGCTTTTTGAACAAACAGTCTGACATCTTTGAAAACATTATTACTTTCCTTATATACATAATGTATAAGGAAAGTATTGTGACGGGGTCGAAAATTTGAATTCGAGTTTTCGACGGGAGAGCACGTTTCAAACATCCCTGATTACGAATCAAACATTTTTGAAGTGATGTCTTTCTGTGTGTGTGTGTGTGTGTGTGTGTGTGAAAGTAGGTGTGTGTGTCAGTGAGACTGTGGAGACGATAACTGACGAACGAATGGACCGATTCGAACGAAATTTGGTACAAAAATCACAATCCATAAACACTGGAAGCCTATTGTTTTTATACGCAATCGAATGTTTGGAACCCCCTTAAATTTTCGAGTGAAAATTTGAAAAAATCGTCAAAAAATCAAAACCGCTAATAAAGTTACACAAATAGACATTTCTTATGTAATTTTTCATTAGAAAACGATAGACATAAATTTTAGAACGGTAACATAAACCGTTCTTGAGATATTGCACATTTTTCAAAAAAATTATCAAAAGTCTAAAATAAAAAAAAATCCTATTGAGAAACATGTTCACTTTTCATATGTAATACCATGCGATAAATTGGGTGACTTCATTCTCGTGGATCTAGTTCGTTCCATTCATGAAAAAAAATACTTTGAGTAATACTTTTGTATTTGAACGCCAATAGTCATTTATCTGCTGTAAGAATAGCTTATTTCTTCGTCCATAACACTTGGCAATAATTTGGTGACGAATTTGGCGGAATGTCGCCAACTTGGCAACTTTTTGGAATGTTGCCAAATTAACGAAAATCTCGCGAAATGGATAAAAATGACACTAAATCAAAGAAAATGACGACTAATTGTCAAAAATTCAGTATCTTGGAAAGAATATAAGTATATACTGTAAGAAAAACCTATTTTTCTTACTGTAAAAGTGGTAAATTCATTACATTGTATAAGGAAAGTCATGTGTTGCCCACATTAGATTTTTTTAATTTATAATATACTTGCAGATCCATACTCACGATCACCCGGCGTTATATATGTGACATTGAAATATGTGACAATTCTAAATACTTTCAAAGAGAAATCCATTATTTTAAAAAAGAAATCCATTAAAACATTGAATTTAATCTCCACATAGAAATAAAATATATAAGCGTATTAAAATCCTAGTTCCGTTTGTAAACCAATGCGCAAAAATATGAAGTTTGTTAAATATACGATAAAATGAAGGCCCTGAGATGGTAGCAGAACTTATTTCCTAACCATTTCTCATCGCGTTGCAATAGTCATTTAAGCAGATTCGGAAATGTATGGATTTAAAAAATATTTCCCTAAAATATTACCGAAATCTTTTATTCCATGTAAAAAATTCGTTCATTTAATTCAGGCTGATTTGAAATAGAAAGGCGAAGACATTCTCCAACGGTCTGGGTACGGTCTCTGTAAAGTACTTTTAGATCGAGAGATCTTACGTCATGTCCTGATCAGCAGAAGCTTGACAAATCTCTTGAAAAAGAAATAAAATCCTTTTTCGTGATATGTAACAACCAATTCGTACCTTGCTCACTTCAGTAAGCAAAATTATATCACTATTTCTTCGTGAATCGGAAGCACTGCTGTTCGTCTATATCATATTTCCTTTTAAATATGCAGCAGCTTCAAACATTCGTTGATTTCTGCCATTTACTTATTCTCAACCAAAATATGTTGACACCAAACAAATTGACCCTCCTAGAATTCCGAAACTGTGGTACATTCTCTTTGTGTTTATCTAACACGTTATTTACAGCACACAATGTTAAGAACAATCTAATGTGGGCAGCACATGACTTTCGCTACAAACTCAAATTCATTTTCTCTTTCTGCCTTTTATAATTCATTAAATCGAGTTTAATAGCAGAAAATATCACACATAAGTATTTAAAATGACACTGAATTTGCTCTTTTAATTCAATTTTCGCTTTCATTTGGTAACTGGGCGTATCTTCAAAGACAGACACAATGCAAAAATGCGAAAATACTAAACTATTTCGACAACAGTTAGTCTTAGATAAAATTAGCATTCAATTCATATATTTGTGCATACGTAATCTTTTATTTTAGATTTTGATGATTTTTGCGGACCATTTCGCAAAAAAAGTCAGGTTCTTTTTTCCTGAATCTTACAAAATCTAGTCATCACTAGGGTAACACGCAATTGAAATTTGGTCAAGTAATAGTTTTTGAGTTAGAGTGGATACATACAGTGCACACACACACACACACACACACACACACACACACACACACACACACACACACACACACATGTCACGCTAAAAATACTTTTTCGTGTTCTAGAGGTCCCAAAACGTACAGATCCATCAAAAACTCGAGTTACGATTTTTGACACTATTCCAATACTTTCCCTATACATTACCATGCATTGAAGGGAAAGTTAAAATTCTGACATAAATGTCCTGCTTTTCTTTTATTCATTACTTAATTTTATTCGGAAATGTTACATGAGGATTATAAATAGCTTGCTTTTCATAAATGTGAACCCGATTCTGTAAAATGAAATGAAGCTAAAATTTAACGGTCGTATTTTTCTACCTGAGAATTGTACAAAGTGTTTCTAGTCTTTATTTGTTCTTCAGTTACGCTTCTCTAACTTTTAATTAATTTTATTCTTATTATGATATAAAATCCCTAAGAAGAAGAAAATATGTATTAAAATTCTGCCAGGTTTTTAATTATACAAATAAATGATCTATTAAAGTGCTATTTTACTGAATTTAACTTTAAAGTAACTAGAATTAAATCTTTTATGATATTTTAAAACACATTATTTTTAATCTTTCATATGGAAAATTTTTGAGGTTGATTAAACATAACCATGATATAATGTACATATTTGAAAAAGCTTATCGGAGTTCTTGACACAATGAAAAATTTAAATTTAGCTGTGTAATTTAGTTTTATATACAGAGAAAATAAAAATTTCAACTTCCACTTCGACAATAAGAACTTACAATTTTCTCCCAGTTGTTCAATGGCAGAGCTTCGGCTGGCCAGTACGAAGATTCTTGGTTCGATTCTCGGTTGGGGCAGCAAGGTGCCTTTCAATGGCTCCCGAACAAATAATCCTGTAGGTTTAGAGCAAAAATCTCGGTTGTCTAAAAGTGACCCTAGTATGACTAGCACGGATTCAGTTGAGCCTGGGAGATTGATCTCCGATTTCAAATCGGGATAACAAAGATCAAGCAGGAAGCTAAACCCGGAGGATAAAAAGGAGGCTAATATGAGGTAAAAATAGCGGGAGGTGGTCAATCAGATTGTCAGTTGTACGTCAATTAAAAGGTGGCAAATACAGAGTTTGCTAAGAACTTGATAATAAGAGTTTGCAATAGACAATAAAAGCTTGCAATTCCATCCCATTAGCTCAACGGTAGAGTGTTGACTGGTTCGTACAAAGATTCGTGGTTCGATTCCCGGTTGGGGCAGCAAGGTTCTATACAAGGTGCATTCCCAAAGTTAATATTACGGTCTCATTGCAGATAAAAACATACATGGACCGGTTTTGCACTTATTTTGCGTTCATCAGCATGGAATAGCTTATATATATAAACAGACTTCCAAGCAAATTTTCATTTTTCGAAAGCGTACTTGAATTTGAGTGGCTGAAAATCGATGCGGATGTAGATGGTAGTATGCAAATATTGTATGTTACAGGCAATCACGATTGACAATCCAGATATATGCTAATTAGGCAGTCGTTGAAGACGCCAGCATTCTAAGCCGCTTGAGGAGGTACATTTAAATGCTGATACGAAGTGTTTATAACTTTGTAGGATTATTTTTTATGATATTCGTGTTTCTATGGCTGAAAGAAGACAAATGACAGATAGTGAACGCTGGCGTGCTGTCGGACGCATTGAAGCAGGACAGTCAGTCAAAGATGTCGCTATTTTCTTTGGCGTTGATCATACGGTAATTTCTCTATTATGGAAACGATTCCAAACAAGTCAAACAGTTGTCCGGAGACCTGTACCCGGTTGTCGAAGGGTTATCACCCCCTCTGATGATCGGTATATTGCTATAGTAGCCAAGCGGAATCGACGAGCGACCTCCACAACTGTTACATCCATGGTTGCAGTGGCATTTGGTAAGACAATATCTGCCAGTACTGTGCGAAGAAGGCTCCACGTGAAGGGACTCTACGCTCGAGTACCACGTTTTTGTGTTCCACTAACCGTCCAAGCCAGAGGGGCAAGATTAAAGTGATGTAGTCAACATGCCAACTGGACTGCCTCAGATTGGTGCAACGTCCTTCCTGTTCACGGATGAGTGCAGATTTACCCTGGAATAAGATGATAAGCGTATAAGGGTCCGGAGAGAACGAGACACACGTAATCAGGCCAAGAACATCATCGCACATCATGCATTCAGAGGTGGTAGCGTCATGGCGTGGACTAGAATTTCAATGGGATACCGCACAGAGCTGCACATCTTTAAAGGCGGTTCTGTGACTGCTGAGCGGTATCGGGATGAAGTTCTAGATCTCATTGCGAGACTCAATGCTGCAACAGTTGGTCCTGATTGCCTCTTTATGGATGATAATGCCCGTCCCTATCAAGCTAACATCGTTGACGAATATATGAAAAGTGAGGGCATTTCTCTTATGGAGTGGCCGGCGTATTCCTCGACCATAATCCCATTGAAAACCTTTGGGATGCCCTCGGGCGTATTGTCTCTGCACGTTACTTCCTTCAGCCAGTCTCAGAGCGTTGGAAACTGCCCTATTGGAGGAATGGCCATTGCTCGCATCTGCGATGGTTGATCACCTCATTGAAAGCATGGGAAATCGTTGCAAAGTTTGTGTGAAGGTCCGGGGTGGTTACATGCCATACTAATGTGAGTTTTGTTTGGTTTGTTTGCCTTTAAACATCATTTTGTTAATGACTCAAATGTGACGTCATCATATAACTTACGAAAAGTAAATATTCTTTTCATCTTTGTACATAATTCTTGTTTTCTTTAATTCATAAGCACATTTGCTATCTTCATGTACAATGTTGAGTTAATCAAATCTTTACTTTTCCATTTTGTTGATTTTACCGTCCGTGCTTAATTTTTGAAAGCCAGTGTATATACAAGCTGCAATAAAAGCTGCCATGTGTCCCAATTTTGCGAACCTCTATAGCAAACAAATTCAATCCTACCTCGAAGCCGACTTCAAATTTTTTGAAAATTTAGTTCAGGTTTAAAATCTTCTTCAACTTGATATAACAATTATTGGCTCGAAAACAAAAAGAGCTTTGTAAAAACAGATTATTGATCTTGAAACTGGATTTTTTATAAAATATTTTTATCTCTTGCTGTTTATATCTATATTTTATTATAATTTAGAAGATATTTTGAGTGAAATAATAAGAAGGAAGTGAAAACTCGTTGGGACAATATTGTTTTTTAAAAAAAACTGTTCAAAATATTAAAATAATGAACTTATTTTTGCAAAATCATAAATAATACCCTATTGCGACAAAATAAATAAAAATTCCTCATGTTTTATCTAATTGGTTTGGAGATATATGCATCCAAATTGTTTACATTTTCCGTAATACAGCGATTTCAGTCTAATACGAGTATCCCTCCTGCCATAAACGTTATTCATGTCAAAACAAGTTCCAATAGTTAGTCAGTGCTGCAATTTTATTTGTTGTTCTTAATGCATAATTTTCTAAACTTTGTTTTAAGAATTTATATAAATTTCCGATAATTCTATAATTTGTTTCGAATTGCTGTTACGGCAAATAAGTTCAAAGTTTATACAGGTTGTTCATAAACTGTTTGGATAAAATAAAAGGGGTGATAGTACTCATCAAGGCGAACAATATTTACTATGGAACCTAGGGTCACATTCCACTCTGAGTGTCAGAAAAGAGTAACTTCGAAACACGTCCAACAAGCACAAGTCGCACTTCGGATGACATAGCTGTCGTGCCGGAGAAGTATCACATCTCCCGAACATCACCGTCAAGTATGTACTATATGTAAATTTCCAGTGACAAGAAGCAGAAGCGACAGTTGCAGCTGATTGGACGAAGTGGACCTGTGGCTGGGCCTCCACGCTCACCGGACTTCAATCCACTGGACTTCTTCTTCTGGGGGCACATAAAATCATTGGTGTACGAGACGCCTGTGGACTCCAAGATATTGAATTTTCGACAATTAGTCGTCATTTTCATTGATTTAGCGTCATTTTTATCCAGTTGGCGAGATTTTAGTTAATTTAACAGCATTTAAAAAAGTCGCCAAGTTGTTGACATTCCACCAAATTCGTCGCCAAAATCTCGCCAAGCGTTATGGACGAAGAAATAAGTTATTCTTACAGCAGATAAATGACTCTTGGCATTCAAATACAAAAGTATTACTCAAAGTATCTTTTCTCATGAATGGAATGAGCTAGATCCACAAGAATGAGATCCCCAAATTTATCGCATGGTATTACATATGAAAAGTGAACATGTTTCTCAATAGGAAATATTTTCTTTTTATTTTATATGACTTTTTGATAATTTTTTTGAAAAATGTGAAATATCTCGAGAACGGTTCATGTTAGCGTTCTAAAATTTATGTCAATCATTTTCTAATGAAAAATTACATAAGAAATGTCTATTTGCGTAACTTTATTAAAGGTTTTGATTTTTGACAATTTTTTTAAAATTTCACTCGAAAATTTTGGGGGGTTCTGAACATTCGATTGCGTATAAAAACCATAGGCTTTCAGTGTTTACGGATTGTGATTTTTGTATCAACTTTCGTTCGAATCGGTCCATTCGTTCATTAGTTATCGTCTCCACAGACTCACTGACACACATACTTTCACACACACACACACACACACAGACATCACTTCAAAAATGTTTGATTCGTGATCAGGGATGATTGAAACGTGCTCTCCCGTCGAAAACTCGAATTCGAATTTTCGACCCCGTCACAATACTTTCCTTATACATTATGTATATAAAGAAAGTAAAACCGCAAATAATGTTTCTTGTTTTACCTGAAATAAGATCTAGATTAGGATTATATAAAAATAATTTCAATATTTTAATATTTTATTTTTTTTTCTTTCAAAAAAAACTTTAAAAAAGTAGCTCAGTAGTAGTGTTTTTTATTTTTCGAAATTTCACGAGAAATATATAGTAAACAGTAAAAGACAGATGTAAATAGTAAACGATAAAATTATATACTAGGCAATTAATATTAAAATATGTATGTATTATTAAAATAGAGGAGATTTCTACTGGCAGTTATTACTACATATATTTATTGTTGTAAAATGAACTGATAATCCATAAAGAAATACCGATCCACCCGAAGGTACACGGAAAAAAAGAAACGCCGTCGCGACCGTAATCCTGCCGACCTCAGCACATGCCCCACTGTCCAGCAACCACCAGCGGAAGCACCACCGGTCGAAGTCGACACCACCGGGATACAGCCGCGGCCACCAAGCCGGACCTCCTCCCCCCTCCCCCGACTCCGCACCGACACCAGAGCGCTGAGCAGGACACAAGGGAGGCCAAAACCGGAAAACACGAACAAAAAAAAAAACAAGCCCACGGCCAAACAATAAAAAGAGAGCTCAACCTCTAACTGGACTCACAAAACCAGGCCCCTTTGGCCGGTAACAAAATACAAACAAAAAGTACTACTTGTACAAAAAGATAATAACACTCTCTCTTGTCAACAAAATAACATTCCACACAAAATATTTTATTTCGCAATCTTATACAGGAACAGAAACTTCAACAAAAGCAGCATTACAAAAAATGAGACAAGAAAAGAAGATTTCTTCTTCTGAAGATAATAGCAATCACTAATAAAACATTATGTCCTGCAATAAGACTTTAAAACATGCACTAGAATAAAATACATTAAAACACATTCTCCACTATCAGGTTTTACCCTTTAACACACACAGTAACAGACATGCCAACAATATCATGATATAAACACAATTCCCCAAGAAAAGTCACACAACCAAAATTGGAGGATTTACTCCATAATCCGCCTTGTGTCTGACAAAGTCAATTTCTTTCTGATAAACACTACAGATCTTATCAGCACAACTATGTTTGCAATCAAACTTAGTTCCAAATTTTACATTATAAATGGAGCAATTTCTACAATTTTTATCATTTGTGCATTCTTGCCCCTTATGATCGCACTCTCCACATTGTCTACAACTTCTTTCTCCTTTGCAATTTTTTGCAATGTGTCCATATTTATAGCAATTATAACAAATAGAACAAATAAACACCAACTATAATATAACAAATTACAAATTATAACAAATAACACCAACTGGTGAAACGGCCAACTTTCTGAAAATTGGTTCACATGACTTTGAAACTGTTTTTGGTTTTAAATACCTGGGATCTTTTGTTAATGCAAAAAATGATATTATCCCTGAAGTTCAAAATCGTATTTTACTGGTCAATAAGGCATTTTATGGACTTTGCCCTGTTTTGAGGTCTTGTTTCCTCTCTAGAAAGACAAAGTTCCTTATCTATAAAACTGTCATTAGGCCGGTCCTAATGTATGGTTCGGAAACTTGGTCATTAAAAAATGGAGAGGGTAGAGTTGCTGTTTTTGAGCGTAGGGTTCTCAGTGGCATCCTTGGTGGAGTAAAGGAGAATGACCTATGGCAGAGGCGTTTTAGCTCAGAGATTTATACATATTTTAAGGAACCCGATATTATTAAATATTTTAAAATTAAGCGAATGAACTGGGACTCTCATATTGGATGAAAGGTACCCGGTAAAGGAAATGTTTGCTGCAAGGCCCTTTACTAGTAGGAAAAGAGGAAGACCAAAGCTGAGATGGCTTGACTCTGTTGATTCGAATTTCAGAGTGATTGGAACAAGAGACTGGCAGACCAGGTCCAGAAATAGACAGTCCTGGAGAAATCTTCAGCGGAAGGCCATGGCTCATCCTGGGCTGTCGTGCCAAATATGATGATGATGATGATGATGATAACAAATAGTAGGCCTCAGATACTCCCTGAGGTCTACTCTACACCATCCTATATATAATTTCTTGTTTTTCATAACGCTGTTAAAAGACTCTGGATCAAGAGTCATGATCCAGTTGTCTCCCCTTCTTCTTTTAAGAAAAATATGAACTGATAAGAAGAATATTCTGAATCAAAATAATTAAATTATTTTCTACCACAATATTTTTTAAACGCGATAACTATGTTATATATTCCGACAACGATCAACTCCTATTAGAGGCTGAAGCTTGATTCAAAGAATCGACTGGGAATTGCATGACAGGCCCCACCCCAGTTCAATAGGATGGTAGTGCCCCCGCCGACATTATTCCAAGGAAATTAGGGAAGAGTTCCCTTCAATGTGTTTCCTAAATGGACACTATTATCAGTGTTTATAACTGACGAAGGTTCAAATAAGATTGAAATGGAGATGAAAACGCATAGAAAGATATGCAATGTGAGAATGCCATTTCAGACCTCTTCCGAGTACTAGAGGGCCTACTGGGAAGAGCCACAGATTATACTTGTATAAGCCATGGATTATACTTGTATAATCCACTTGTGGCATATGCACCAGGTTGAGCCCAGGGATGCCAAACTGAATGGGGAGGAACATGCAATGTGTTCATTCTTGTAGATGAAAGTGGAAAGACTCTTTCTAGTACTTGAGTATTCAAGTACGCAATACATAGGCAGTGTCAGTATTGTCTATGTATTGTTATATTTTTTGCATTTTGAAATTGAGCATTTGGATGCAATAATCAATGTGGAATCTTGTGGTGTAGCATGTTATATTGATTTATAAATTTTGGAGTAGAATATCGGGCAGTAGTAGAATATCGGGCATTACGTTTTTTCAACCCTAAAACTCTCCAATTTTCTTTAGTGAGAGACTACTTAACCTTTGCTGCTTGAGTATTCAAGTACACACTGTATAGGCAGTCAGTATTGTCTAAGTATTTTTATGTTTTGTGCATTTTGAAATTGAGGGTTTGAGTGCAATAATCTGTGAAGTAGAATTTTTGGTGTCGTATGTTGTATTAAATTATTAATTTTGCGTATAGTAGAATCTCGGGCATTAATTTGTTAACCGTAAACCCTACAACCCTCCTATTTTCTTCAGTGAGAGACTACTTACATTTGCTGCAAAGAAAATATAATTTGTCTAGTCATTAAAGACAATCTAGTAATTTTTACACATACATTCTTTATTTAATTGTATTAGAATTTACTTTAGTGTTTACAAACATTACCGTATCTAATACAACATCATTCCATTAACTTCTAACAATGGGATATCTTCTCTCATATTTGTGAGACTACAGCTTTGTTTATTATTTCGAGACCAGAGTGGTGATCACCCTTGTTAAGGCGAATCTTAAATTAATTCTATACTCGTCATATGAGCATGCTGAAATCAGCACATACCTCCAACTGCATGGGACACTACACTAAATTCAATCACATAGAAATATTGCTACCAGCTGCTAAGTAATGCATAGTCCATATATTAAAAACTCTGATGTGGGCAACACATGATTTTCCTTATATAATGCAATGAATTTACTATTTTTACAATAAAAAAAAATATGTTTTTCTTATAGTAGCTATTTATATTCTTCCCAAGAAATAGAATTTTCGTCAATTAGTCGTCATTTTCACTGATTTAGTGTCATTTTTATCAATTTGGCGAGATTTCCGTTAATTTGGCAACATTTAAAAAAGTCGCCAAGTTGGCGACATTCCACCGAATTCGTCGCCAAAATCTCGCCAAGCATTATGAACGGAGAAATAAGTTATTCTTACAGCAGATAAATGACTGTTGGCGTTAAAATACAAAAGTATTACTCAAAGTATCTTTTCTCATGAATGGAATGAGCTAGATCCACGAAAATGATGTCACCCAATTTATCGCATGATATTATATATGAAAAGTGAATATGTTTCTCAAAAGTTAATATTATTTTTTTTAATTTATGGGATTTTTTTAAAAATTTATTAAAACAATCTGTAATATCTCGAGAACGGTTCATGCTGGCGTTCTAAAGTTTATGTCAATCGTTTTCTAAGGAAAAATTACATTAGAAATGTCTATTTGCGTAACTTTATTAAAGGGTTTAATTTTCTGATGATATTTTCGAAATTTCACTCGAAAATTTAAGGGGGTTCTGAACATTCGATTACATTTAAAAACAAAAGACTTCCAGTATTGACGGATTTTGATTTTTGTACCAAATTTCGTTTGAATCGGTAGATTTGTTCGTCAGTTATCGTCTCCTCAGACTCACACACACACACACACACACACAGACATCACCTCAAAAATGTTTGATACGTGATCAGGGATGCTTGAAACGTGCTCTCCCGTCGAAAACTCGAATTCGAATTTTCGACCCCGTCACAATACTTTCCTTATACATTATGTATATAAGGAAAGCAAAAATATTAGCTGTTCTGAAACATGTTCACTTTTCATATGTAATATCATGCGACAAATGTGGTGACATCATTCTCGTGGATCTAACTCGTTCCATTCACGAGAAAAGATACTTTGAGTAATATACTTTTGTATTTAAACGCCAATAGTCATTTATAAGGGAATTGAGAACGAGTCCCCAAGCATAACTTAGGACCTGAACAGGGTCAAAATTACAAATAGAAGAATGATATAAATAGATAAAAATCTGATGTAGGCAACACATGACTTTTCTTATATAATGCAATGAATTTACTACTTTTACAGTTAAAAAAATGTTACTCTTATAGTAGATACTTATATTCTTTCCAAGATATTGAATTTTCGTCAATGAGTCGTCATTTTCATTGATTTAGAGTCATTTTTATCCATTTGGCGAGTTTTTCGTTAATCTAAAAACATTTAAAAAAGTCGCCAAATTGGTGACATTCCACCAAATTCGTCGCCAAAATCTCGCCAAGCGTTATGGACGGAAAAATAAGTTATTCTTACAGGAAATAAATGACTATTGGCGTTCAAATATAAAAGTATTACTCAAAGTATCTTTTTTCATGAATGGAACGAGCTAGATCCACGAGAATGATGTCACCAAATTTATTGCATGGTATTACATATGAAAAGTGAACATGTTTCTCAATAGGAAATATTTTTTATTTTATATGATTTTTTAATAATTTTTTTTTTTAAATGTTTAATATCTCGAGAACAGTTTATGTTAGCGTTCTAAAATTTATGTCAATCGTTTTTTAATGAAAATTTTCATAAGAAATGTCTATTTGCGTAACTTTATTAGAGGTTTTGATTTTTTGAAGATTTTTTCAAAATTTCACTTGAAAATTTAGGGGGTTTCTGAACATTCGATTGCTTATAAAAACAATAAGCTTCCAGTGTTTACGGATTGTAATTTTTGTACCAAATTTTGCTCGAATCGCTCCATTCATTCGTCAGTTATCGTCTCCACAGACTCACTGATACACACACACACATACTTTCACACACATATACACACACAGACATCACTTTAAAAATGTTCGATTCGTGATTAGGGATGCTTGAAATGTGATCTCCCGTCGAAAACTCAAATTTGAATTTTCGACCCCGTCATAATACTTTCTTTATACATTATTGTATAGTAAATTGTATTGTATTGAAAGTAATAATTATTTCCTCAACCTGTTTACATTACTGTGTAACGCCTATTAAAATGTCGATATAAATTAATATATTTAATAATATATTAATAGTATTCAATATATATTCAATAACATTATTTAATAATGTAATATATTTGTTCATCTATGAAAAGTAATAATGAAATAGGTAACATTAAATAATAATTAATTGTAATTCATGTATATTCTTAAATACTATCAATACTTATATGTGAATCGTATAAATAATAATTACTAAGACATCTGGTAAAACACGCAATTGATGAAGTTCATATTTACTAAAACATTAATTAACTTGAATAGATATAGTAAACTTCTGTTACTTCGGCATCCAATGGTTCGTCGTACCCGATAGTCCGGCACGCCTTTCAAGCGGCATTCGGGTCCTTGCAGGGAGGGTCAGAGATCAAAAGACCAGAATGCCGCTGCTGACAGTATTCCAGAGAGTGGACGTTAGCGTCGTTCGTGACGTCACTGGTTTAGAACAGAGAAGTGTCAGTTTCTCCGAATAGCATTCAATTCTATGGGAAACATAGACTGTGTCAGTCGTTGTTTTAATATAATTTGTAATTCTATCGTAAAAGTGAATGTTAAGTGTAAATTTGTGTATTATAGATGTATATATATTAGTTTTTTCACGTATATAAAGTATAATTTTGTTTAATTGTTGTATATAAATTGTGTTTTGTGAGCGCAAAAATGCCCAGTTGCTTTGTGTTCAAATTATTATAAGAAGTCAATGGGATCTATCAGTTTTCATAGATTTCCAAAAGATCCTACACTCCAAAAATTATGGATCGTGAAGTGCAAAAGAGAGGATAAAATAACCATTGCTAATGCAACTGTCTGTTCGAGTCACTTTCCTGATGAAGATTTTGAAGAAGATTTTCGGGCTAAATTTTTGAATTTGAAGCCGGTTAAACAATTAAAACAAGGAGCCAACGGCACAAAAATCTCTAACATTAATACCGCAGTTAAAAACAATGTTTTTAATATAGCAGTATAAAAAATACTTATGATTACATGTTTCATTGATATGTAAAATAGGTGGTCCTCTAAGTAATCCAAAAAACAAAATTAATAAAATAAAATCAACTTCATATGCAGTATCTAAAATATATAAAAATAATTTATATTTCTGATACTAGCAATAAAGGAGTTTTCTTTCTTTTTTTGGAGGAGGGGAGGGAGGGGGGAGGTATTAGCATTTTGTAAGCCAATTTACACAGATTTGTTTATTGCAAAATGTATGTAAAGTTAATTTTAAATGCCTTAAGCATTTTACTTTGTTATTAATATACATAATCATAAAACGCAATTCTTTACTAATCATAATATTGACATTATATTCACATCATCTCAAGTTATGGGACATTTCGTTTTGATATGTAAAAAACTTAGAATATAAAACTAACAGTTGAAATATAATGCATAAAAAATTTATTTACAATAAAACTAAAATTCAACGCCAAATTTTTCAGAAGAAATAAAAATGTGGGAGTAGGCTTTCTTAGAAATGCATGACGCATATATATCAAAAGAGAAATGCGTCATTAAGAACTGCAGTCAAAGTTAGCGAACATTTCACCTTCTATATCACTAAAAGTCATAACTTTGTTTTCACGAACCAGAACATTCGTTCGCATTAACCAATTAAATAAGACTTTCATGCAACAATTTGTAGAGGGAAAAAAGCAAATAAAAGCCTCTAAATGGTGTAAAAGCAGTATCATGGCATAAAAATGGTATGTATTGATTTATTATTTATGATCCATGTGAACATTACTTTAAAATTTTAATACTGTACATAGTTTATATATTTAAAACTCTATAAAGTTCAATAACATCAATTTTGCATGCTTAAAATATCTTCGTGAAAACTGACATATCCAGTGGCTTAGCCAAAAGTCATAATATTCTACTAGCTCACAAAATGCATCGTCTTTTTGTTGGGTAAATAAAATAATTCTACTGCCATTGACCATCCATTCAACCGTCAACACCCCCCTTTTCCCAAGATCCGATCTACGCTTTTTAATATAATATACAGTTATGTAACTACTAGATTGATGATATTTCCTAGTCATCAATATATGTTATACGTATGTGGGATTTTTTAAGCAATTAGATATTTTTGAAATACATATTTATATTACATGTAGAAAGTATTATCAATGTTTAAGATAATGGATACTATATTTTTAAAAATCCGATGATTAGATATTTATTCATATCTGTATTAAAACACTTGAAATGTAATTTTTATATTTACTACACTTTTCACGATATATTTCAGCTTTTATTATAAATAATATATGTATTTTAATATTTTAATGATAGCCCTATGCATGTATGAGTAGAATCATTTAATTTCATTCTTCAAAAATTTTATTACGAATGACCTTATCTCCTTTTCGAATTATAAACGCGAACTTTCTAAACTTTATACACGTATCTCTATGTCCCTTATTGTAAGTCAGTATCTCTATGTCACTTGTAAGTCAGTGACGTCAAGCTTCAAGTTTCTCTCCCGGTCGAAAAGCAACCCCCTCTCTCTGACCTACCTTATGTTTAAAGTACCTTACTGTAATAGACAAAATTATTACTTTCCTTATATACATAATGTATAAGGAAAGTATTGTGACGGGGTCGAAAATTCGAATTCGAGTTTTCGACGGGAGAGCGCGTTTCAAGCATTCCTGATCACGAAACAAACATTTTTATTGTGACGGGGTCGAAAATTCGAATTCGAGTTTTCGACGGGAGAGCACGTTTCAAGCATTCCTGATCACGAATTAAACATTTTTGAAGTGATGTCTGTGTGTGTGTGTGTGTGTGTGTCAGTGAGTCTGTGTAGACGATAACTGACGAACGAATGGACCGATTCGAACGAAATTTGGCACAAAAATCACAATCCGTAAACAGTGGAAGCCTATTGTTTTTATACGCAATCGAATGTTCAGAACCTCCCTAAATTTTTGAGTGAAATTTTGAAAAAATCGTCAAAAAATCAAAGCTGCTAATAAAGTTACGCAAATAGACATTTCATATGTAATTTTTCATTAGAAAACGATTAAAATAAATTTTAAAACGCTAACATGAACCGTTCTCGAGATATTGCACATTTTTCAAAAAAATTATCAAAATGTCATATAAAATGATTTTCAGTTACTCAAATGATGTTAATATCGAAATGAAGCCATTTAAAAAAAATCTGATGTGGGCAGCACATGACTTTCCCTGCAGACTAATATTCACTTTCTCTTTATATCTTCACTATTTCATTAAATCAAGTTTAATTACACAAAATAACACCCATAATTATTACTTTCCTTATATACATAATGTATAAGGAAAGTATTGTGACGAAGTCGAAAATTCGAATTCGAGTTTTCGACGGGAGAGCATGTTTCAAGCATCCCTGATCACGAATCGAACATTTTTGAAATGATGTGTGTGTGTGTGAAAGTATGTGTGTGTGTGTGAAAGTATGTGTGTGTGTGCGTGTGAAAGTATATGTGTGTGTGTGTGTGTGTGTGTGTGTGTCAGTGAGACTCTGGAGACGATATCTCACGAACGAATGGAGCGATTCGAATGAAATTTGGTACAAAAATCGCAATCTGTGAATACTTGAAGCCTGTTGTTTTCAAATATAATCGAATGTTCAGAACCCACCTAAATTTTCGAGTGAAATTTTGAATAAATCATCAAAAAATCAAAACCTTTAATAAAGTTACGGAGATAGATATTTCTTATGTAATTTTACCTTAGAAAACGATTGACATAAACTTTAGAACGCTAGCATAAACCATTCTCGAGGTAATATACATTTTTCAAACAAATTTATCAAAAAATCCCATAAATTAAAACAAAAATATTAACTGTTGAGAAACACGTTCGCTTTTCATATGTAATATCATGCGATAAATTGGATGACATCATTCTCGTGGATCTAGCTCGTTCCATTCATGAGAAAAGGTACTTTGAGTAATACTTTTGTATTTGAACGCCAATAGTCATTTATCTGCTATAAGAATAACTTATTTCTCCATCCATAACGCTTGGCAAGATTTTGGTGACGAATTTGGCGGAATGTAGCCAACTTGGCGACTTTTTTAAATATTGCTAAATTAACGAAAATCTCGCCAAATGGATAAAAATGACGCTAAATCAGTGAAAATGACGACTAATCGTCGAAAATTCAATATCTTGGAAATAATATAAGTATCTACTATAAGATAAACCTATTTTTTATTGTAAATGTAGTAAATTCATTGCATTATATAAGGAAAGTCATGTGTTGCCCGCATCAGATTTTTTTAAATGACACCGAATTTGCACTTTTAATTCACTTTTCGTTTTTATTTGATAACTGCACTTATTTTTAAGGGCAGAGTAATGAAAATGCTAAAAAACTAAAATATCTCGAGAAGGACTAGATCTGGAGTAATGCGGTTGATCTTATGCTTTTCATCGTCAAAAATTACGTTCATTACGTTAATTAATATACTTGAGCGTATGTAGACTTTTATTTTAGATTTTGACGATTTTTACGGGCATTTCGCAAAAAAAGGTAGTTTTTTTTTACCGAATCATACCAAAATCTAATCAGCTCAGAAGTGGTTACTCTCAAATGATTTATCTACCAAATTTTTTGAAATTCGGTATTAGTTTTTCAGATAAAGTGAGTGTAGACAATTTTTGCGGGTCATTTCGCAAAAAAGGCAGGTTCTTTAATCTGAATCATACCAAAATCTAATCAGTACTAGGAGCACTCACAAGTGGCTTATCTATAAGATTTTATGAAATTTGGTCAATTAGTTTTTGATTTAGAGTGAATACAAATATTGCATATAACATACACAGGTGTTACGCTAAAAATAATTTTTTCGTATTCTAGAGTTCCCAATGCGTGTAGATCCGTCGAAAACTCGTGTTGAGATTTTCGACGTTATTCCATTACCTTCCCTATGCATTACTATATGTATTTTAAGAAAAGTAATAATATTAAATAAATATAAAAATGTTCAACTATTTTCAAGTGCATAATGTATATTTTATAAAAACTAATAAGAAATATTATATTCATGAGAGCGTCACTATAGACATCAATTTCAATTTCGTCCATCAATAATTTCAACTTATCTCATGTGATGTTTACCAGCAATATGAAATAAAAAAACAAAAAATTTTTTTGAAATTTTTGCCCTCTGTTCTATCTATTCAATATGAAAAACGAAGAAAGAGAAAAATAGATGTTTGCCTCAAGCATCACTTGAACAATTGCGGCAAAGCTAATCATTCGCAAAAACGATATCTTTTATATTCAGATTAGTAAACACGATACCACGTTGAATTAAAAGGATTTATGGAAATATAAAACTGAATATTTGTTTTTCAAAGGGACGTTAAATTTTCTTTCTGTGTTTTTGTCACCAGAAATTTTTAATAGTTTTTTATACTTCAGGAGTATTGGTTTCAATTTTCAGCTGAAATGCTTCATTAAACAAAATCAAAACTAATATTTTCAAACGTTGGAAGATTCCTTCCCCTTTTCACTTAAATGTATACAAAGATCATGAATTTAATGATAAATATTTGGCATGTCAGGCTACACTAAACTGTCTCAAACTTCCTCATGCATTAATATAAAATAAAAAATAAATTATCTTTATTTCACAAATTCGCCTCTAAACACTCATATACTTTTGTTCAAGAATTTAAATCACATGAGGTAATTTAGGGATAGAAACAATGCATTTTTAACACTTTACAACAAAGTTGAAAAGTGTTTATGACTTTGTTCATCCTGTCTGTCTGTCTGTCTGTCTGCCTGTCTGTCTGTCCGTTAGCACGATAACTGCCGTAAAAATGACTTAATCAAAATGAAATTTTAGTATGTTGTTCAGACGGTCTGTAGGACCTATGGGAATATAAATGAATAATATCACCCAATTAGTTTTGGATTGAACCTGAGTTGAAAAAATGAAATACATTGAGCCCTATGGGATCTAATTTTTCAAACATTTTTAAGCGGATTTAAAATTCACAAATTGCTTCGAAAATTTTAGGTAATATTCAAATTGTTCCATAAAATATATAAAAAAAATTCAGCGAAATATACTCAGTAGTTTTTTAAATAAGAATTAAAATAATAATTATACCTCTTATATGAAACGATCACGTGACCATGATATGAAACGATCACATGACCCACTTCAAAATGTTATATGGCATCCATCTTGTTTCAAAATCGTGATTTTTTAAGTTCTTTTTAATTCATATTGAGTGTTGTATCCGTCCTAAAACTACTTTATTTTTGCTTAAATTCTGTGCATCTACATACTGAAACAACGCAAATACAATATATTTGAGTTTAAATGGTTATCCAAATTTGATTATTTTTACAACGAAACCTATTTTTCACTTATGTAAAATGTAAACAGCAAAATATGTAGAATGAGTTGTATTAGAATTGCTGTATTTCTTTAACACAAAATAATTTAGTCCATGGAGTCTGCATGGCTGATATGAATGAAATATTAATTGATTTTGTAAAGAGAAGAACGATTTTTGTCGATGAAGTTTTAAGCATAGAGTTTAATTACTTGTAATTCCATGGTCTTAATGTCTTAATTTTTAAATAAAATAAATTATTATAGTATTGTGATGAATGAAATGAATGGGAAAAAGTTATGAATGAAATGCTGTTTTTATAGAGAGAGCCAGGCGTGTTATTTTTTCTATGACGTCATTTGAATGAATTTCAGTTGTTTTCGATGAAGTTTTCAAATATAATAAATTATCGTAGTATTATGATAGTTTTAAAAATATTACCGTGGAATGTGTCGCATTTTAGAGATATTTAAACCAGGCAATTTATATTTCAATGCCGTCATTTGAATGAAGTTCATTTTTTTCAATGAAGGTTTAAGTTTTCAAATATAATAAATTGATGTAGTATTGTGATAAGTTTTAAAATATTACCGAAGAATGTATTGCATTTTCGACTTTTTTAAATAAAATTGCATTGAAGTTGGAAAGTGTTTCATAATCAATGCTTTAAGAATGATTGATCTTTCTTGTTAGTTTTAAATTTCAACTTGATTGATAATTTCCATTGGGTTCTTTCATTGTTGACATATTAAGATAATATTCTAAATTAATATAATTATGGTAACTACTGTCTATTTACATAAATTCTTTCTGGGGACTTTCTGGTCGTACCTGTTTTTGTTTCATAAAGACAACCTTGATTTTGATTCACCTTGATTCGAGAACCTTGATTTTCGAAAAATTTCCCACTTGATATCTGTACGAAAATTTTCGAAACAATATAAATTTAAAAATTTCGGAATTTGAATTATTGCTTATTTTATGCTGTTCATTGTCTAAAAATATTTGAAATATTTTGAGCTAAATAGAGTTGAAAAGATTTAAAATCGATCCAATTTCAATATTCAAAAATTCCTATTTTTCAGATATTTAATATTGTTAAATCAGATTTTCACTCAATTTCACAGGTATGTAAAACAGCCAAGCTCTCAAATACGGTATGTATAATATTCGAAATTGGCTGCAAAACTTTCTGTTAAAGCTACACGCACTTCCTATTTCACCAAAGTGCAACAAAAGGCAATATTGGAAACAAGATTTACAGCTTATAAAAGTTCTGTAAATACATATAAATCACTGAATACTCAGGTAAATTTAGTCACTTTTTGGGTCTTCTGGTTCACTGTAAATATGTTAAGATGAGGTCGTACAATAAAACTGATCGCATTAACATCAGATTAATGAATAATAAGCAATAAAATACTTTGCTTAATGACCAATCACACCTTCAGTGCTTGCCTAACTGATCATTCCGCATACGTCGGTGCCCATTGGCTCGAACTAAATTCAGTATTTTAAAGATCTAGTTTCACTTCCGACCCAGACCATGCGACCTACCCAAAGGTATAAGGTACCTGTTTGAACGACCGGGACAGTGCCACACAATTTAGACCAGAGCCCAGTAAGGGTAGCATCCACATGAACCGTTCGTGCCTTTCGGGCTACCCTGGCCCAAAACAGATTGGACCACAAACTATTTATTAAGTCGTATAAGCTACAGAAGCACAGAAAAAGACGATTTTTAAATTAAATCCTCATGTAATTAAAACATATAATGCTTGATATATTACTAATTTTAAATAACTTGGTAAACGAATATCAAAAGATGTGAAATCTTTAAAATGGGTTTTTAAATTATTTTTCGCGATATTCTCTATCAATTATGATTATATAATTTCAAATTTTTCTTCGTAGTCTCCTAATTACACAAAAAATACATTTATTTCAAAATGTTTAAATGCATAAAGTTAATTGATAAACAGGCTTAAAAGCTTTAAAACTATCATTCACGGTTAAGATCAAAACCATTTGTTTCAGAAAATAGGTTTAAAAAATTGAACATTGATTGTAAAAAAAAGTTATTCCATGTGCAGAATATCAATGAGGGACTTTTCTGTTCACAACAAGATTATCGTGTTGTAAACGATAAAAGTTCGTGACGTTCGAATTCCACGTACAATTATTAAATATTTAGCATGCTGCCACCGATTTTTTATT
Source organism: Amaurobius ferox (assembly GCA_951213105.1). Lineage (NCBI taxonomy): Eukaryota > Metazoa > Arthropoda > Arachnida > Araneae > Amaurobiidae > Amaurobius > Amaurobius ferox. The sequence continues at coordinate 90,063,698 of OX578137.1, forward strand.
GTAAGTTTTTACAAATTCTGTAGTTAATAAGATCGCGATAAAATATATGAAAATACTAAGATATACAAAGGCAATACTGCGTAGTGTATATACTGGAACTACGGTGAAAAACAATAAAACTAAACATTTTTATAAATACATTTATTTATTTGAATACAGATTATTTATCAAAATAATTGTATTACTTAAAACAGATTGGACCACAAACTATTTATTAAGTCGTATAAGCTACAGAAGCACAGAAAAAGACGATTTTTAAATTAAATCCTCATGTAATTAAAACATATAATGCTTGATATATTACTAATTTTAAATAACTTGGTAAACGAATATCAAAAGATGTGAAATCTTTAAAATGGGTTTTTAAATTATTTTTCGTGATATTCTCTATCAATTATGATTATATAATTTCAAATTTTTCTTCGTAGTCTCCTAATTACACAAAATATACATTTATTTCAAAATGTTTAAATGTATAAAGTTAATTGATAAACAGGCTTAAAAGCTTTAAAACTATCATTCACGGTTAAGATCAAAACCATTTGTTTCAGAAAATAGGTTTAAAAAATTGAACATTGATTGTAAAAAAAAGTTATTCCATGTGCAGAATATCAATGAGGGACTTTTCTGTTCACAACAAGATTATCGTGTTGTAAACAGAAAAATCGAATATTTACCAAGGAAATAAATTAAAATCGGGAGAAAATAATATCAATTTTGTAAAATTAAAAAAATTATTGAGCATTTTAGTATTTTAAGAATATTTAGATAGCTATGCACACAACTAATGCGCTCGTGAATAAAACGTTTAGCAAGTTTGCAGACAGTCAGGTGTTCATAAAATATGATATACATTCTGCTGAATAATTATTTTTATCTTTTTAAATATCGGTGTACTTCAAAGAGAGCTAAACAGTATGCGATTGTGAATAAACAGTAAATCTTACTATTAAAAGTTGCCCGCGTATGTATCTATGTGTATGTATAAATGTATGTATGTATGTATGTACGTATGTAGCCATTATTCCGAAGCACCTACTTGGCCTAGAAGACCACGGTGTATCTTGAAACGTAGCTATCAAATCAGAAATAGTCAAAAAACTTTAAAAAATTCGAAAAATTTAATAGGTTTTTGAATATTTGTAAAAACCTCCAAAATTTGGGTAAAAAGTGGAGTTCTGGAAAAACGTATTTCACACTACAAAAAAAGTTAGAATTTCGGTTTTTAGTTTAAACGAGAGAGATATATAAATTTTGAAGACCCTCTAGCAGCCGGATTCTTGATAAAGTTGACACTTTGTTTTATACAACTTTTTAAAAATCGCGAGAAACACCTTAAAATTCATTGAAAACAAAGAGCGAGATCGCAGACATTTCGCCGAACACATCAGTCTCTTTCTTGACAGACAGCTTTCGCTTAAGTAGTGGGACTTAAAACTTAGAAATTTAAATTAGCGAATTTAATATAGAGATTTGAATTTTAAAATATAAGATTGTAATGTTATTATAAGCATTATCTGAAAACAAAAGTCATGTTGTTTCGATAAGAACTTTGACTTTTTTTACTATTCTGCATATTGCTCAAAATTAAAATTTCGTAAAAAAACGTTATTAAGGCAGGGTCTTCAAAATTTATTATCTCTAAGCCCCGAGTCTTAGATCTAGAAAACTGCTACTTTTTTGTTGCAAATTGATTTGTTAATTTTAGCAATTGAACAAAGGATTCAATAACTTTCATTTCAAAGCAATGTATTGCTCAAAATTAAAATTTCGTCAAACTTTTTTTTCAAGATACGGTATCTTAGCTTTAGAAAACTTCAACTTTTTCTTGTCACTTTATTTGTTACATTTTTGGAATTTAAATTAAGGATTTAGTAACTTCCATCCGGAAAGTTTCTATCTGCCTTTTGACTCGAGATTGGATCTTTTACGATTTTCTGTTACAGGGTCGATTTTCAATTACAAGTATTTTTGTTTGTTATGTTTTCTTTTGTGGGAGGGGGGGGGGGGGGCGAACGTGGTAGAATGGATTCAAGGGCCGGAGTAGCCGAAAAAAGGAGGGTAAACTTGGCTCCAATTTTGTTGCTTTGGGATTTTTACGTCGGCGTTACGGTAGCAGTGATAAGGGTACGGGGCGGTCATAAGAAAGGGGCAGAAGGGTCCAGGAATGAAAAGAGGGTATTTTGTGCCCGCACAGTGGGCTCAGAACTTGCTAAAACCTGATTGCTACAAAAACTGGGTGCTATATTTAGTGACTTCTGTCGGACAAAGACCCGTTAGTTCTATAAAAAAAGTATGTATTCCTAAACTGTGTCGGCTTGGTTCCTAGGCACCCCTGAGGAGCAAAAAATAAAATAAAATAAACACTATACTTCAAACATGCATAAATGAAGGCCAGGGCCCAAGCTTGCGAGAAATAATTGTGACCTGACTGGAATAAACTAGCATTGTTCCTAAACGTCTCTTGCTCCTTAAATACTATACGAGGAAGTTCCTTCACATTTGATTAACTAATGGCTCCTTAATATTTTAATGCCGCAAAGTGGATTAAAATATTTATTTATTTATAAGGAAATATATAATTATTAATAAAAATAAAAATAAAAAAAATAATAAAAATAAAAAATAATTAATAAAAATAAAAAAATATATATAATTATTAAATTATATATTTCCTTGCAATTTTTATTCTAGAAAGTTTCCCAGCTTTATAAAACCTGGATATATTTACAATAAATGTATAAACTTCATAGCTACGTACAATTTTAAATATGAATATATCATTACAAATATTTTATAAATTGAAAAATTTGCAAAAAATCAAAATATATTTCAGAATACTAAATTTATCGAAATAGCAGTCAGTCTGTATATTAAATTATATTTTGCAAACCTGATTGCATAACAGTTTGAACTTTGAAGTCTGCAGATCACAGGATGTATTCTTTGAAAATTTAAATTTTGTGAAGGGAAAGGAAATTGTGTTTGATAACATTTTTTAAATGCATTCAGTCTTTAGAATCATTTTGTATATCAATATTTTTTATGTACTATCATTATAAAAAATTTTGAATTGCTCATGAGCAATAAATATTATAGAATCTTAAAATATTTTGTGCATTTAGTTTTATCAGATATCACAATGAACTGGTATTTATGACAATAAAACTTTCTTGAAGAAAAATTTTCTTGTACCAGCTTTCTTCAAAGAAGCACTAGAAAGTTTTATCTATCATCTATATTTGCTTTATAAATAGAATTGAGTTGAAGAAATATAATTAAGATATGAACATTGTGTTCGTATCTATTAGTATGAGTGTCAATGAAGATGATAATTCTCATTTTCATTCTTCATAGTGCAGTGATATAAGCAGCATACTAAATTTATTTATTAAGCTAAAACAGAATATTCAAATAATAGATCAATGTAAGATAATTTTGGCCAGCGAAGTGGAGTTCATTCTCCATTCCAAATGCACCGAAGCTAACATTTACCTGAATTTTGTGGTCCCTTTTACTCGGAAACTAGAATATATATATATATAAATTTCTGCAAATTCTGTAGGTGGTAGAGATTAGTGTTTTACAAGCCAAGGTAGGTAATTAATGAACGTGGTCGAATAATTATTGCGCGTGCTGCACCTCTTTTTCTGATGAAATCTAGAAATTCCAGTGTTCTGCGTACGAAAATTTTGCATTTTGAATTATTTTCTTTTAAGTTCCATGAAAACTTTTTTAAGCGAATTGAAATATCCCTCACTTCGTTTTGAGTCACGAATATCTAGTAAAATTTTCCTTTCCAGTTTTGTGCTCGTCGTGAAACTTCCGACAAGACACAATTCCCCACTTTTGCTCGAACTCGCCCTCCAGCCACCCAGATTTCTAGATCCGTGGTGTCCCTCCTCCTGACATTCCACTGGAAGAAAATCTCTTTCCTGTATTCCGACAACCAAGAAGGAATTTTCAAGGAAGTCTCCCGCACCATCGTCAGCACCATGGAAGAAGCAGGAATACAGATTAGATATTTAGGAACTTGGGGATATACGTACCATCATGGGTATGGAGAGAACCCGTTCGATACCTTGGTCAGCGAATCCTACCAAGAAACAAGAAGTGAGATTTAAAACTTTATTTTAGCATGAATATTGTGTGAATTGTTCTTAAAATATGTGTTTCTGATGCATATATAAATCTAGTATTTAGGTCTGTCAAACATGAGAAAAGTAACACTCCTCAAAATTAAGCTGCAACATTCTTTTAACCTTTTGCTTACGGGTGGGACAGCTTCAATCCCAACCGCAGAACCTATCAAAAAGAAAGGTATCGTCAATGTCTGCAAAGGGAGATCGAACTGTTTGGGATAGGGCATGTCAAATACTTGTCTTTTTGAGAAGTTTTTCGTTTGAGATTGACACTGCCCCACCCGTAAGCAAAAGGTTAATTGGACCAGTTGGGTTCAATGGACATAAAAGACTAAACCCTTTAAGTCTCCGGTTGGGACTTCAGGAGAATTCTGAAAGACTGTGCCCTCTCTTAGTTCTCTTCCCCCTCACCTGCGAAAAATATCGAAATTGCGGTTCCGTTCGGTACGGCCCAGTGATCGATACTATAAGTGTGCAAAGATTCAGCCTTCTCAAACCATCTGATGGCTGTTTGAATATTAAGAAAGAATTTTAGGAAACCCATAATCTCTACTCTCAAAGAGTATCAAAAATCCGATTACATTAGCTTCTGCGCAATGGTCAATACTATAAATGTGGAAAAAATCATCCTTCTGCACCAGTGAGGGTTCTAGAGGGTCTTAAAATACTTTCAGAAAAAACAGCATTTTCTCCACCCTCGGGAGGGGGGGGGGGGCGTGTATGTAAATTGAAAATCCGGCTATAATAAGTTCTGTCCTATGGTCGATAACATATGTGTGTAGTGATGTAGTTTTCTTAGTTAACTGAGGGGATTTCGAGAGTCTGAAAATACTTTTAAAATGCGATTTTCTTCGCCCCCCCCCCCCCCCCCCGGATGCGTAAATCGAAAATCCGCTTCCGTTACATTTTATACGGTTGTCGATGCTATAAGTGTGCAATGATTCATCTAACTAGGTCACGGGAGCGGAGGGGAGGGGGGAGCTTCTGGAGGATCTAGAAAAACAAAAGCACATTAGGCAATATATATAGTTATTAATATTTCCACAAGCTTTTCATATGTGAGTTATCTAACTTTCCACCACAATAAAACTTACATAGAACCTTAGTCGATTACTATGATTAAGAAATTAAAATTTTCGTCATGGCCTGCAACATCTCAATCTAGCTTTTACTATCTGATTCTCTTGGGCAGCATAGTCTATCTTTCTGTATATGAGTACAGAGAAATATATTTGAATGAACTTATCAAATCTGAGTAAAACCATGTGAAATTCAGTCATTAAAACGGAAAATATGAGCTTTGCTGAGAATAAAAATATATGTCCAAAATATATCAAGTGATTGCAGATTTTCAATTAGATTAACACCATAAAATAGCAAAGTCATTTGAAGTTGCTACTCCAAACTACCTTGGTTTTATAAGAATTTAATTGTGGGAACATAAACATATAAAATTTAAATTATAAATATTTAAAAATATGAAGTTTCTCTTACTGATAAAATGAATGATAAATGTAAAGTATAAATTTGTACAACAATGCTGAAAAAAAAAAAAAAAAGAAAAAAAAAAAAGAAAAAAAAAAAAGGGCCATCGGCCGTACCGTGCTGAAAACACCGGTTCTCGTTAGATCACCGAAGTGAAGCAGCATCGGGCGCGGTTAGTACTTGGTGGGTGACCACCTCGGAACGCCGCGTGCTGTTGGCCATCTCGGGTGCGGTATCCCCGTGGTTTGCGCGCTAGATTTGCACGCTGCCACAAATGCCGCCGTGTTCATGCGGAGTACGATCACGTTAAACATGTGGGTCCGTAAGTCCTTCCGAGAGGTTGGTGGTAGGGGAAGGAGGGTACGGTCCCTGTGGATGCCACCCCCACTGGGTTCCGGTCTAAATTGGGTGGCCCTTCCCGGCCATCCATACAGTTACCTTACACCTTTCTGGTAGGTCGGACGGTCTGGGTCTCAACAACAACAACAATGCTGCAAAGAATTGTGCTCCTGTTTGATACTCTCCAGCCCAGTGTTTCTTTCAGGACTTTTTGATCGGGGGAGCGAATGAAAATTTAGGGACCAAGTTTTCTATATGCCCTATATAGATATATCTAATGCTGTGTCACATAAATAGAAACTAGGTCAACATACAATGTCTAGGGGGGGGGGGGGCGAATGCTCGTCTCCGGGGTGCTTCGTACCCCGGAGGTAAGTTTGAAAAAAACACTGGTCCAGCCCCCCCCCCCCCCATTTTGGATATGTACCCATAGTAATCTGAATAAGAATAAATTAATTCTATTATCAAATATGTCAGTTTACCATCTTTTATTAATCAAGTATAATTTTATTTACTATCAAGCAGTTGTGTGTTCATGAGATTATTATTCGAACGGATCGCGCTAAGCAAGATAGAAAATTCCTATTTCAACAACTTAAAATCTTTTCGATGTTCAAAATTGAAGCATGGTGCGTGAAGTGGAGGAATGGAGTGCAATTTTCATTGTACAAAGGTTTTAGTAAAATATTGAAGGCATTTCTATAATGTTCTTAAATAACCCAAAAGTATTTTGGCATAAAGTGTGATGGTTAATGTAATAAATTTATATCTTCGAGTTCTATTGCTTCCCCGAGAAAAGAAGGAACAAAATTTACATAGGTTAGTAGTCGGGCAGATTGCGAATAGGATTTAAGCAGATCTGTCGATCTGGAAAACATGTTCGAGAGTTCTCTTTTATTCATGATATGTTTGTTCTCTTTTATTCATGTGTGGCTGAGGCCAAAGCGTATAGTGGCGTAATTGGATGTTAGGTTACGAAAGTGATGTCAATGTACGTAAGAGTTACAGTGTTTCAGTTCTATTGACAATAATTTTGTAATGCTTTGCATTGCTTAGCGTTTTCAAAAATATATTATTAAGTTTGACCAAGAGTAGACCTAGTTATTCGCTCAAGACGACAACGCTACAAATGTCGTAATAAAAAACATAGCTATTCAGAATTTTAACAGTTGGATTTTATATCCAAAAAAAAGAGTGCTTAGATCCAAAATTTTTTTGAAGTCTCTGAGCTTTATTCTTGTATTTCAAAATATGATTTTCTTTTTAGAAATACTTTATTGAGAAATATAAATACATATCTTTTTAGAATTATTTTAAATATTTGAGCATAGCTCCCTTCTTGGGTTACTTCAATGTCAGAATAGCTGTAAAAGTATCACTTTAGAACGATTTATACGATTTTGATGAAATTTCATTTATTACTAATGGTCAATGTGTAGATGAATTTTTTTTCACAATATAGTGCCTTATATATATTATCAGATGTTATATATTTATTTATGAGGTATCAATAAAATCTCCCCTCTTTCTGCACACCCGTTTGGTGGTTTGTTCAAGGAATTGTAAATAATCATATAATACTCTCATTGATCCTAAGTAGTTTAAATAGTCCTTATTGACTTTACAACTTCATTGACACTCATATTCCTAGGAAAGGTGACTGAATAGAGGTTTTTTTACTCGACATCAGTGATCATGAGCTTTTAAATTTGAACAATTTAGGTTTATATAGCCATTGATTTCAATGCCAGCGCCGAAAACATCTAATACTGGAAGAAATATAAAAATACGATGTGAGAAGTACATGACTTTCCCTGCAGACTCATATTCACATTCTTTTAATTTCTTCAATAATTCATTAAATTGAGTTTAATTACACAAAATAACACCCATAAGGATTTTAAATGACACCGAATTTGCACTTTTAATTCAATTTTTTATTTCCTTTGGTAACTCGAGCTTGGAGAAAATGCGAAAAAACTAAACAATCTCGAGAACGGCTAGTCTTAGAATAATGGGGTTGGTTTTGTTCTTTTCGTAATCAAAAATTACGTATAAAAGAGGCATTTAATTGATATATTTGAGCATACGTAGTCATTTATTTTAGATTTTGATGATTTTTGGGGGCCATTTCGCAAGAAAGGAAGGGTTCTTTCCGAATTGTACCAAAATCTAATCAGCACCAGGATAACCCATAAGTGACCTATCTACCAAGTTTTGGGAAATTTAGCTTAATAGTTTTTCAACTATATTGGATTAAAAAATTTGTGGGCCATTTAGTATAAAAAGGCAGGTTCTTTTATCCTGAATCATACCAAACTCTAATCAACACTAGGATAACCCACAAGGGACTTACCTGTAAAATTTTATGAAATTTGGTCAATTGGTTTTGAGCTAGAGTGGATACAAACTCTGCACACACACACACACACACGCAGATGTCACGCTAAAATAGTTTCCTAATATTCTAGAGGTCCCAAAACTTGTAGATCCGTTGAAAATTCGACTTGTGATTTTCGACATGATTCCAAAACTTTCCCTATACATTACCATGTATTGCAGGGAAGAAAATCTGATGTGGGCAGCATATGACTTTTCCTGCAGATTTATATTCATGTTTTCTTTATTTTATTTCAATTTAATTCACTTTTAATTCAATTTTCTTTCTCATTTGGTAATTGGACTTATTTTCAAAAGTGGTGTAGCGAAAATACGAAAAAACTGAAATATCTCGAGAACGGATAGTCCTAGTGCAATGGACTCGGTTTTATTAATTTTATCGTTAAAAATTACGTATAAAACAAGCATTTAATGGAAACATTTGAGCATATGTAGTTTTTAACACTTTACAAGAAAGTTGAAAAGTGTTTATGACTTTGTTCATTCTGTCTGTCTGTCTGTCTGTCCGTTAGAACGATAACTGCCGTAAAAATGACTTAATCAAAATAAAATTTTAGTATGTTGTTCAGACGGTCTGTAGAACCTATGGGAATATAAACGAATAATATCACCCAATTAGTTTTGGATTGAACCCAGGTCGAAAAAATGAAATACATTGAGCCCTATGGGACCTAATTTTTCAAACATTTTTTAAGCGGATTTAAAATTCACAAATTGCTTCGAAAATTTTAGGTAATATTCAAATTGTTCCATAAAATATATGAAAAAAAAATTCAGCGAAATATATTCAGTAGTTTTTTAAATAAAAATTAAAATAATAATTACACCTCTTATATGAAACGATCACCTGACCATGATATGAAACGATCACATGACCCACTTCAAAATGATATATGGCATCCATCTTGTTTCAAAATCGTGATTTTTTTAAGTTCTTTTTAATTCATATTGAGTGTTGTATCCGTCCTAAAACCACTTTATTTTTGCTTAAATTCTGTGCATCTACATACTGAAACAACACAATGACAATATATTTGAGTTTAAATGCTCATCTAAATTTGATTATTTCTACAACTAAGCCTATTTTTCACCTATGTAAAATGTAAGCAGCAAAATATATAGAATGAGTTGTATTAGAATTCCTGTATTTTTTTAACACAAAATAATTTAGTCCATGGAGTCTGCATGGCTGATATTAATGAAATATTAATTGATTTCATAAAGAGAAGGACGATTTTTTTCGATGAAGTTTCAAGCATAGAGTTTAATTTTTTGTACCTCCATGGTCTTAAACAAAATGTTTAAATAAAATAAATTATTATAGTATTGTGATGAATGAAATGAATGGGAGAAAGTTATGAATGAAATCCTGTTTTTATAGAGAGATCCAGGCGTGTTATTTTTTCTATGACGTCATTTGAATTAATTTCAGTTGTTTTCGATGAAGTTTTCAAATATAATAAATTATCGTAGTATTATGATAATTCTAAAACTATTACCGAGGAATGTATAACATTTTAGAGATGTTTAAACCAGGCAATTTATATTTCAATGCCGTCATTTGAATGAAGTTCATTTTTTTCGATGAAGGTTTAAGTTTTCAAATATAATAAATTAATGCAGTATTGTGATAAGTTTCAAAATATTACCGAGGAATGTATTGCATTTTAGACTTGTTTAAATAAAATTGCATTGAAGTTGGAAAGTGTTTCATAATCAATGCTTTAAGCATGATTGATCTTTTTTGTTTATTTTAGAATTTGACAATTTTTGAGGGTCATTTCTAAAAAAAAAAGCAGGTTATTTTTTCCGAATCATATCAAAATCTAATCAGCACCAGGGTATCCCACAAGTAACTTATCTACCAAATTTTGTAAAATTTAATCTAATAGTTTTTCAACTAGAGTGGACACAGGCAATTTTTGAGGGCCATTTCGCAAAAAAAGGCGGGTTCTTTCATCCCGAATCGTACCAGAAACTAATCAGCACCAGGGTCACACACAAGAGACTTACCTACTAAATATTATGAAATTTGGTTCATTAGTTTTTGAGTTAGCATGGTTACATACATTACACAGATAGACACACAAACAAACAGACACACGGACAGACAGGCACACACACACACACACAAACATCACGCTAAAAATAGTTTTTTCGTATTCTAGAGGTCCTGAAATGTGTAGATCCGTCGAAAACTTAAATTGTGATTTTCGGCGTGATTCCAATACTTTCCCTATACATAACCATGTATTGCAGGGAAAGTAATAAAAAGTGCTATACTTGTGACTTGCTTTCGGCAAACTGAAACTGATGACGTGTTAATACCCGAAGACGCTATGTGAAGAAAAGCACCGGTAAAGAGAAGTGCTCTAATACTACAAGCAGTTCGGAAATAATCAACTTTCTATTGCAATAACACAAGCTTTAAATCGACAGAAATACAATCGGTGTACAAATTGTTTTTGCTTAAAGCTAAATAAAAACACTGGGCACCAATGTATGTTTCCAATGCAAAAGAAACGCACAAAATTTGCAATTGCTAACAAAATGATACGCAGAGCTGTACCAGTGGTATTGCATAAATTGACAGTTATTGAACAAATGCTCATATGTGAATTAATTAATAGTAAATCAAGTATTGACAATTTAAATAATAGAAAATTTTAATATTTATTTAATTTAATAAGTTCATTTAACAAGAGTTTATTTTCTGATTCACTCCAATTTGTATCCTAGTTATATCAGGTCCTTATCAGCATATATTTCCTTATATCAGATCTTTATCAGCATACATTTCCTTATATCAGGTCCTTATTAGCATATAGTAATTATATCAGGGAATTTGTATCCTAGTTATATCAGGTCTTCAGGAGCATATATTTCCGAATTTTGCGTAGCGACATATTCGAACAACTCCCTTAAATTTACTTGCAAATGTTGTTCTTGCAATATCTTTAAAGCATCACATAATATGTATTCTACTAATTGAGACCTCTATGATTTCAATAATATAAAATGCTTGTTTGCTTGGAATGATATTATTTTCTTCAAATTACGTATTAGTGTAGTTCAACTCATGCAGAAACGACTATAGAAACCCCCCCTTCAATTAATCTCTAAAATAATCAGCTGGGATCAACCGAAATCGTCATGCTGCAATTACTTTTCATTTTCCTTACAATACGTGCTAGTGTATAAGGAAGTATTGGAATCGTGTTGCAAATCACAACTCGAGTTTTCGAATTATCTGCACGTTTTGGGACATATAGAACATGAAAATAAGTTTTTAGTGTGACGTCTGTGTGTAAAATCACAACTCGAGTTTTCGAATTATCTGCACGTTTTAATATATAACATTGTTTTACACATTTAACCTTTTGCTTACGAGTGGGACAGCGTTCATCCCAAGCGAAGAACCTCCCAAAAAGACAGGTATTTGACATACCCTATCCCAAACATTTTGATCCCCCTTTGCAGGCATTGGCGTCCATGGAAATCGCTGACAGAAACATTGCACCTGCTGCAGTAGGTCGAAATGTTTGGGATAGGATATGTCAAATACCTGTCTTTTTGGGAGGTTCTTCGTTTGGGATGGACGCTGTCCCACCCATAAGCAAAAGGTTAAATGCATTTTCAAAGGTTTTACATTTTTAAAATGCTCCATGCGTCTTAATTTTTGTTTGAGATGCATGAAATTTAGCAAGAAAACACTTTCCATATTTTTTAATGAAACTGGGTATGCATTTTATAATTGGACTTTATTAAGGTAATTAAAAGTGAATAAAAGAACCTAATTAAGCGATGAAAGTTAAGTTTTAATGCAGAAAAATATTTAAAAAAAATTAACTTTCTAATGGATTTAAAAATGAATACCCAAATTTGTTCATAATGTGTTTTTGAGTGATCATAATGAAACATTAATCAAAAATGTGAACAAATGGCACGCAAGGAGCACTTTCAAATTTTTGTTAAAAAAAATTAAATTAAAAGAAAAAGACAAGATTATAACAAAATTGAAAAAAATTTAATGGTATTTTATATATTAATGTTAAGAGGAATATTTATACAAATTTTCATGTTTCTAAGTCAATAAATAAATAAAAAAAATTTCAACGTCCACGGTCCCCTTAATATCTAGAGATAACATAATATGAGAAAACATAAATACGAGACGATTTTTAACATAAACGCAAGATAATAAATATCGGGTGAATATATATGGAGGCGGACTATAAACTTTCATCACGATTATCACGTTTATATTCAAACAGAAATGAAAGAGGCATTCCTTTAAAACTTTTCATTTCTAACATCGCGATAATGGTATCCATTCACATGGAGTTTGTGTGGGTCTTCTATTGTGAGGTGCTTCCATGGTTCGATGCTCATCCTTTTAAAATATTGAACAGTTTACTTTTGGAAATAAAGTTTGCATAGTTAATATTCTTATAGCAAATTTCAGAACAAATCACGGTGAGTTGATTTTGGAGGTATGAAATATGTGAATATTCTTAGAAGTGACACGTGGACGTTGTCCTTAAAAACTGTCTGCTGTAAAATTTCATTATTACACTTTTTATTTTCTCATACGTAGTATTAAGAAAGTATTGTTTTCATGAAATTTTTTCTATTTTGATATTTTGATGCCAATATATGTTTTAAGACCTCCTTAACACGTTTCTGACTATTTTGGGAGTGATATTCGCCTGTCTGTCCGTCTGTCTGATGTCTGTGGTCAATTTTTTGTGTACACTACTACAGCCACAAATATTAATGAATTTTCACGAAACTTTGTAATCAAAAAACCAGAACTAGATAGAATGTTTTTAAATTCGAGCGAAAACATTGAATTTTATTCGAAATTTCACATTTTTTCAACATGGCAGCATAGGACAGAATTTGACATAATTATGCATAAAAGGGTTTATTTATGGCTCAAAGGTCACGAGATTTAATAGTTTCAATCATTGTTGTGAAAAATAGCCCCGATGCAAATTTCTTTTGTTCATGACGTCATTAGCCCCCCTTGGTGGGCAAGTTACACCCACCCCCCGGGGGTACATTGCCAAATATGGTATCAATCGAAATATTTTTTCAAGCCTTTTAAAGCGAAGGGTAACACGTTATAATTGTAATCATTTGGAACCACGATAAATTGTTTCTTCTAAAGTTAAGAAGAAAATCATATTATGAGAAAGTCGAGTTAATCCACATTCTAGTTAATTTAGTATGTTTTTATTAGCTTATTTTGATTTGAGACACAGCAAGTATACACTGCCGTGAATATAGGAGCAATCGTTACGTGATGTTACTTAGGTTCAAGTGATAAGAATTATCATTTAAAATTTTCATCCTCCGTTAATTAGATACTTTTTGAAATATTGAATTGACTCATATAAATTTTAAAATCCACATGTCATTTTCTAAATTTCAAACTGATACTTTTTCTATCATAACATTCTCAAATGATTCTTATACATCATTGCTCATAGTGTTGTTGAGACCCAGACCGTCCGACCTACCAGAAAGGTGTAAGGTAACTATTTGGACGGCCGGCATTGCTCATAGTGTTGTTGTTGAAACCCAGACCGTCCGACCTACCAGAAAGGTGTAAGGTAACTGTTTGGACGGTCGGGAAGTGCCACCCAATCTAGACCGGAACCCAGTGGGGGAGGCATCCACAGGGACCGTACCCTCCTTCCCCTACCACCAACCTCTCGGAAGGACTTTCGGACCCACATGTTTAACGTGATCGTACTCCGCGTGAACACGGCGGCAGTTTTGGCAGCAACTGGAATCGAACCCGGACCTACCGAATTGCTCATAGTGTGACACATTACAATGTTTATTGACCAGAATAAGTAACTAAATTCTCTTTAATTTATAACATTTAATGATGTAGTGAAAACATTAAAACTTTTAATAATATTTTGAAGGTGGATAATTTTATACTGGGGTTATATGATTAACTCATTATATATTTCGTGTTTTAAGTCAATTATATCATGTATTTTACAGGATGTTAACATGTGTTATTCTCGAGTTGTTATACATTTTTTTATCGAATAAGAAAGAAAATAATTAAAATCTCGGATATGCTAGCTATTATTACATGAAGGGTGTTTCAGACATACTTTTAACCAGAAACGAATTGAATTTCTTAGAAGTTATCAGGAGCCATTCTGGAGATATTAGCACTTTCTCCTCAATATCCACCGAAAGAAATAAGCAATTTTTATGAAATTTAATTCTCTTATTTTAATAGGTAATTAAACTACAACAAGCCTATTCATTTCTGTGAGATTAAGTTCTAAGAAACTTAATATTTGTTTATAATATAAAAAAAATTACTGAATTTGATGCGCTAAATATTCTGAAAATAAAGTACTTCATTAGTAACAGTACAGGAAACTTGATTAAATGCCTATTTTCAGACTAATTAAAATTCGTTGCGCAGAATCAAATTTATTACATATTTTGCAGGAAATGTTATTGACTTGCTACATTTTTTAGGGTGGGGGGAGTGAAGGTGGAATTGTGTGGTTTAGATTCAGAAAATTTCTATTAGAAAGTCAAAAAATCTTACCCTCTAAAATGTCCTCTAGGATCCGTGTCCGGTCAAAATCGCGAAGTGACAAAAGCGCGAGGACGAAACCGCGCGGACAAAACAGCGAACGGATAAAACCGCGAACGGACAAAACAGCGAGCGGACGAAAATGCGAGTTCAAAAAAAAAATTGATAACAACTTCATTTTCCGATAATATATAAAAAAAATATAAAAAATAAATATTTTTCGGTAATATATAAAAAATTGATAACAGCTTCATTTTCCGATAATAGATCCATGTTCGAATTGCTACATCACTCTATGAGCCACGGAACATCTGTTGCTACGTGCGACTTCCGACAGCCATCGGGGCCGGATTCTGTGATGTTTTTTTAGCGGGCGTAGATCCATGTTCGAATTGTTATATCACTCTATTAGCCACGGAACATCTGTTGCTACGTGCGACCTCCGACAGCCATCGGGGCCGGATTCTGTGATGTTTTTTTAGCGGACGTAGATCCATGTTCGAATTGTTATATCACTCTATGAGCCACGGAACATCTGTTGCTACGTGCGACCTCCGACAGCCATCGGGGCCGGATTCTGTGATGTTTTTTTAGCGGGCGTAGATCCATGTTCGAATTGTTATATCACTCTATGAGCCACGGAACATCTGTTGCTACGTGCGACCTCCGATAGCCAGCGGGGCCGGATTCTGTGATAGAGAACGAACGATTAGCCGAAAAGTTCCTAAATTTCTTTTTAATTTTTATGAATTTCTTCTAAGTTTCGTTTTTATCAAATTTCTTCTAAGTATCGTTTTTTCTTAAATTTCTAGTATCAACGTTCAACGTTCTCCATTTTTTCTTTTCGCGGTTTTGTCCGTTCGCTGTTTTGTCCGTTCGCTATTTAGTCCGTCGCGATTTTTTCCATCGCGGTTTTGTCCGGCGCGGTTTTGTCCGGGAATCCTAGGATCAAGTATGCTATCTACTAAGAGACAAAAAAGGGCCCGATTAATCATCGATCACCCCCTCCCCAGTTATTAATTGGGGATTAATTGAGTTGTTAATTAGAGCAATGGAGTTATTAATTGGAATTATTAATTAAGGATTAATTGAGTTGTTAATTCAGCACTTTTTGCTTTTAATCAGCGCTATGTTATGGAACAAAAGTAGTTTCACTGTATGCCAACTCAGAATAAACAACTCAGAAACATAAAAAATCTGATGTGGGTAGTCCATGACTTTTGCTACACAATGCAATCGTTTTACTTCTACCACAGCGAAATAATAGCGTATAAGATCCACGATGCAATGTTTTTGGTATTGAATGAATACAAAGCAAATTGAAATTGGATGTTTCGGAAAGTCGTGAGTCCTCCAAATAGAATGTCTTATTCTTACTCTGCAAAATCTTCAAACCGCAAGAGATTTGATTCATATACCGTGAAATAAATAATTATCGACGAATTATTCTTCGTCAAAATACAAAACTATTACAAAAAGAAACTTCTCTCGTGAATAGAACAAAGTATATCCACAAGAATTATGTAAACAAATGTATTGCATAATATTGCATATGGAAAATGATATGGAATGTTATACAATGAATAATATACTTGATAAAGCATATTACTTTTTTTAATTTTATGTAATTTTTTGTGAAAAATTTATTTGAATATTGTGCAACATCTCGATAACGTCTCATATTAGAGTTCGTAAATTTTTGATATTCGTTTTCTATTAAAAATTACGTTTGAAATAACTATTTATGTATCATTATTAAAAATTTCTATTTTCCAATAATTTGTTTAAAATAAAAAGTCATTCAAAAATTGTGCAATATCTCGAGAACGGTTCGTGTTAGCGCTCTAAAATGTGTGTTATTTGTTTTTTAATGACAAATTGCGTTTGAAATAACTATTTATTTACCATTATTAAAGGTTTTGGGTTTTTAACGATTTTTTCAAAATATTTTTGAAAATTGGAGGAGGGAGTCTTTTGAATATTCGCTTACGTTTAAAATCATTTGGGTTCCAGTATTCATTCATTGATTGTAATAATTGTACTAAATTTAGTTTAAAACACTCCATTCATTCCTGAGATATCGCATCCACACACACACACACACTAACATACATACGCAGGATTTAGGCCCCTTGGTGAACGCCTCAATCTTGCCTTCGCTTTATAGCGGCAAACCGCTCCCACAGCTGGTGTGATGATATGGGGTGCCATCGCATACGGCACCCGGCTACCTCTAATATTGAACTACGGTACCATGACAGTCCAGCGGCACGTTCGTTACATCCTTCAGCAACATGTGTTGCCACTCATGGCAGGACTCCCAGGAGGCATTTTTCAACAGGACAATGCTCGGCCACACACAGCAAGAGGGTCACAGGCATGCCTCAGCCACATTACCACCCTTTTCTGGCCTGTGCGATCCCCAGATTTGTCACCGATCGAACATATCTGGGATCATTTGGGACGGCAAGTTAGACATGACAGTCTACGAGTTTGCTCGAATTAGAGACGCGCTTACAACAACTGTGGGGAATGAGATGACGCAGGACAACATACGGGAACTGTATGTCTCAATTCCCGTCCGTATCGCATCGTGTATTCACGCTAGAGGTGGCCCAACAGGGTACTAGAACCTCCATTCATTTGTAGTTTTTCCTGTAATAAATGATCTTTTTGCTTTGATTTTTTAATCACTTATATCAACGTTGCACTCATATATATAAAGTTTCGTTCGATTTTGACAACTCTTTCTTGGTGCTCAAATTTTTATGACAATGAGTATATATATATATATATATATATATATATATATTATATATATATATATATATATATATATATATATATATATATATATATATATATATATATATATATATATATATATATATATATATATATATATATATATATATATATATGAGTGTATATATATATATATATATATATATATATATATATATATATATATATATATATATATATATATATATATATATATATATATATATATATACAGGTGAACCTCGATATGTTTAACCTCGGTATCTCGAAATATTTTCATCTCCCTTCGCGCACGGTATAAAACTAATGTATAAAACAAACTCTTTAATTCGAAATTTTTTGAACAAACTCTCGATATCTCGAAATTTTTCATCTTACCATTTGGATCATCTTACTATTTTCATCTTTTCATTTGGAAAAATACAATCCAAAAAATGTGTTTAATGCAGATGAAACAGGACTATTTTTTAAATGTATGCCTGATAAAACTATGGCCATTAAAGGCATGTCATAGCGGGAAAAGGAGCAAAGAAAGATTAACTGTGCTATTTTGCACTAATATGGATGGTTCAGAAAGGCTCAAACCTCTTATGATAGGTAAATCTGCTAAACCCCGATGTTTTTCAGGAATGGAATCTGTTCCAATGACTTATAGATATTGAAGGATTCAGTACCTGTAACCAAATTGTCATAGATGACTATTTTGCAAGTAAAGAAATGCAATATTAAATTTTAATAATGTATATTACATTAAATGTGTATCCAATCATTTCAAGCTATGCTTTATTTGTTGTCAGCATTTTCTTGGGTAAAACCCAATTCTCTGTCTCTAAGATAAAGTTAAGTGATTCTTTTAAAAATGTGTAAAGTATAGGACTAGGATGTATATATTCTTTTATGAATTCCTTTAAATTTTTTAAATTTTCGATATCTCGAATTATTGATATCTCAATTTTTTTTTCTACTCCCTTCAAATTCGACATATCGAGGTTCGACTGTATATATATATATGTTGGATATATATATATATATATATATATATATCGGTTCCGGACATAATCCCGACAGCCGAAATCCCGACAAGCCAGAATCCCGACAGCCGAAATCCCGACAAGCCAGAATCCCGACAGGGTCGAAATCCCGACAAGTCAAAATCCCGACAAGGTCGAAATCCCGACAAGCCAAAATCCCGACAAGGTCGAAAACCCGACAAGCCAAAATCCCGACAGCCGAAACCCACTCTTGCACAGACTAATACAACAAAAGGCGGTCATCGCAGTGACCTCACTAGGGTTAGAATTTACTAATCAGCACCCCCCCCCCCCCCCCCCCCCACGCACATGCGCTGGACTCACGCTGGGCCCACGCACATGGCTCTCTACGCCTATATGTATAGCTTGATTAAAGTTATCGGCGTTTTTGCATCTCTACATTTTACAAATTAATAGTTTTAATCACTAAATCATAACAATTATGCCATTACTGAAATAAATTTTGGCAAATTGAAATAACAAAGATTAAAATGATATAACAGGTCGGTATAAGATTTAGGAAATTCATTTTATTAAAAAAGAAAAAAAAACACTTACACATTCTGCATACGTTCAAATAGCATATTCAAATAGCATATGGCCATTGTCGTAGCAAGCGGATGGAGACAAGAGGGAGCGTGAGTCCAGCGCATGTGCGTGGGGGGGGGGGGGGGTGCTGATTAGTAAATTCTAACCCTTGTGACGTCACTGCGATGACCGCTTTAGTGTTGTATTAGTCTGTGCAAGAGTGGGTTTCGGCTGTCGGGATTTTGGCTTGTCGGGATTTCGACCTTGTCGGGATTTTGGCTTGTCGGGATTTCGACCTTGTCGGGATTTTGACTTGTCGGGATTTCGACCCTGTCGGGATTTTGGCATGTCGGGATTTCGGCTGTCGGGATTCTGGCTTGTCGGGATTTCGGCTGTCGGGATTACGACCCAGACCCATATATATATATATATTTGAAATGAAATAATAAGAATTATGCAAAAAAAAAAAAAAAAAAAAAATACAATTCAAGTAATATTAACATTACCATAGAAGCAAATTCGCGGCCATAATGCCGATAAGAGAAAAGAACAGAACCTTCCCAAATTCGATGATTAATCAGAATAAAATTCCTCTTCAGGTCTGAGTATTTAATTCTAATTAACCCAAACAAATGCCTGTTTCAGATTAAGCAATAGTACATTACTATAAATGCTTAAACTCAGACTACAGACATCAAAAAATGAAAAAATGAAAAAAGGATACATTAAGAAAATTGTATTACCATGCAGCATGAATCCTTCTTCCTCACCACGTGTATACACGATCAACCTCAACAGCTTAATCTAGAAGCACCGGAATGAACAAGTCGAAATTCTACCAGGGAGGCAGTACGAACGTTCACGGAAATACTCCCAAACCCGTCCAGTGAGTCTAAGCTGGAGACTGGACAAGCAATTCAGAATACAACTTCCCAAACATGCAGAACTGAATATGAACATGAATCAAAGATGAAAATTCCTACTAAACAAGTAATTCATAGGAAAACTGGATAATCGAGAATGCCACTATACACCATTATAAGGGCGCTCAAAACGTAGTTTCAATACTGACAAAAGTTACATTTTTTTGCGAAAATAAAATTCAAAACATTAATGTTATATATATATATATATATATATATATATAAAATATATAGTTTAAAAGTTTTTTAAAAATTTAAACTGGTATAGAAGCAGAAAATACCGACTGTAAATTGAACTACCATGTTGAACTAACATGCAAATTGAACTAACATGTAAATTGAATATATATGTTGTTGGTATTGGGGCTATCCTTTGATAAGTATCGGCTTTCGGGAGTGCTGCCATGGCGTGAAGCTTGCTAAACCGGATAGTGGGGGTCACAACTCCCCCCGTCCAGTTATTGATACTTTTCACTTCTTTGCATTCTTCACATAATTTCAAAGTGTTTCATTTTTGGATTTTATATATATATACATATACATATATATAGATAGATAGATATATATATGTATAATGTTATCATAACTATCAGGAACCATACTCCCCATTAAGGACAGCTGATTTCTAGGAAACTTTCATTAACATGCTTGCAAATATATTACAGTGTATAATTAAAAGCTGTGATCTTTAACGTCTTCATATTTTATTTATTATTATTGCACATGTCCACATTAGAACTTCAATGACTGAAGTAGCCTAATATTTAGCCTTTCTTTAAATAGTCTACGTCATATTGGGTTACTACTTTGAACACTTGGGCCTAATGATGAGTTTGCAGAAAAAAGAGCTGTTGGATAACGGAGAATACTTCGTCGTTGGTGTAGATATTGAGCAGTATGAGACACAAGACCCTACAAGGTACTTCAAAGGTAAAGTTTAATATAAAATTATATAAAAATTGAGTTGAAAAAGTAATAGATGAATTGTTCTCGTATTCATAAAATTATCTAGACTTTCCGGAATCATCATCTTTCAATGGAGAGATGTGCTGTACGATTTTTAGTTTTATTCACTGTGAGAAAATGTTTTGAATTCTTCTACTGTTCTGTGTTTTTCCGCCTAGGTTTTTATTTTTATTTATTTCAACTTTATTTAGCAACGGTTTCCTCCCTGGGGGATGCAGCTATTTTTTGACAGACCCGTTCTTGCCTTCATTTGTGCCTTCAATTTTACTGTAAAAGAAGGCTGACCGAAACTTCTACCTCCGAAACCGGTTGATATTCTTAATCAACCTTGTATGCTCTTTCTAACGAAGTGTCTTTATTGAAGATTTATTTTTAAGACTGGCTATGTAGTTCACAATCCAGTAACTGTGCTGCTCATGCCTTAGAGCTAGCCGAGTGCCCTGGGTTTTCGACAGTGCAGTTACCCGCTTATAGAATGGGGGTTTCCCAAATCTAGGTATTGCGCTCTCAATACAGCAACAGGTATCCATGGAAAGGTTTCGCATTTTTTAACGCTTTTCGGCACGGAATGCCCGATATCTGCCTTAGCATTAAGACAAAATGTTTATGTACTCAATCTTCTTTAACATTGAAACCAGCTGTGTGTAGTATGACTGACTTGACTAAAGCAATAAGGAAAGTTATAACACAAATAATCTATGTCGAAAGCCCAGACCACTCGACTCGCCCAGCAGCATGAGCAGCAAATTGAGTGGCCGGTAACAACAAATGATCTATGTGTACTAGCTACAAGTTTTCTTGCTGTGAGTACAGATGTCTGTTATTTCAAGCTGAAAATCCCTGAAAAGCGGGAAACCGGTGTATGAATGTTTTTTTACCGTACTAAGAGCGCGAATCCTAGAAGTAAAAGCTAGTTACGTCGCGATATCCGAATGCTAAGAATACGATTCAACTCCAGGTCAAAATATTATTTGTAAATGGCAGTTATAAAAGATGCTACAAATTTTGGGCGCTACGCCCGTGCTTGGTACGTAATAATGGGTCCTCGGACTACCTGCAAAGAAGCCCATTTGGCTGTTTGGATGGTTTCAAAAGCCGTGGGTGTGTTGTTGTATCGTCAGCTTATCGATTGTCCGGCTGCACAATTAGGTGCTCCAAAGCCTTATAACGAGCGGTGCAGTCTGGATTGTTTAGACTATTATTGTCGACTGTCGATTAACTATCGATCATAACCTAAACGAAGTCATTCGAGGTTATTTGAGACTGTCCACAAAATCTCGCAAAACTTTATGAGATACTTTTTGTATACTTTTCAAAAAGGGCTTAATTTTGAGATCTTTGTAAATGACCTCAAATTTAGAATATCAAGGAACTTTAAGAATAGAAAGAAGAGCTTAGCTCTGAATAATTTGAAGTTTCATAAGATGAATATCAATAAAGGTTCCCATTACTCGTGAACCATAACTCATAATGAGTATAACGTAGAATTTGTATAACAGTAATTGTTAGACGTAGGCAGAAGGCTATTTCAAGCTATAAGGTGTTCAAGGATGGCAATTTCAGTCTTCGCCTTCCGACAGATTTCGGATATGTGAAGGCTTCAAGTTAATTTGGAATCTATATGCACTCCAAGGTACTTATAGGTAGTTTGCCAGGGTGGAGGTTAGTTGTTAAGTTTAAGATTAGTGTAGGGGTAAGGGCGTCTTCGGGCTCGAGAACAATTCTTAATGGCACATTTAGAGTTATTCACCATACATGCCAATACGTGAGTCAGGTGTAGAGGGAGTCCCAATATTTTTGTAGTATCTCGAGAACGATATGTGTGTGTGTATATTATGCTATCAAGGCAATGTCATTCGCATACAAGAAAATATGGACGAGGGGGATTCTTGGGAATATCATTAATGCAGAAGCTCAACAGTTTGGGTCCCACCAGAGAACCCGCTATAAGAAGGTCTCGAGGGCTAAATAAGAAATGAGAAATTCGGACCACGAAATTGCGATTCGAGAAGTAAAAATGAAAGATTTTAATTAATTGGAGGGGGGCGGGAGATAAGTCACAATTTTGAACAGAAGACCCGGCAAATGAACCTTGTCATAGGCTTTCTGGACGTTCAGAAAGATAATTTCAATCTGTCGATTGTGCGAGAAGGCGAAATGGATTAACTCTGAGACTCGCAACAGCTGCCTCTAAACAGTGCTTCCCTGAAACTCTTTAAAAGGCAGGTAATGGGTGGTAACATTCAAGCACAAGTTGCATATGGAAGAAAATAGAAAGTGCGGTTTTGTTTATGTTTCTCTCCACTTCATGTTGTACTACTTTAAGGAACAAAAATGCTGCACTTTTAGAAAAGAAATGTGCAGGGTAATAATGGGGGGCGTTAGCCCAGTGGTAACCGCGAGGGAATTGCACTCGGTAGGCCCGGGTTCGATTCCCTCCGCTGCCAAAACTGCCGTCGTGTTCACGTACGATCACGTTAGGCATGTGGGTCTGTAAGTCCTTCCGCGTGGTTGATGGTAGGGGAAGGAGGGTACTGTCCCTGTGGATGCCTCCCCCACTGGATTCCGGTCTAAATTCGGTGGCTCTTCCCGGTCGTCCAAACAGTTACCTTACACCTTTCTGGTAGGTCGGACGGTCTGGAGCTCAATAACAACAACAGGGTAGCAATGACTGAAGTATCCTTATTTCAAGTCTTCTGCAGAAATATCAAGAGGTTGAAACTTAACTACTTTGCAGGACTCTAATATTTATCTGTTCGCACACACACAAAAAAGAAAACCAAGCATTTTCGAAACGACCTGCTTTTATCCTTTTATCTTTGCAGTAATTTACACTGTAATTTCCTTATTTATTGTAATTTCGCAAAGATTCGTCCTGTATTTATGATATTTATGTGCATCACAATATTTTTAAGGCTTGCTTCAAGATGAAATTGAAGAGGAAGCAGAGAAAGCATTTCAGTTTTATCTTGGGGTAGTGGCTTCTCCTCTAAATAATACTGATGGATTCGCTATGAAGGTGAATGAGTATATGCAGCTGCCACCTTTCAACTTCCCAAACCCTATCAGCAGTTTTGGAGGTATCAAAAAGGTACTATTTCAATTTTTTAATTGATTTAATATGAATGTTAGTACTTTTCAAAATAAATCTGGTAAACATTTAAATGCAAATTGCGCTTCCAGTATAGCGGTCAGCATTAGTGAACAGGTTTTGTGTTTATTAGCGTTTTCCAGGATCGAATAGACGATAACTGCACTGGTAGCAAGAAAACTTGCTGTGTCGTAATTTTGCATATCTCTATGACGACAAATAAAGAACATTACGCCGCACAACCGATTTTTATTCAGACATTGGGTTCAAACTGTACAAAGCTATAATGACCAGGTCCATTTCTTCAAGAGGAGATTCACATTCGCAAAGCAGTATGCATAACTGATGGAATGGGGTAATTTTTTCTTGTTAGTAACCTCCATAATAATGCTGGATATTATAAAATAATGTTTGATCCTTTACAGAAAGCGCGATTCTTAGTTTTAGGAATTTAGGAGCCTTTTAGTGAGTTTCTTTGACTATGAGAGTTTTAACCTTTTACATGAAGAACGATCGTTAATAATTGCTGTATTTGATTTGAACGTTATAGGCAAATATTTGAGTGTAGATTTTAAATATATGGATTTTGTGAAATAAATAAGCACTATGAAGATTAGTGTGTGACATATACGGAGTTCCGAGGTAAATCTTTAGGACCCAAATAACTTTCAAATGAAAGGTCCCTAAATGTACAAGTTAAGCCTATTTTTAGTAAACTGATAACAGTGGCGGATAGTGAAGTGACGCAGGATAAGCGCTGCTTTACTTAAAGTTATCGGCTAAATGGATTATTATTATTATTTGGCGAATTTTTCAGACTCGTTTGGCTATTTTTAAATAATATTTAATAAACCTTGTACCAGTAGCGTGATGTGTATCCATGATGTTCGTTATCGAGGAGGATGGGGAATCCCGTCACTGAATCTGCTTCATCCATTCTTGAAGTCATGAGCCGCCACTGAATCATAACTTCGTCGGATAAAAATGATTGCAGTTAGATGCAGGAGAATTAATGAAGTTAGAGACATGAATTCGGCAACAAAGTGAGCGACATAGAACATTGTTTATTGAGTAGGAATCAAAACCAGGAATACACAAAATGTGTACATGGTAAACAATATCTACCTGTCAAAGAGTTGTATGATCAAGGTCTTTAAGAAGGTGACAACTGCAATGCTTCTCCAAGTACGTGGTAGTATTATTTATCAAATTCAAATATGTACTATCATTGGAAATTTTGAACAAACTGCATACCAAGATTCTTTAACATAAGGTTGCACGATCAGCCTTGCAACCAATCAAAAATTAGTCAGCCTGACGTCGATATTTCGTCATTCGTGACGTCAAAGGCCAGGGAACTTTATGAGTCGTTGCCAAAACAGTGCAAATTTTCCCATTATTACAATTAAAAATTGATTGTTAATTTTTACATGGCAATATCCAGACGTAAATAACTTGCATAGAGATTTTGAATTGTGCTGTGCACACCTTCCTCTGTGACGTCCAAAGAGATTCTCGGTCTCTTCAGAGATCTCGAGAACAAAATGAGCGCGTCTGCAATTCCCGTGACATCACATATGCAGAACCATGTAAAAAAAAATAAGTCAGTTATGCTCAATATAGTTCTCTTTCTGATGCACACTATATTATGTAAGTGTTATCTATTGTATATCATTTCTTAATATAACAGCAAATCGCGTATAACCATATTATGTTAAATAAATGCATTATGCAACTGATTATAGTGCTATGCCACCTCGATAATGTTCTACAACTTTGGCCATTTTTCTTTTACCTTGTTCTATTACGAGTTCGTGTTCCTAACTTCTTCAATTCTCCGTTAAGGGTACTACAATCACTTTTATTCGCTCGAGCACAGTCACTTTTCTATGAATAAGCCAGACGTGTAAACGCAATGACTTTTCATTCCGAAGATATTAGGGTACGCAAGGAGTTTCCTGGAAACCCAGTATGTTCGCGATTGGCCCGCATTAAGTATTTCATAAAAAACCTTGCGTTTTTGCAACATTTTGATCTCAACCTGGAGTTTATTTCTTCAGAAACATCTTTATTATCCTTTCTGGTGTCTTGTAATTTTGTTAGAAAATAAATTTCAAGTTATTTAAAAGCATCATAAATAAGAAAAAAGGAACTTTGAAGTGAAGTCCAAATTTGGGAGTTTAAAATTTTTCATTCGGTTGACATCAGTTTTAGTGTGTTACAAACTAAAAACTACTAAAAATCTCAAAACTTCCATATAAAGAAATAGCAATTTCGTTTAGTATGTAAGTAATGCATATGGTGGTCTATGTTGTAAGTAGTACAATGGAACTAGTTTGATTTATGTAAACGTTAAATGTATTTTACTCGAAATATAAATTTACATTTCGTTACTCATGTAGGAATTGATGTTGCTAGTCCCGAGCCAAGCCCGAACTCGGGACCCAGTGCTTACAAGACGGCATTATATGCTTAGAGCAAAAACTAGCTTCTTCGATCTATGGTCTTTGGCAGGAGCAGAGTCCTCTGTTACCACACACTCCACCCCTGATGAGAAGCCCCGGTCGAATTTCGGCGAGGAGGGGGCCACCCAGAAAACCCCCGCGTGTCCCCATCCGAAACTCAGTCGAGGGGCTGAATGGCCGGGAGGCGTGTCGTACCTCAGACGTGACGTCAGTCGTGGTTAACCAGAACGGGAGTGATCGGCGCCTCTGGCTCAGCGTGGTGCTGCCATCTCTTGTTGAGAGGTGAGATCATTGGAGAGAAAAGGTTGCGTGATCGTACGTCCAGGGTCATCATTGTAAGGATGTGATGTTGCTTGTACCGAGTCAGGCCCGAACTCGGGACCCAGTGCTTACAAGACCGACATTATAAGGTTAGAGCAAAAGCTAGCTTCTTCGATCGATGATCTTTAGCAGGAGCAGAATCGTCTGCTGCCACACTCACAAATTGGGGAAACAGTGTCTACTGAAAAAACCTGATACCAAGTTGCTTTCTTTCCAATCATCCGCCAAACTTAACTAGTGCGTAAAATCTTTCGGATATTAGAGTGAGAGTTGTTTGTTAGCTGGTTATTTAAGTAGACACTGTCTCCAATAAAAATACGTAAAATCTTTGGGATAGAGTAAGAGTTGTATGGTAATGGGTTGTTTAAGTAGACACTGTCTCCAATGTTTACTAAAACAACCTGCTATCAAGTTGCTTTCTTTTCAATCATTCGCCAAACTTAACCAGTACGTAAAATCTTTGGGATAGAGTAAGAGTTGTATGGTAGAGGGTTGTTTAAGTAGACACTGTCTTTAGTGTCTTCTAAAACAACCTGCTACCAAGTTGCTTTCTTTCCAATCGTCCGCCAAACTTAACTAGTACGTAAAATTTTTCGGGTATTAGAGTGAGAGTTGTTTAGTAGCGGGTTGTTTAAGTAGACACTGTCTTCCGAATTAATCTCCCTTCATGCGTCGCTACTGCTATTGTAAATTATTTATCCGGTTCCTTTTTTATATGCACAAAACATTTAGAAATTTTATTTTTTATTAATTAACAAGTTTTTATTTGGTTAAAATGTAATATTTCGTTCATTAAATTTACGATTTTTTCAAGAATTCCTTTTATCTCTTATATTAGAATTTCAACGATAACATCCTATTATTTTGTTTTTAATAGGGGAACTTTTCATTTCTCAATTAAAGACAAAATTGAAAAGCGCTTCAGCAAGTTACATTCTTCTGTGAGAGTAATGT
Source organism: Amaurobius ferox (assembly GCA_951213105.1). Lineage (NCBI taxonomy): Eukaryota > Metazoa > Arthropoda > Arachnida > Araneae > Amaurobiidae > Amaurobius > Amaurobius ferox. The sequence continues at coordinate 90,091,704 of OX578137.1, forward strand.
CGATAATTATCTTACATAATAAAGGAATATGTGTGTCTGTGCAGTCTGTATCGGGAATTTAAGCATCATATGTCCATGAAATTGCAAATACGACCATAAAGTGCATCTCGGCGATATTCTTTGAATTCGTTTTTTAGTTATTTTATGTTTTATTCCGATTAACAACGATTTTGGCCGATATTCACACAAATCGATTCCTTAGTGACCTAAAATATTACCAGACAGTTTCTATCTTGACACCATCGAAAAGATAGGAAAATTATCTTTCAAACAAACTTTGATCGGAATCCATGCAATTAATAGACAAATTTTAATGATTTTTTTAAAAATATTCGGTTAAAAATATGCGTTTTAAACCTTTCCGCTTTTTATATTATGATATGAAAATTCGACGTGCCATAAAATGTTTATAATTTAACAGAAGTTCCTAAATGAATCACATACTACTCCAGAAAAAATAATTTCATAAACCCATCCATTGATTAATTATACATTTTTTAACTGGGTCATGTCTTCGATATTTTGCGTTTCGCCATTATGGAGCGGAACCCTTTTCCGGAGCTGTTCTCTCCACTGAGGCCTCACCCATGCACGGCAGAAGAAGCTTCTGTACCTACTGAGGATATTTCCAAGCACGGAGGAACTAACTACGCTCAGGAATTCGCTGTGAGTTCAGGTGGAAGACCTAGGCCACCTGACTCACCCTAGGGTATGAGAAGCAGGGAGAGTTCGGGTTGTTGTTTTTGTTGAGACCCAGACCGTCCGACCTACGGGAGAGTTCGGGTGTAGTTATTTACCCTTTTGCATTTGATTAGTCTGCATTTTAAATCCCGAGCTACGCCGGTGCATTTTCTTGTAAGTTATAAAAATTCTTATGTTCTCCATCACAGTTATCAATTCAAACATCTTTGCTCGTCTTTTTTTCACCAGCCGTAAAATTAAATAGCAAATTGGATGCTATTTATAAAACGTAATTTTAAATCATTAAAATTATTAATATAGCAATATATTGATCTGTGCAGCTACTGAACGCTTAGTAAAAAAAATCAAAATCAAAATGTAACTAAAATTAGGAGTTTCAAATTAAATGAAAAAATACAAAACATTCTAAAACAGATTTCGAAATTCTTTGCGATGTAATTGGCTGAAAAAGCATTTTGAGTCATAACTTAATTTTAGTAGAAACAAGCTCATAAAAATGGACAGAAATGCGCTTGTCTAAAAAATCCATTAGTACATGCTGAGTTTATTTTTACCTTTTCTACTTAGTTTCATGCGTCCCTTGCTGTTTCACGATTTGAATCGCATGAAAAACGATATAAAGCAATTTATGCATTTTAAATGACTGGAAAGCAAACTAAAGCATGGTAATCTTTTAGCTTACTGAGCAAAAGCAAGCAAACATCAACATTTTATGTCGTTTTACTTTGGAATTACAGACGCACATACTGTAAGCCCCTTCGGATGTATTTGATTTAGCACCGTTTACGGAATTACAAAGAATTTCCTTCATGATAATACATGAGGACTTCTTAATCCACCATAGGGAGACAGGGAATTTCCTAGGAGCTGCTTTAAAAGGAAATGGAAATTTTTAGATGTGAATCATAAATATTTAAAAGGTGTTTATCGTACAAATGTAAATGTCTCCGTAAATCGTAAAGAACATAGTCAAGCATTCATTTATTCAAATAAATGTCTTTCATCGAACAATTAATTACACAACATGACAATTGGAAGTATGCCGGTGTAAGATAAGAAAGATAAAGCATTTATTTATGCAAATTAATATTTCTTTTTAAAACACATTCTCTGAAGCAGTTATTTACGCAAATTAATAGTTCTTATTAAACAACATTCTCTGAAATCAATTAATTAGACTATGTTCATTGTAAGTATATGGGTATGAGATAAGTGACCTTACTCATCAATTGCGCTTATTTTAGGGAATTTCTGAGCTCAAATTAGGGCCAAAAATGTTTTACTATTTAATCGAATTGTTTAAAATAATAAAGCTACATAGAAGTTTGTGCTATTTCAATTATTATATCCAAAGCTTAGAAACAATGAAAGATTCTGTTGCACGTAGCAATGAAGAAATAAAGGCAATAAAGAATCTACATCTGGATTATAAAACTGCGATACATATATCAAAAAAGATTAATTATGCATAAAGCATTGATTATAAAACACTTTCCAACTGAAATGCAATTTTATTTAAACATCTCTAAAATGCGATACATTCAGCTGCAATGTTTTAAAAATCATCACAGTACTACAATAATTTGTTTTACTTGAAAACTCAAAACTTCATCAAGAAAGGCAATGCAATAAAATCGTCTGCTTCTCTATGTAAAATAAATAAATTTTTCATTCATATCACTTATATTCCAAACTCCAGAGCTAAATAAATGTGCTTTAAAAAATTCAACAATTCTTATACAACTCATTTTACAGTAGTTTGTTTGTTTGCATTCTGAATACGTTAAAATTATTCTTCATTGCAGAAATAATCAAAGTTTAGTGATGATTTAAAATAAAAAATATTGTAATTGCGTAGGCACAGAATTTAGATATACAGATAATATGCAAAAATAAAGCAATTTTAAGGCGGATGCACTAATTATAAGTATTACTAAAAACACTAATTATAAATATAAGTGTTTTTAAAAAATTACGATACTAAACGAAAAAAAAATGGATGCTAATTTCATTTTACAACGAGTCACGTGATCTCTTCATATAATATGTGTGCGATTATTATTTCAATTTTTATTAAAAAAACTACTTAACATATTTTGATGAAACTTTTTTATACATTTTACATGAGAATTTGAATATATTAAAGCAATTTGGGGATTTTAACTTCGCGTAAAAAATGTTTAAAAAATTAGGTCCCATAGGGTTCAATGTATTTCATTTTTTCAACCCGGATTCAATCCAAAATTAATATTGGATGATATTATTATTTTACATTCCCATATGTCCCACGGGCCGCCGTGCGAACGGTCAGACAAACAGACAGACAGACAGACACACACACAGACAGAATGAACAAAGTCATAAACACTTTACAACTATGTTGGAAAGTGTTAATAAAAACTCTTAATTATTTTTTCATGAAGAGTTATTTCCCCTTTAAAGACAAAGCCGAATTTTCTACTCATCCATCGAAATTCTTCAAAGCCTGACTGGTGTCAACAGTAATGGAGTGTTTCATTCTCGATTTATTCTCTTATTAGCTTTGCTGTCAAAAATTAAACTAAGAACAAGTATGTAATCAATACGTTTCAGCAATTTTAGTCATTTCTTTCAGACTTTCGCGATCTTTGCGAACCATTTTGCAGAAAAGGGGCGGTTGTATTTTCCCAAATTAAGCCCAAATCTAACCAACGTCAGGAACGTCCTCAAGGGACGTAACAACTATATTTCAAGACATTTCATCAAATAGTTACTTATCCCTACAATACATGGTGATGTATGAGGAAAGTATTAGAAAAAGGTCGAAAATCGGAACACTCGAGACCTCGATGTATCTGCACGTTTCGTACTCTCTAGTACACGAATCCGCTATTTTAAATGCGACGTCTCTAATGATCCTGAAACGTAATAGTTTCAATCAATGACAGTGAAAAATAGCGTCGGTACAATTTTTATCTTCATGACATCATTAGACCCTCGCGACACACACACACCACCACGATCATCGAACTTGGTATCAATTGAAAGTTTTTTTTCAAGCCCTTTAAAATGAAGAGTACCATGCAATAATTATGATCATTTGAACCAACGTGCAGATTCTTGCAAAATTTGAAAAAAAGAATCTGATGTGGGCAACACATGACTTTCCTTATATAATGCAATGAATTTATTACTTTTACAGTTAAAAAAATGTTATTCTTATAGTAGATACTCATATTCTTTCCAAGATATTGAATTTTCTTTAATTAGTCGTCATTTTCATTGATTTAACGTCATTTTTATCAATTTGGTGAGATTTTTGTTAATTTGGCAACAATTAAAAATGTCGCCAAGTTGGCGACATTTCGCCAAACTCGTCGCCAAAATATCGCCAAGCGTTATGGATGGAGAAATAAGCTATTCTTACAGCAGATAAATGACTATTGGCGTTCAAATACAAAAGTATTACTCAAAGTATCTTTTTTGATGAATGGAATGAGCTAGATCCACGAGAATGATGTCAGCAAATTTATCGCCTGGTATTACATATGAAAAGTGAACATGTTTCTCAATAGGAAATATTTTTTTTTATTTTATATAAGTTTTTGATAATTTTTTTTGAAAAATGTGCAATATCTCGAGGACGGTTCATGTTAGCGTTCTAAAATTTATGTCAATCGTTTTCTAATGAAAAATTACATAAGAAATGTCTACTTGCGTAACTTTATTAGCAATTTTGATTTTTTGACGATTTTTTCAAAATTTTACTCGAAAATTTAGGGGTTTCTGAACATTCGATTGCGTATAAAAACAATAGGCTTCCAGTGTTTACGTATTGAGATTTTTGTGCCAAATTTCATTCGAATCGGTCCATTCGTTCGTCAGTTATCGTCTCACACACATACTTTCACACACATACACATACTTTCACACACACACACATACTTTCACACACACACACATACTTTCACACACACACACACACATTCACACACACACAGACATCACTTCAAAAATGTTTGATTCGTGATCAGGGATGCTTGAAACGTGCTCTCCCGTTGAAAACTCGAATTCGAATTTTCGACCCCGTCACAATACTTTCCTTATACATTAAGTATATAAGGAAAGTAATATATATTACAAGCTATTTAGAAAATGGAATCTAGTATGAGAAAGTCGAGTGGAGCCACACTCTAGTTAGTTTTTTTAATTAATTATAGGAAGGAAAAGTAAGACGCTATTTTCCCACTTATGCATTCCCTTTAGGTTCCGGCCGAAGGAGCTTACCTCTACGATGCAGTCAATATCTACGCCCGAGCTCTAAACGAGTGCCTTCTGAACGGAGAAGATCCCTTCGATGGACGGATACTCATGAAGTATATCACAGAAAGACAGTACATGAGTAAGTTCATAGCTTAAATCTATTTGTGCATATATGCGCGTGTAATATTTTATTGTACTCCTGCATCGCAATTTAACCAGTAAGCTTGATAAATTAAATTTCAGTTATAACACCCTTGTTCAGGAAGTTTAACTCCATCATATAAATCATTTAAGCTGTTATTTTTCTCTCATGTTAAAAATATTGAGTGATTGTGGTCTGTAATATATATATATATATATATATATATATATATATATTTGAAATGTAATAATAAGAATTATGTAAAAATAAAAAAATACAATTCAAGTAATATTAACATCCCCATAGAAGCAAAATCAAAGCCATAATGCCGATAAGAGAAAAGAACAGCACCATCCCAAATTCGATGATTAATTAGAATTAAATTCATCGTCAGGTCTGAGTATTTAATTCCAATTAACCCAAACAAATGCCTGTTTCAGATTAAGCAATAGTACATTACTATAAATACTTAAACTCAGACTACAGGCAACAAAAAATGAAAAAAGGATACATTAAGAAAATTGTATTACCATGCGGCATGAACCATTCTTCTACCACGTGTATACACGATCAACCTCAACAGCTTAATCTAGAAGCACCGGATTGAACAAGTCGAAATTATATATATATATATATATATATTATATATATATATATATATATATATATATATATATATATATATATATATATATATATATATATATATATATATATATATATATATATATATATATATACAGAGAGAGAGAGAGAGAGAGAGAGAGAGAAATCTCATCTTTGAAAGCGATTTACTGGACGGATATCATATAACATTGCAACTTAAATTGTTCCCCGTTCAGTGCTTTAATGTTTCATATTACAGTTATAAAAAAAATATTATTATTGCTATCAACATTTTTTTCATAGTGAGCATTGGCACATTTGTTAAATCTAATTTTAAAAAGTTTTGCATTTAATAAATGTACCCCAAAATTTATAACTGTCCCTTTTTTATTGGCATTTAAACCTGTCAAGGATAAAGAAATTAACAATCTTAAGTATTGAGTTGCCGCTTTTTTAAAATAAATTTTATTTTGTTTTACAATGTAGGATGATTAGAGTCGCAGATAGTTAAAATTGGCTCAGTTAAATTCTGTCCCATGTTCGTTACTATCGGTGTTGAGACCTAGACCGTCCTACCTACCAGAAAGGTGTAAGGTAACGGTTTGGACGACCGAAGTTACTATAGGTGTGTAAAGTTTTAGCCTTCTAAGTCACCGGAGAAAGGGTTGGACGGCTCAGTGGTTACCTCGTAGGGATTGCACTCGGTCAACCCGAGTTCGATTCCCGACTCTTACCAAACTGTCTCTGTGTTCACGCGGAGTAGGGGTACGTTAATTTTGTGAGTTCGCAAGCTCTTTCGAGAAGTTGGTGGTGGGAGAAGGAGGGTAAGGTCCTTGTGGATGCCGCCCCCACTGGGTTCCGGTCTAATGGAATTTGCAAAATGAACCGCAAAAGTTGCAAGAGATAAAACAAAATATTACAAATATATCAATAAAATGCCTGTTTTATACGTAATTTTTGACGATTAAAAGAATAAGACCAACCCCATTACTCTAAGGTGGACCATTCTCAAGATATTTAATTTTTTTTTACTGTGAGGAACTGAATTTTTTTTTCACTATAGTTAAAAAAACTATTAATGAAAATTTTAATTTAGTAGTTAGTCCCTTGTGGGTTATCCTGATACTGATTAGATTTTAGCATGTTTCGGACACCCTTACGGACCCTTACAACGGTAATACAACGAACCCTTTTTTGTAAAATGACCGGTAAAGATCACGAAAATCTGAAATAAGTGACTAAAATTGTTGAGTTATAATAATTAAGTACTTGTTCTTCATATAAATTTTGACATATTTCTTCATATAAATAAGACAGACCCCATGAACCGTTCCTAAGATATTTAGGATTATTCAGATTTAGGATATAATGAGACTGTAGAGATAGATAATCGTTCTCGAGATATTTTCGTTTTGGGGAATTTTAAGGAGCTGAAGACTTTAAAAAGCGCATTGAGTTTCAAAGTAAAATTAAGGTGTATTAAAAATGCAAATTGGATATGGTACCAGAAAAATATCCCTGTTATTTTCTGCAATTAAACTCAATTTATTGCATCATGAAATTAAAAATAAGAAAATGTATTTGAGTCGGTAGGGAAAGCAGTGTGCTGCCCGCATCAGATTTCTTTTAATTTCTTTTACATTTTAATCTAATGATTTTTCATATACCTAGTGGTCGATAACTTACCGCGCGCATACCATGCCTGGTACGAGGATTGGCTTTTAATGGTACACATGCATTTCGGAAAAGCTTAAAAATACAAAGTGACAGTACGAAATATAATATTTTACACTCAATCTTAAGTATTCTACTTTACGTATTTAATTTCTAAAATATCACATATATAAAATAGGTATATTTTACCCTTCCTTTAACAAAATTGAAGGGGAGCCTCTTATGTCAGATATGTCGTTGTGTGTGGATACATAAAAAATTCTCCGGGAAAGCACTAAGTAAGTGAGCGAACCAATCCATGTTCTAAACAGTTTAAAATTTAGTTCTTTATTCCCTATAAAACATAATCAAAATGTAGATGATAAGTTTATGTAACACACTAGTATGTATGCCTGCCAAAGACAGGGAAACTAGCACTTTGAAAAATTAAGTTGCATCTCTTGTTTTATAAGTTTTATTTTGTTTAACAGTCAATAATGCTCAGCGCCAAAAATAGTTCTCTTAATTAAAATGGGCACAGTTAGGTTCTGTTCCGTGGTTGATACTACAAGTGCGCAAAATTTCAGGATTTTAGGTAACTGGGTGGTTCAGACAGTGCATGGTCTGGAAAATCTTTTCAATGTCCACCTCCAATTTTGACCACTCTCATGGTAGAAATTGAAAATCTGGCTTCGTTAAGTTCTGGTCCCGTATTGGTTACATATTGGTCCTGTAGTACCCTATAAATATGAAAAAATTCAGATTTCTTAGTTGGGGATGGGCGAGCCCAGTGGTTAGCGAGCGGGGATTACACTCGGACAACCCGAGTTCGATTCCCGACTCTGCCCAAACTGTCCCCGTGTTCACGCGGAGTACGGGCACGTTAAATATATGGGTTCGTAAGTCCTTCCGAGAGGTTGGTGGTAGGGGAAGGAGGGTGGATTCCACCCCCACTAGGTTTCAATCTAAACTGGGTGACACTTCTCAGCGGAAACCTTACACCTTCAGATAGGTCGGATAGTCCGGGTTCGGAAGAAAAGGTTTCTAAACTCAATAAAAAAAGCATTTTCTTCTCCGCCGATGAAAGAATTGAAAACTGTGATCGATAAGAGTACAAAAATCTTACCGTAGTATTTCTGAGGGGTCATAAAAGACACAAACATATTAGACAACTATTATATAGTTAGCTAAAATTGAAACATACGTAATCAAGAATTTGTTGAATGTGGGTGGTTTATAAAATAAACTTATTATATCCTATTTTACATTTATTCGAAGTAACTTCATCGTGGTATGTAAAGACAGTGATACGAAATCCACATCGTATTTTTTTCTTGCTTGATTGTAATCCGATCCAAAAACAGCACAATTTGGGGACTTCACATGAAATGATCAATGGTACTCATTAATTTTACGTTTCATTTAATTCAGATATTTTTATATTTTTTCTTAATTTATATCTTAGACAAATTTACTCAGTAATCCATCTTAAGTAATCCATCAAGCTATCCATCTTAAGTAATCCATCAAGTAATCCATCTTAAGTAATTCATCAAGTAATCCATCTTAAGTAATCTATCAAATAATCCATCTTAAGTAAGCCATCTTAAGACAGTATTTTCTTTTTACCCGGCAAGCTATTTGCCTGCATAAATACTATCTGTTGTGCAGAGGATTAAATTTCTGCATCGTTATCTGTGCACTTGACACGCAGTGAGGTTAAAATAACATTTTCACATTGTCATACTATGTAATATAATATAAAGTATTGTTTGCACGAAAATTTTCGAAATTTTCAAAATTTTCGAGTTTGATGCCGCTATATATTTTAAGACCTCTTAAAAACATTTTGGCTAGTTTTGGAGTGATGTCCGTCTGTCTGTCTGTCTGTCTATGGTCGAGTTCTTGTGCACACTATAGCGACAGCAAATATTAATGGATTTTCACGAAACTTTATATCCGGCTTTGTTATTCAAACATTTAGAACTGGATAGAATTCCTTTTTAATTCGAGCGAAAACTTCGAATTTTATAATAATTATAATTGTAAACATTTGGATCCACGATATCGATTTTTCAAGAATGTTCTTAGAAATTTTGAAAATAATGTTACTAAAAATGGATTTTAGTATGAGAAAGTAGAGTTGAGCAACACTTCAGTTAATCAGATATATATAATCGCAGGTGCCATGGGTTATATTGTCTATATGGACGAAAACGGGGATGCTGAAGGAAACTACACACTCATATCCAGAAAAGAAATTCCAGGATCTCCCGGAAAATATGGCCTCTATCCCGTCGCAGTCTTTCAACCACCTGAAAATCGATCTAATGTCCGAGTAAGTGTTTTAAAATGTTTTAGTATAATTTTTTATCTATGTTAAAAAGAAATTGAACTTTTGACACTACATTGCTAATTGACGGCAAAACGAACAGTTCTGAAAATTTTCATATGGACTCATATAAACTCGTAGATATAAAGAGGTTTGAATTTCTAATTAAATATTAGTTGATTAAATATTAATTAATATAAAGTTTAGCATTGCCGGTATAAGCAAGTATTTAATGGGTCGAGCGAGATTTCCAAGATTCGCTGTGATTATTTGCTGATAGAAATGTCACAAAGATATCCAAAGACTGAACAATTACATGTTTTATTGCTGATTATTTAGCGTTTCGTAACTGTGATTGTCATGAACAATTACGATTATAATCTAATGATTAATACAATCTTCTTCTATATAATAAAAGGCAATGTCTGTGTGTCTGTGTGTCTGTCTTATACACTATACGTTTCGCGACCGCGCGTCGGAGAGCTACGAAATTTGGCAATCGGAGACCCGGGGGGGAGGGAAGGGGACACGTGAAAACCGATTTTTAAAATTTTAATTATTTTTTTATTTATTTAATGTTTTATGCGATTTCGACCGTTTTTTGCCCTTTTTGCCCTTTTTTCTCCACGATCCAGACATCGTAGAAAAAAACAAATTACACCATCGGAAAGAGCAGAGAATTTCGAGTAAAAATATATCAATTTCAAATCTGAATTTCGATTTCTAATATTTTTTAAAGATTTTAAAACAAAAGTCACTTTTTGCTCAAGAAAACGATTTTTGGTTTTTAAATTCTCGCATCGTGAAAAGTACTCATAATTTCGCTAATAATTTACATTTTCAGAAAGGTCAAACATCTGGCATTCTTACAAATCTAATATGGTCCAGAAATAATGAAAATTGCCTTCAGGATCGCAATTTTAAAGACGTCATGATTTTAAATTTCTCGCCGTTCCGCTCGGCGTGACGCTTCGTTTCTCCCCCGCTGAAGCAGGGAAGGTGGTGGGTGGGGACGTCACGGTTCTGAATAGAGCGCCTTTGCTCTATATAAATTATTATATTTATATTTTAAATGATGGGACGATCTGGATTTTTTAAATGTATATTTTAACTTTTGGATATTTTAATTTTATAGATATTTTAAATGATGGAACAATGAAACAATGGAATGAGGATGATGGAATTAAGCATATGGTCATTTTAAATTGCAAATTAGCGCGCGGGAAGTTAGCGGTAGGCCCGGGTTCGATTCCCGCCACTGCCAAAACTGCCGCCGTGTTTACGTGGAATACGATCACGTTAAATATGTGGGTCCGTAAGTCCTTCCGAGAGGTTGGTGGTAGGGGAAGGAGGATACGGCCCCTGTGGATGCCTCCCCCACTGGGTTCCCGTCTAAATTGGGTGAATATGTAGAAAGTTATGGAGATTGTCGCGGAGGGCGCGGCAGCCCAGTGGTTAGCGCGCGGGAATTGCACTCAGTAGGCCCGGGTTCGATTCCCGCCACTGCCAAAACTTACGCCACGTTCACGCAGAGTACGATCACGTTAAACATGTGGGTTCGTGAGTCCTTCCGAGAGGTTGGTGGTAGGGGAAGGAGGGTACGGTCTAAATTGGGTGAATAAAAAGAAAGTTATGGAGATTGTCGCGGAGGGCGAAGTAGCCCAGTGGTTAGCGCGCGGGAATTGAACGCGGTAGGCCCGGGTTCGATTTCCGCCACTGACATGGAGTACGATCACGTTAAACATATGGGTCCGTATGTTTTTCCGAGAGGTTGGTGGTAGGGGAAGGAGGGTACGTTCCCTGTGGATGCCTCCCCCACTGGGTTCCGGTCTAAATTGGGTGGCACATCCTGGCCGTCCAACCAGTTACCAGGCCCGGGTTCGATTCCCAAAATTGCCGCCGTGTTTACGCGGAGTACGAGCACGTTAAACATGTGGGTCCGTGAGTCCTTCCGAGAAGTTGGTGGTAGGGGAAGGAGGGTACGGTCTAAATTGGATGAATAAAAAGAAAGTTATGGAGATTGTCGCGTAGGGCAAAGTAGCCCAATGGTTAGCGCGCGGAAATTGCACTCGGTAGGCCCGGGTTCGATTCCCAAAATTGCCGCCGTGTTTACGCGGAGTACGATCACGTTAAACATGTGGGTCTGTAAGTCCTTCCGAGAGGTTGGTGGTAGGGGAAGAAGGGTACGGTCCCTGTGGATGCTTCTCCCACTTGGTTCCGGTCTAAATTGGGTGAATAAAAAGAAAGTTATGAAGAATATCGCGGAGGGTGAAGTACCCCAGTGGTTAGTGCGCGGGATTTGCACTTGGTAGGCCCGGGTTCGATTCCCAAAATTGCCGAATAAAAATAAAGTTATGGAGATTGTCGCGGATGGCACGGTAGCCCAGTGGTTAGCGCGCGGGAATTTCACTCGGTAGGCCCGGGTTCGATTCCCGCCATTGCCAAAACTGCAGCCGTGTTCACGCGGAGTACGATCACGTTAAACGTTTGGGACTGCAAGTCCTTCCGAGAGGTTTGTGGTAGGGGAAGGAGGGTACGGTCTCTTTGGATGCCTCCCCCATTGGGTTCCGGTCTAAATTGTGTGGCACTTCCTGGCCTTCCAAGCAGTTACCTTACACCCGTTTCTCCCCCGCTGAAGCAGGGAAGGTGGTGGGTGGGGACGTCAAGGTGGAGGTGACGTCACGGTTCTGTATATGCATAGCGATGGGTGGGACAATAAGAAACCGAATTAGTTTTTACTTTCCGTTTCCCGCGCTTCCGATTTTAAATGAAATAAGAGCTTAACATATGCACTGTAGAAATTATTATATTTATATTTTAAATGATGGAACGATATGGATTTTTTAAATGGATATTTTAATTTTATGGATATTTTAAATGATGGAACGATGGATATTTTAATTTTATGGATATTTTAAATGATGGAACGATGGATATTTAAATTTTATGGATATTTTAAATGATGGAACAATGGAATGAGGATGATGGAATTAAGAGCTTAGAGAGCATATGGTCATTTTAAATTGTAAATTAGCGCGCGGGAAGTTAGCGGTAGGCCCGGGTACGATTCCCGCCACTGCCAAAACTGCCGAAGTGTTCACGCGGAATACGATCACGTTAAACATGTGGGCCCGTAAGTCCTTCCGAGAGGTTGGTGGTAGGGGAAGGAGGGTACGGTCCCTGTGGATGCCTCCTTCACAGGGTTCCCGTCTAAATTGGGTGAATATAAAGAAAGTTGCGGAGGGCGAGGCAGCCCAGTGGTTAGCGCTCAGGAATTGCACTCGGTAGGCCCGGGTTCGATTCCCGCCACTTCCAAAACTGCCGCCGTGTTCACGCGGAGTACGATCACGATAAACATGTGGGTCCGGAAGTCCTTCCGAGAGGTTGGTGGTAGGGGAAGGAGGGTACGGTCCCTGTGGATGCCTCCCTCACAGGGTTCCCGTCTAAATTGGGTGAATATAAAGAAAGTTGCGGAGGGCGAGGCAGCCCAGTGGTTAGCGCTCAGGAATTGCACTCGGTAGGCCCGGGTTCGATTCCCGCCACTTCCAAAACTGCCGCCGTGTTCACGCGGAGTACGATCACGATAAACATGTGGGTCCGGAAGTCCTTCCGAGAGGTTGGTGGTAGGGGAAGGAGGGTACGGTCCCTGTGGATGCCTCCCTCACAGGGTTCCCGTCTAAATTGGGTGAATATAAAGAAAGTTGCGGAGGGCGAGGCAGCCCAGTGGTTAGCGCTCAGGAATTGCACTCGGTAGGCCCGGGTTCGATTCCCGCCACTTCCAAAACTGCCGCCGTGTTCACGCGGAGTACGATCACGATAAACATGTGGGTCCGGAAGTCCTTCCGAGAGGTTGGTGGTAGGGGAAGGAGGGTATGGTCCCTGTGGATGCCTCTCCCACTGGGTTCCGTTCTAAATTGGGTAAATAAAAAGAATGTTATGGAGATAGTCGCTGGGGGCGAAGAAGCCCAGTGGTTAGCGCGCGGGAATTGCACTCAGTAGGCCCGGGTTCGATTCCCAAAATTGCCGCCGTGTTTACGCGGAGTACGATCACGTTAAACATGTGGGTCCGTGAGTCCTTCCGAGAAGTTGGTGGTAGGGGAAGGAGGGTACGGTCTAAATTGGATGAATAAAAAGAAAGTTATGGAGATTGTCGCGTAGGGCAAAGTAGCCCAATGGTTAGCGCGCGGAAATTGCACTCGGTAGGCCCGGGTTCGATTCCCAAAATTGCCGCCGTGTTTACGCGGAGTACGATCACGTTAAACATGTGGGTCTGTAAGTCCTTCCGAGAGGTTGGTGGTAGGGGAAGAAGGGTACGGTCCCTGTGGATGCTTCTCCCACTTGGTTCCGGTCTAAATTGGGTGAATAAAAAGAAAGTTATGAAGAATATCGCGGAGGGTGAAGTACCCCAGTGGTTAGTGCGCGGGATTTGCACTTGGTAGGCCCGGGTTCGATTCACAAAATTGCCGAATAAAAATAAAGTTATGGAGATTGTCGCGGATGGCACGGTAGCCCAGTGGTTAGCGCGCGGGAATTTCACTTGGTAGGCCCGGGTTCGATTCCCGCCATTGCCAAAACTGCAGCCGTGTTCACGCGGAGTACGATCACGTTAAACGTGTGGGACTGCAAGTCCTTCCGAGAGGTTTGTGGTAGGGGAAGGAGGGTACGGTCTCTTTGGATGCCTCCCCCATTGGGTTCCGGTCTAAATTGTGTGGCACTTCCTGGCCTTCCAAGCAGTTACCTTACACCTTTCTGGTAGGTCGCGCCAACGAGTTTGCCACCGTCAGAATTTTCAAGGGTAGCGAACAGGCTGGTCGCCAAAGGCGGCTAGTAAATAATAAAAGGCAATGTCTGTGTGTGTGTCTGTGTGTCTTATACACTATACGTTTCGCGACCGCGCGTCGGAGAGTTACGAAATTTGGCAATCGGAGACCCTGGGGGGTGGGAAGGGGACACGTGAAAACCGATTTTCAAAATTCTAATTATTTTTTTATTTATTTAATGTTTTATGCGATTTCGACCTTTTTTTGATCTTTTTGCCCTTTTTTCTCCTCGATCCAGACATCGTAGAAAAAAACAAATCACACCATCGGAAAGAGCAGAGAATTTCGAGTAAAAATATATCAATTTCAAATCTCAGAGATAAATTCTAATATTTTTTTATGATTTTAAAGCAAAAGTCACTTTTGACTCAAAAAAACGATTTTTGGTTTTTAATTCTCGCATAGTAAAAAGTACTTATAATTTCGACTAATAATTTACATTTTTAGAAAGCTGAAATATCTGGCATTCTTACAAGTCTAATCTGGTCCAGAAATAATGAAAATTGCCTTCAGGATGGCAATTTTAAAGACGTCATGATTTTAAATTTCTCGGCGTTCCGTTCGTTTCTCCCCCGCTGAAGCAGGGAAGGTGGTGGGTGGGGACGTCAAGGTGGAGGTGACGTCACGGTTCTGAATAGAGCTCCTTTGCTCTATATAAATTATTATATTTATATTTTAAATGATGGGACGATCTGGATTTTTTAAATGTATATTTTAACTTTTGGATATTTTAAATGGATATTTTAATTTTATGGATATTTTAAATGATGGAACAATGAAACAATGGAATGAGGATGATGGAATTAAGCATATGGTCATTTTAAATTGCAAATTAGCGCGCGGGAAGTTAGCGGTAGGCCCGGGTTCGATTCCCGCCACTGCCAAAACTGCCGCCGTGTTTACGTGGAATACGATCACGTTAAATATGTGGGTCCGTAAGTCCTTCCGAGAGGTTGGTGGTAGGGGAAGGAGGATACGGCCCCTGTGGATGCCTCCCCCACTGGGTTCCCGTCTAAATTGGGTGAATATGTAGAAAGTTATGGAGATTGTCGCGGAGGGCGCGGCAGCCCAGTGGTTAGCGCGCGGGAATTGCACTCAGTAGGCCCGGGTTCGATTCCCGCCACTGCCAAAACTTACGCCACGTTCACGCAGAGTACGATCACGTTAAACATGTGGGTTCGTGAGTCCTTCCGAGAGGTTGGTGGTAGGGGAAGGAGGGTACGGTCTAAATTGGGTGAATAAAAAGAGAGTTATGGAGATTGTCGCGTAGGGCAAAGTAGCCCAATGGTTAGCGCGCGGAAATTGCACTCGGTAGGCCCGGGTTCGATTCCCAAAATTGCCGCCGTGTTTACGCGGAGTACGATCACGTTAAACATGTGGGTCTGTAAGTCCTTCCGAGAGGTTGGTGGTAGGGGAAGAAGGGTACGGTCCCTGTGGATGCTTCTCCCACTTGGTTCCGGTCTAAATTGGGTGAATAAAAAGAAAGTTATGAAGAATATCGCGGAGGGTGAAGTACCCCAGTGGTTAGTGCGCGGGATTTGCACTTGGTAGGCCCGGGTTCGATTCCCAAAATTGACGAATAAAAATAAAGTTATGGAGATTGTCGCGGATGGCACGGTAGCCCAGTGGTTCCCGTCTAAATTGGGTGAATATAAAGAAAGTTGCGGAGGGCGAGGCAGCCCAGTAGTTAGCGCTCAGGAATTGCACTCGGTAGGCCCGGGTTCGATTCCCGCCACTTCCAAAACTGCCGCCGTGTTCACGCGGAGTACGATCACGATAAACATGTGGGTCCGGAAGTCCTTCCGAGAGGTTGGTGGTAGGGGAAGGAGGGTACGGTCCCTGTGGATGCCTCTCCCACTGGGTTCCGTTCTAAATTGGGTAAATAAAAAGAATGTTATGGAGATAGTCGCTGGGGGCGAAGAAGCCCAGTGGTTAGCGCGCGGGAATTGCACTCAGTAGGCCCGGGTTCGATTCCCAAAATTGCCGCCGTGTTTACGCGGAGTACGATCACGTTAAACAGGTGGGTCCGTGAGTCCTTCCGAGAAGTTGGTGGTAGGGGAAGGAGGGTACGGTCTAAATTGGATGAATAAAAAGAAAGTTATGGAGATTGTCGCGTAGGGCAAAGTAGCCCAATGGTTAGCGCGCGGAAATTGCACTCGGTAGGCCCGGGTTCGATTCCCAAAATTGCCGCCGTGTTTACGCGTAGTACGATCACGTTAAACATGTGGGTCTGTAAGTCCTTCCGAGAGGTTGGTGGTAGGGGAAGAAGGGTACGGTCCCTGTGGATGCTTCTCCCACTTGGTTCCGGTCTAAATTGGGTGAATAAAAAGAAAGTTATGAAGAATATCGCGGAGGGTGAAGTACCCCAGTGGTTAGTGCGCGGGATTTGCACTTGGTAGGCCCGGGTTCGATTCCCAAAATTGCCGAATAAAAATAAAGTTATGGAGATTGTCGCGGATGGCACGGTAGCCCAGTGGTTAGCGCGCGGGAATTTCACTCGGTAGGCCCGGGTTCGATTCCCGCCATTGCCAAAACTGCAGCCGTGTTCACGCGGAGTACGATCACGTTAAACGTGTGGGACTGCAAGTCCTTCCGAGAGGTTTGTGGTAGGGGAAGGAGGGTACGGTCTCTTTGGATGCCTCCCCCATTGGGTTCCGGTCTAAATTGTGTGGCACTTCCTGGCCTTCCAAGCAGTTACCTTACACCTTTCTGGTAGGTCGCGCCAACGAGTTTGCCACGGTCAGAATTTTCAAGGGTAGCGAACAGGCTGGTCGCCAAAGGCGGCTAGTAAATAATAAAAGGCAATGTCTGTGTGTGTGTGTGTGTGTGTGTGTGTCTGTGTGTCTTATACACTATACGTTTCGCGACCGCGCGTCGGAGAGTTACGAAATTTGGCAATCGGAGACCCTGGGGGGTGGGAAGGGGACACGTGAAAACCGATTTTCAAAATTCTAATTATTTTTTTATTTATTTAATGTTTTATGCGATTTCGACCTTTTTTTGATCTTTTTGCCCTTTTTTCTCCTCGATCCAGACATCGTAGAAAAAAACAAATCACACCATCGGAAAGAGCAGAGAATTTCGAGTAAAAATATATCAATTTCAAATCTCAGAGATAAATTCTAATATTTTTTTATGATTTTAAAGCAAAAGTCACTTTTGACTCAAAAAAACGATTTTTGGTTTTTAAATTCTCGCATAGTAAAAAGTACTCATAATTTCGACTAATAATTTACATTTTTAGAAAGCTGAAATATCTGGCATTCTTACAAGTCTAATCTGGTCCAGAAATAATGAAAATTGCCTTCAGGATCGCAATTTTAAAGACGTCATGATTTTAAATTTCTCGGCGTTCCGCTCGGCGTGGCGCTTCGTTTCTCCCCCGCTGAAGCAGGGAAGGTGATGGGTGGGGACGTCAAGGTGGAGGTGACGTCACGGTTCTGAATAGAGCTCCTTTTATATTTTAAATGATGGGACGATATGGATTTTTTAAATGTATATTTTAACTGTATGTTTTTGAAATGTATATTTTGTAATGTATATTTTTAAATGTATATTTTGACGTCACGGTTCTGAATAGAGCTCCTTTTATATTTTAAATGATGGGACGATATGGATTTTTTAAATGTATATTTTAACTTTTGGATATTTTAAATGGATTTTTTAATTTTATGGATATTTTAAATGATGGAACAATGAAACAATGGAATGAGGATGATGGAATTAAGCATATGGTCACTTTAAATTGCAAATTAGCGCGCGGGAAGTTAGCGGTAGGCCCGGGTTCGATACCCGCCACTGCCAAAACTGCCGCCGTGTTTACGTGGAATACGATCACGTTAAATATGTGGGTCCGTAAGTTCTTCCGAGAGGTTGGTGGTAAGGGAAGGAGGATACGGCCCCTGTGGATCCCTCCCCCACTGGGTTCCCGTCTAAATTGGATGAATATATAGAAAGTTATGGAGATTGTCGCAGAGGGCGCGGCAGCCCAGTGGTTAGCGCGCGGGAATTGCACTCAGTAGGTCCGGGTTCGATTCCCGCCACTGCCAAAACTTACGCCACGTTCACGCAGAGTACGATCACGTTAAACATGTGGGTTCGTGAGTCTTTCTGAGAGGTTGGTGGTAGGGGAAGAAGGGTACGGCCTAAATTGGGTGAATAAAAAGAAAGTTATGGAGATTGTCGCGGAGGGCGAAGTAGCCCAGTGGGTTAGCGCGCGGGAATTGCACGCGGTAGGCCCGGGTTCGATTTCCAAAATTGCCGCCGTGTTCACGCGGAGTACGATCACGCGGAATAAACATGTGTGTCTGTAAGTCCTTTCGAGAGGTTGGTGTTTGGGGAAGGAGGGTACGGTCCCCGTGGGTGCCTCTCCCACTGGGTTCCGGTCTAAATTCGGTGAATAAAAAGAAAGTTATGGAAAATGTCGCGGAGGGCGAAGTACACCAGTGGTTAGCGCGCGGGAATTTCACTGGGTAGGCCCGAGTTCGATTCCCGCCACTGCCAAAACTGCAGCCGCGTTCACGCAGAGTACGATCACGTTAAACATGTGGGATCGTAAGTCCTTCCGAAAGGTTGGTGGTAGGGGAAGGAGGGTACGGTCCCTGTGGATGTCTCCCCCACTGAGTTCCGGTCTAAATTGGGTGGCACTTCCTGGCCGTCCAAACAGTTACCTTACACCTTCTGGTAAGGTCGCGCCAGCGAGTGTGCCACGGTTACAATTTGCCACGGTCAGAATTTTCAAGGGTAGCGAACAGGCTGGTCGCCAAAGGCGGCTAGTTAAATAATAAAAGGCAATGTCTGTGTGTGTGTGTGTCTGTCTGTGTGTCTGTCTTATACACTATACGTTCAGCGACCGCGCGTCGGAGAGCTACGAAATTTGGCAATCGGAGACCCGGGGGGTGGGAAGGGGACACGTGAAAACCGATTTTTAAAATTTTAATTATTTTTTTTGTTATTTAATGTTTTATGCGATTTCGACCGTTTTTTGACCTTTTTGCCCTTTTTTCTCCTCGATCCAGACTTTGTAGAAAAAAACAAATCACACCATCGGAAAGAGCAGAGAATTTCGAGTAAAAATATATCAATTTCAAATCTCAGAGATAAATTCTAATATTTTTTTATGATTTTAAAGCAAAAGTCACTTTTGACTCAAAAAAACGATTTTTGGTTTTTAAATTCTCGCATAGTAAAAAGTACTCAGAATTTCGACTAATAATTTACATTTTTAGAAAGGTCAAACATCTGGCTTTCTTACAAGTCCAATCTGGTCAAGAAATAATTATAAATATTCACAGGATCGCGATTTTAATGATCTAAGGATTTCCAATTTCTCGGCGAACCGCGTTTTCACCCGTTGAATTTTCCCCCCGTCTCCACGGAGACCGCTCTTCCGGTTTTAAATGAATTAAGATATGTGTTGTATACAACGGGTGAAATGATTATATTTATATGATATTTTAAATGGATATTTTAATTTATGGATATTTTAAATAATTTAAATGATTGCATTATGGTGGATTGAATTGTGGTGATGTATTTGAACTTATTATATTTATGTATTTGTGGAACGATATTGAATATTTTAAATAATTGAACGAATGGATATTTTATTGAACGTTCAGCGACCGCGCATCGGAGAGCTACGAAATTTGGCAATCGGAGACCCGGGGGTGGGGGGTGGGAAGGGGATTCGTGAATACCGATTTTTAAAATTTTAATTATTTTTTTTTGTTATTTAATGTTTTATGCGATTTCGACCGTTTTTTGCCATTTTTGCCCTTTTTTTCCCACGATCCAGACATCGTAGGAAAAAACAAATCACACCATCGGAAAGAGCTGACAATTGCGAGTAAAAATATATCAATTTCAAATCTGAATTTCGATTTCTAATATTTTTTAAAGATTTTAAAACAAAAGTCACTTTTTGCTCAAGAAAAGTATTTTTGGTTTTTAAATTCTCGCATAGTAAAAAGTACTCATAATTTCGACTAATAATTTACATTTTTAGAAAGGTCAAACATCTGGCATTCTTACAAGACCAATCTGGTCAGGAAATATTCCGTATTGCCCACAGGATCGGGATTTTAAAAGTTTACGAATTTCAATTTCTCGGCATTCCGCTCGGCGTGCCGCTTCTTAACCGGCGTTTCTCCCCCGCAGAAGGAGGGAAGGTGGTGGGTGGGGACGTCAAGGTGGAGGTGACGTCACGGTTCTGAATAGAGCTCCTTTACTCCATATAAATTATTATATTTATATTTTAAATGATGGAACGATATGGATTTTTTAAATGTATATTTTAACTTTTGGATATTTTAAATGATGGAACAATGAAACAATGGAATGAGGATGATGGAATTAAGCATATGGTCATTTTAAATTGCAAATTAGCGCGCGGGAAGTTAGCGGTAGGCCCGGGTTCGATTCCCGCCATTGCCAAAACTGCCGCCGTGTTTATGTGGAATACGATCACGTTAAATATGTGGGTCCGTAAGTCCTTCCGAGAGGTTGGTGGTAGGGGAAGGAGGATAAGGCCCCTGTGGATGCCTCCCCCACTGGGTTCCCGTCTAAATTGGGTGAATATATAGAAAGTTATGGAGATTGTCGCGGAGGGCGCGGCAGCCCAGTGGTTAGCGCGCGGGAATTGCACTCAGTAGGCCCGGGTTCGATTCCCGCCACTGCCAAAACTTACGCTACGTTCACGCAAAGTACGATCACGTTAAACATGTGGGTTCGTGAGTCCTTCCGAGAGGTTGGTGGTAGGGGAAGGAGGGTACGGTCTAAATTGGGTGAATAAAAAGAAAGTTATGGAGATTGTCGCGAAGGGCGAAGTAGCCCAGTGGTTAGCGCGCGGGAATTGCACGCGGTAGGTCCGGGTTCGATTTCCGCCACTGACACGGAGTACGATCACGTTAAACATATGGGTCCGTATGTTTTTCCGAGAGGTTGGTGGTAGGGGAAGGAGGGTACGTTCCCTGTGGATGACGCCCCCACTGGGTTCCGGTCTAAATTGGGTGGCACATCCTGGCCGTCCAACCAGTTACCTTACACATTTCTGGTAGGTCGCGCCAACGAGTTTGCCACGGTTGGAATTTGCCACGATCAGCATTTTCAAGGGTTGCGAACAGGCTGGTCGCCAAAGGCGGCTAGTTAATAATAAATATATATCTTATTGTTGATTCTGTAAAGAACCTTGCTGTTCCAACCGGGAATTGAACCCTGTATTTTCGAACTGGTTAACCGACACTACCGTTGAGTTACTGGAACGAAATTGCAAGCTCTTATTATTGAAGTGGACTCTGCAACTTCTGTAAACAAAGTATTTCGCATTCATGTGAACAATTACAATTACAATGTAATTATTAATGTAATTAACAATTATTTTATTGTTGATTCTTGTAAGTAGAGCGTTTCGCAAGGATGATGATTGTCATGAACAATTACGATTATAATGTAATTTTTAATGTAATTAACAATTAAATCTCTTATTGTTGATTCTTAATAGCAGGGCGTTTCGTTATTATGATTGTCATGAACAATTACAATTAAAATGTAATTATTGTTTTAGTCGATATGTCTTATTGATGTTTATTTTAAACAACTAAATAAAGAAATTACAAGAACTAATTCTTGATGATAACGAACTAAATATTTCACTGGTGATTAATACAATTGAAATTCAATTTCTTATTATTACAAAATGTCACCAAAACGAACACAATTTTATCACACTAGGAATGAAAATTGGAAACGCTTTAGAGCTGTTGCCAGACTGTCAATAATATATGCAACAAACATATATAAATGTAGCGGAGTTCACTATTGGAAAGATAGATGTCAAATGGCAACATTGTGGAGAAGGGAAAATTAGAACATTCATGTTGTTACCAAGGCGATGTACAAATTACTAGAAGAACAAAAGGGCTTCTCGTGGTTATCAAGACAAGCAAGCAGGAGCGAAGCCCTAAGTCATACAAAAAAACGTACTAATTTTAAACTGTTATTTTATATATTTTTTTAATACTCTTCTATTGTAAGTAATGGGTGGAGAATACGCAGTAAGTGGGTACACTGATCCTTTCCAAATGCAGAATTTTCTTTTAAAAGTATATTTGATAAAAACTATCCCAGTCTTAATTTGATCAGATACAATAGTTTTGCCCGTGTATAGGTAAATCCATATCGCTATGGTGCCTAGAAATCTGGTCATGGCACTAGGCTGTTACTATTTACAATTTTTTTAAATCTGCTAAATATTTGATGACATTTTTAGAGTCATCAGAGCAGAGTTTCCTAAAGTGAAACCTTCCACGTTTGGTCAAGATCAGAACGAGAATTGTGACATGCAATCAGCAATACATTCGATATTTGATTATAAAAAAAAATTAAACGTTGATATTAAAACGAGACGTGGTGGTTGGAAAGTAAACAAAATACAAGAAATTTATAATGGAGCCTTCATATGGCGGCAAATCGTGTATACACTTTCTTTTTGACAACTATTAAGTAGTTTTATTCTCTTTTGCATATCTATTTCATTTTATTCTCTTTGCATTCCCATTTTTGCATACCTAGAGTCATACGAATTTTCAGAAAAATCGGAAATGAAATCTCTGGAATCGAAAGGTGAAATCTCATAACCCCTCTGAAATTTGATATGGTGAAACAATAGCAGTTATTATTTGAGCTCTATCTATAGCCAATTCTGAGAAATAGGTATTTTAAGGAAATTTTTTGAACCAGAGGGAAAGAAACGGGAGTGAAAGCCCTTAGTGAACACCCATTCCTCTACAAAATTTTATGTTAAATCATATCAATCAAGCTCTATTTATAGACAATCTTGAGAAATAGGTGTTTCAATAAAAATATATGAATCGGAAGTGAAATAATCTGGAAGTGGAAATTATTAGTAAATCATTCTACCTTCTCCCGAGTAACAGTTCATATCAGTTATCATCTAAGCTCTATCTGTAACTAATCTTAAGAAATAGATGTTTTAAAAAAAACATAAATGTTTGAATTGGAAATGGAAATGAACAGAAAAATGAAAAACCTTAGTGAATCTCCATAATTTGTTATTGAATTGATCCATCATCACCTTTGTTGATCATCATCATCATCTAATCTCTATCTATAGCAGATACTGAGAAATAAATGTTTCAAGAAGAAATACCTTTTACTTTAAACAATTGTATGTTAAAAATTTTACCACCAATAACTTCTATTATTGTTAGTTTATATACATCTATAAAATTTTGTTATTTGATTTGTTTAAATTGACAGCTAAAGGTTACCACTAACGCCTAGCACACTTTTTTGTTATCTATTTTCTTTTTTGTTATCTAAAAATCAAATCAAAATAAAAGATAGAAAAGATGATATCAGGGTGTAATATAAGTTCTTGTGGATGCCGCCCTTACTGGATTCCGGCCTAAATTGGATGACTCTTCCCGGCCATTCAAACAGATACCTTACGCCTTCAGGTAAGTCGGACGGTCTGGGTTGAAGAAGAAAAAGAAGATATTATATCACAGCATAGCGGAAAAATATTAGATGCCAAATTTTTCTGGCTCTTGGGTACAAATATTGGAAGTAGATAAAAAAATGCCCGGCCTTGGTTTAGATTACAAAATGTGCATACACACGGGGCAACCAACTTAGGGACTGTTCTAAAAAAATTGTCCCAACGTATTCATCTTTGTGCAATTACCTATCTTTCTATCAAATTTGGTTTCATTCGGTTGAGTGTTTCTGAAAGATGATCATTTTTACTGGTATGTTCTCTTATTTATTTCAGGAGTTAAATATGTTTTTTGAAATTGGTTGGGCACTGGGAAATTCACCTCAAGATGAGCCTACATGTGGATTTCAAGGGAAAAAATGTATTAGTAAGTATTTCATATTTCCACATTTAATACGAACACATAATTTTCAGGTTGCACGGTTTCTCATATTCGGAGGTTATAGAAACTGATTCCATTTCCAGAGAGAAAAACAAATTTGCATCTCTAACATAAATTGCAAAAACATTTTTTATTAACGATGGTATATTCTCCAACAAAATTATGTTTTAAATTCAATTAAAGTATTTGCAACAACATTTATTTCTGTCATTAAAGTTCCTACAATATGTCTTATACTGTATAGAAAAAGTATTGTGACAGGGTTGAAAATTCGAATTCCAGTTTTCGACACCAGAGAACTTTTCAAGCATCCCTGAACTCAAATCGAACGTTTTTGAGGTGATATGTGTGTGCGTGTGTGCGCGCGTATGCTAGTGTATATGTTAGTAAGTTTGTGAAAGCGATATCTCACTAAAGAATGCAGAGATTAAATATTATTAAAATCAGTAGATACTGGAACCCTATTGATTTTAAAAGCGATCGAATTTTCGAAAGACCCCCCCCTCCCCTCAATTTTCGAATGAATTGTTAAAAAGTAATTAAAATCTCCGAACCTTTAATAATGTTAGATAAATAATAGTATCATTAATAAACGAATGACAGCAAATTTTAAACGTTAACATAAACTGTTCTCGAGATATACCCTATTTTAGAATGCATTTATAAAAAGGTTACATAAAATTAAAATAAATATCAAGTATCCTTAAATAGGTGGACATTGGTGGTAAATTTAGCAAAAATATTAACAAAAAATAAAAAATTATCCACTTCTTTATCCCAAGCCAACGGCTGTACCGTGCTGAAAACACCGGTTCTCGTTAGATTACCGAAGCCAAGCAGCATCGGGCGCAGTTGGTACTTGGGTGGGTGACCACCTGGGAACACCGCGTGCTGTCGGCACATTTCGAGCGCGGTAGCCCGGTGGTTTGCGCGCTGGATTTGCTCGCTGCCACAACTGCCACCGTGTTCATGCGGAGTACGATCACGTTAAACATGTGGATCCGTAAGTCCTTCCGAGAGGTTGGTGGTAGGGGAAGGAGGATACGGTCCCTGTGGATGCCTCCCCCGCTGGATTCCGGTCTAAATTGGGTGGCACTTCCCGGCCGCCCAAAACAGTTACCTTACACCTTTCTGGTAGGTCGGAAGGTCTGGGTCTCAACAACAACTTATTTATCCCAAACTGTTCTGAATGAGTAATTTGTTCCTTTATTTGATAAAACTTTCATATTGATGCGTAATATTAACCCTACAATATTTTAGTTTAAAAATCTTTGTTTATTTATCTTTATTGAGATTATATTTGCAAGTTTGACCCTGTACAAAAACTTAGGTTTGCCTGGCATCTTATCCACGATTGCATGAAAGTTGAACAGTATCTACATACTTAAATACTTAAATCTTTAAACATTTTATTAAAAATCTTGACATATCTGTCTACAAGTACAAATTTTGATTTCTTGTCTTTGTGAATCTATGTTTGTCTTTCTCAATTTTTGAATTTTCTTGTGGCCAAATGGCATTTAGTATTATACAAATTTTAACCAGTAAGTTGGGCTGTATTTATAACTCCATTGTACTTTTACTTGTTATAATCCTCTAATAAAAGTTGTTCATGCCCCGGTTGTTCAAGCGCTAAGAAGATATCTGTATATGTATTTTTAACGTCCTATAATTTGTAAATAAACTTTATTTTATTCTGAAATATTAAATACTTGTTTTATACTTAATATTCGATAACACAATGAATAAAATTACTCTCATACTATAATAAATCCTGTTTTAAATATTTAATTTTTTTTAATTTAGTCATTTAGAGTCCCTATAAAATGCACCTAGTATCTAGATAAAAAAAATTCTGATGTGGTCAGTACATGATTTTCCCTATATAATACAATGAATTCACAGTGAAAAAGTGATGTTTAAGATTCACAGCACAATGTTTTAACGTTGATTTGTACATTTGGCCTTTTTTTACTGGTGACAACATGTAAAGTTATTTCAAAGTACCCAATTACCTTACATTTAGCACAACTGTAGCTTGACAATTACCAATATTGATAACATCCGCAATAAGAAATATAGTCCATATATTAAAATATTTTAATAATAATAATTAATTCATCCATTTGGCGTTATTTTGATTAATTTAGCGTCCTTTTTGCAATTTTGACTATATTTTCGTCAATCTAATGGCAAAATATCGCCAAGTTGGAGATAGATCACCAAATTAGTAGCCAAGTTGCCAATTCTATCCCCAAGCGTTACAGAGAGACGGAGAGAAGAGATTTTCTTATATGTGAACCACAAAATATACACAGCGTTGCCCGAGATTTAAAAATGAAAACTTTTAAATACTACACGGGAACTCACAGTCAATTTCTAAAAACCAAATAACTTTTTAACAACACACTTGCCTTTAACAAAAATAAAATTAAAAATAGCTGTGTGAGTGCACACACTGCTACATCAAAACCGCTTATTTTAAATCCCGGGCACCTTCGGGTACATTTTCTAGTTAATAATAAATAAAAAATAGAATTACGGTGTCTTCAGAAAACATGCCCATGTTTGAGCAATTAATGATAAAGAATCGAACTACGTTCTTCAAAGACACGCGGCACATAAAATTCAGAACTGCTTCTCTCCAATGCATCCACGGGCGCAAGGCATTAGCTCCAGCTGCAGAAATATAATATTTCGTTTGGGGCAATGTGTAATACAGCCAAATACCCGTTGAAAATCAACGGTCTTACAATAGGCAACCCCTGAATAACGTAAATTTTTTAATAATTCGCTTTTCCCATTTATTCGGCAAACCGAATATTTTGGTGTGCAGAACGCCATAAAGAAGAAAATATTGGAAAGCTTAAATTACGCACTTCTTCCTTTCACACTATCTACACGTACACCAAGTCTCTATCTCATTCCGAAACATAGTATTTTATAATTTCCCCTTTCGAACATTTTTCTGTGGAGGATATCCATTAATGAACATTTTTGAAACATTCTGTTCGGCTTGGGATTTTTATCAGATGATTGGTCCATATACCAAATATTAAGCCTTTATCACATTTAAAAGGAAGCGTGTCTCAT
The DNA here is from genome assembly GCA_951213105.1 of Amaurobius ferox. Lineage (NCBI taxonomy): Eukaryota > Metazoa > Arthropoda > Arachnida > Araneae > Amaurobiidae > Amaurobius > Amaurobius ferox. Next base: position 90,119,193 of record OX578137.1, read on the forward strand.
TTGTTCGGAAAATCGAACAATATTGGTGTGTGGAACCCCCTCAAGTAGCAAATATTGAAAATCTGAAATTGCATACTTTCATCCTTTCGAACTATCTACCCGTACACCTAATTTGAAGCCTCTATCCTATCGTGAAACTTGTGTTTTCAATCACTTTACCTTTCGAACGTTTTTCTGTGTAGCACCCCCATAAATGAACATTTTTGAGAATCCATATTCATCTTGATTTTTTTATCAAATGATTAGCCCATATACTAAATTTCAAGCTTTTATCACATTGTAAAAGCGGCGTTTTTCATTAGTTCGCCAAATCGAATATTTTAGTAGCGGCACACCCTACAACAGCAAATGTTGGAAAACTGAAACTGCACACTTTTCTTCTTTCCTACTATTTATCCGTACACCTAATTTGAAGTCTCTATCTCATCGCGAAGCATGATTGTGCTATTATTTCGCCTTTCGAATGTTTTTGTGTAGAATACCCATATCCTTAAATATACATTTTTGAAAACTCCATTCTTCTTATATTTCGTATCAGATAATTCGCCCATATACCAAATATCAAGCCTCTATCACGTCTTAAAAGGGGCGTTTCTTCTTTATTCCGAAAACGAACATTTTGTTGTGCGGCGCCCCTAAAGTGGAAAATAATAGAAAACTGAAATTGTACACTTTCTTCGTTCCAAACTATCTACCTGTACATCAAATTTGAAATACCTATCTCATCCCAAAAGATATCTTTTTATCAATTCACCTTTCGAACGTTTTTCTCTGGTGCATCCTCTTAAACGAACATTTTTGAAAAATTATATTCGTCTTGGGTGTTTTCATCAAATGATTATGAAAAACTCCATTCTTCTTGAGTTTTCTATAAGATGATTCTCCCATATACCAAATATCAAGCATATGTCACGTTTTGAAAGGGGCGTTTCTTCTTTAATCCGAAAATAGAACATTTTGGTGTGCGGCACTCCCTAAAGTAGAAAATATTGGAAAATTAAAATCGTAGAATTTTTCCCTTTCAAACTATCTACCTGTACACCAAATTTGAAATCTCTATCTTATCCCGAAGCATGTACATATGAAGGGAGGGCACCATCCCGTTTTTTGTCTACAATTTATATTCTAATGTTATAATCTCGTTATTAAGAATCCAGACACAAAATGTTTTTTTTGTAAACTTACTCCAATGGTATTCCGTTACTTACATAAACACCAATAATTTTAAACATCCGTTAGTTCTTCGAAATGGAATGTGTACTATTAGAAGCAGATTTTACAGTTAATTAATGAACGACTTAGTTTTACGTTTAGGATGGTGGCACCAGATGGCGCCGTGCATTAGAAGATGGAGCCACAAATCTGCCATTAACGGGAAGCTTAAAATAAGTAATAAACTAATTTGATTTAAAAAAAAATTCTGGCCGGGGCGTATCACCCTGGATTCTGTCTGAAGTACCTGTGTACCAAATTTCATAGCCGTATGACTTTTAGCTTTTTTGCTACAGACGACTCAAGTAGACAGATATCTTCCTTTATTATTATATTAGATTTTTCGCTACAGACGATTAGACAAACATCTTCCTTTATTATTATAGATTTAAAATATAAATGACTATTGACGAATTGTTGGACGTTAAAATACAAAACTATTAACCAAAGTATCATCTCTCGTGAATGAAACGAGCTAGATCCATGAGAATGATAATAAGAAATTTGTCGCATAATATTGCATGTCAAAAGTAAACATATTTTATGATAGTTAATACTTTTTAATTTCATGCAAAATGTTTAGCAAATTTATTTGAAAAATGTAGAATATCACGAGAATGGTTCATGCCAGCATTCTAAATTTTATGTTATTCGTTTTCTAATAAAAGGTTACATGAGAAATGATCATTTATACAACATTATTGAAGGTTCTTAGTTTATAATGATTTTTTCAAATTTCGTTCGAAAATTTGGGTTTTTTCCAAACGTTTCATTGCGTTTGAAATCAATAAGGTTCCAGCATTCACCGATTGTAATTTTTGTACCAAATTTCATTCGAAACGCTTCCTTTGTTCGTGAGATATCGCATCCACAGACTCACGAACACACACAGTAACATACATACGCATACACACAGGCATCACCATAGAAACGCTCGATTCGAGTTTAGAGATGTTTAAAACGTACTCTCCCGTCGAAAACTCTAACGCGAATTTTCGACCCCATCACAATACTTTCTCTATACATTATACTATGTACACAGGAAAAGTAAAAATTGAAAACGAAAATTAATTTAAAATTGCAAATTCGACGTATTTTCAAATACATATTCATTTAATGGGTTATTTTCTGCGATATCACTCATTTTAATGTATATGAAAAAAAAATATACGAGTATATTATCAATTTGTCAAAAAATGTGCTGCCCACATAATATTTCTTTAGTATATCGACATTACATATTATGTTTAATATGTTCTAATATTATATTCAGTGCCTTCTCTCATTTTTATTCGATAAACAGGAGGAAAAATATTCTACAGAATCTTTTTAAATTGCTTTCAAAATACTTTTAAAGTCTCAAATAATGAGTTTCATCGAACATTACCAATAAATATAGTTTTCTTGGGACTCCCATCAGTGAGTACACCGTTCAAAGTTTTATTCCAGATTCAAATATACTGTAATTGAAATTTATCCGCACATTTGTTTCAAGAAATAACATGTAGCAGTTTATGCGCAAATAGACTTTTAAGTCTGCTGTTATCCCAAAGAAATAAATTTAGCAAACAGAAGACGATTTTGAAAGTTTGAAAATAATTGTCCCGTGTATAAAGAATTTCGCAAATACTCGTGTATTTGGTATAAGTAAAATTTGAGTTCAAGTATTTGTTTTTCAGTGTGGAAACTTGCTATGTTCGTATTTGGAGCTATGGTATCTATTCTACTTCTCTTCATGCTAATCAGTTATAAGTAAGTTTGAATGTTTTTTGCTTAATACGTAAATGATCTTAAGATCAAGCTAGGCTACGTATCTTAAGATGATTAGATGAATCCCTAAACTCAGGACTGTCTATTAATTTTAGAGGGGCTACATTATTTGGAATAAAGGAAAGGATAATGTCCCTTTGGGTTCTCACGATAAACATTCTTTCATATGATATCTTATTTTGATGTTATTTAACTTTTTACTTATTTTTTCTCCTTTCTTCTACCGCAGAACAGGTCGGAATTAAAGGGGAAAGTAGTAAAGATGACCACGAATAGTATATATAAGATTTATAATGGTACCATAAGGTTTCTGCTTTTTAACTTCGAACCCTAAAAATGATCAGCACAGTTTTATTAACAGTAATATATTTTACCTTAAAGTTGAACTCTTGTATATATTTTTTTTAAATTGAGCTCTTGTATATTTTATTTTAAAGTTGAACGCTTCTATATTTTATTTTAAAGTTGAACTCTTATATACCCTTATAAAAAGAATGAGCAGTTTGAATAAAATTAGCCATTTTCTTCTAAAAAGTTTGTTAGATTTTACCTGACACGTCCGAATTTTATGTTCTACAATCTGGATTCTTAAGTGAAATAAAATCTTGATGTTCTACAATTGCGCCTGATCAAAAATACAGTCGGTAAGGCTTGGGGTACCTCTGGTTTAGTTTCAAAGGAGGATAATGTAAGGTATTATTACCTGTCATGATCAAATTTATGTAAGGACAGCATACCTGAATGCTCATCTAGGAGGCCTGTGTTTGATTCCCGGTTCTGTCTGCTGTGATTTTTAAGTAAAAGTACGTCTAATGCTCCACAGAGACTCAAATTTTTACTTTCCCTGCAATACATGGTAATGTATAGGGAAAGTATTGGAATCATGTCGAAAATCGCAACTCGAGTTTTCGACGGATCTATACGTTTCAAGACCTCTAGAATACGAACAAACAATTTTTAGCGTGACGTCTGTGTGTGTGTCTGTGTGTCTGTCTGTCTGTGTGTCTGTCTGTGCAGATTTTGTATCCACTCTAACTAAAAAACTAAAGGAGCGAATTTCACAAAATTTGGTAGGTAAGTCACTTGTGAGCGAGTCTGGTGCTGATTAGTTTTGGGTCGATTTGGAATAAAAGAACCCGCCTTTTTTTGCGAAATGGCCCGCAAAAGCTTGTATCCACTCTAACTAAAAACTACTGGACCGAATTTCACAAAATTCGGTAGAAGAGTCACTTGTGGGTTACCTTGGTGCTGATTAGATTTTGGTACGATTCGGAAAAAAATCACCTGCCTTTTTTTGCAAAATGGTCCGCAAAAATCGTCAAAATCTAAACTAAAGAAATAGGTATACTCAAATATATCCATTAAATGCTCGTTTAATACGTACTTTTTAACGACGAAAATAATAAGACCAACCCCATTACACTAAGACTAGCCGTTCTCGAGATATTTTAGTTTTCCGTATTTTCTCTACGCCACCTTTGAAAATAAGTCCCGTTACCAATTGAGAACGAAAATTGAATTAACAGTGAAATAAATTTAATTAAAATATAGAGAACGTTAATATAAGTTTGCAGAGAAAGTCATGTGCTGCCCACATCAGATTTTTGTATTTGCAAACAATTTAAGTTACCGTCCGATTGACTATAGGGACAAAATTTAAGCTGTAGACTGTAGGAAATTAATTTTACACAAAAATCCTTTAAGTTGTAATCGAAATGTTTTCTAGCAGTTTGGTACGCCCAAGAAAGTTGGTAATTATGTACAGTTAATTGTTTATTTGCTACTACAATATTTTTTAAACTATTTTTATAATATCAGACATTGGGCATATGAGCAAGAATTGGATAGTCTCCTGTGGAAAATTGATTTTAAAGACATCGAAATCAAAGAGTACATTTCAATTACAAATGCATCAAAAGGGACTTCCAAAGTATGTATTTTTCGTATTTACTTCTTTAAATCAAAAATATCTATGCTACTGCTATTGTCTATTATTTTTGTATGTTGCGTTTGCATCAAATCTTTGACGTTATCTGTTACGTCTATGTCTAAAACTCTGACAAAAACGTCTCTATATTTCGGTCAAGGCTAACTTGAATACACCGGTCAAGGCTAACTTGAATACACCGGTCAAGGCTAACTTGAATAGACAGTCGTTTTAGCTATAAATAAAGTAATCGGTTTAACTTTTTACTCGGTAAGAACGCTATATAATTTATGAACCACAAATTTTAATATGAATGTTAATGTGTCATCCCATGTCATCTTTTGTATTTGAAACTGTAGTTAGGTTTTTGTTTTATTATCTACGTGGTTAGTTATTTGCCATAAACAAGTACTCTGCTGCTTTTCTGGAAATTTCGCCAGTGGAGATAATTATGCGCTTGGCTGATATTGGATTTCCATAACCGCCAAGAGTACGCAAGAAAAGTACGCAAGACATACTTACGACTGTTACTGTTAACATCAAAAATGTTAATATCAAATGAAACTTCATTTTGAGGATATTCTTAGTTATCCCCGTAAGACTCAACCAGCTAGAAAAACTCTCAGCTATCAATAGCAAAACTATTGTGGTTAAAAATTATCTGTTTTCACCTGCTCCCTTCAATTCCGAAGACCATAAAACAAAGATTTTATCTTTTCTGTAGAATATAACTTCGTTATAGATTTACAGTGAGCCTTGTATGCAATTACACCACATCATGGGCGAAATTGTGTACACCGTGAATGGCAATTTTGCCAATTGCAACATTCATTATTTTTTGTTCTAGGCTAGTTTAAAATCATCTTTTAGACAATAACTTATTCCAAGCGGCAAGTACTAACGTAAATTATATGATACATTTCGAAAATTTCATAAATGAATATTTAGAATAATTACAAAACATTTTAAATGTTAGAGTTGCGAAATTGTGCGCAGCTATTTTATTTCTCCTATGATTTTTAACCAGTTAACCTTCATATATCAAAGTATTTACCAAATATTCATCTTTTTCAACAGTTTTGAAAGCTTGGTTGTTAACTCAACAAGTTATAGAACAGATATTATGTTTTCCTTTGTGGTTTTCCTTTATCAGATTTTGCCACTTTTTTCTGTGGTTTCCCATCGTCCTCGGTTCTCAGTTGGTATGCATAATGAAAACTCCAAGGAAATGTTATCAGATTTTAAAGATTTGATTAATACATTTCTAAGTTTTCATTGTATAGTTTATCTTAATCTGAATACTTTGACAATGTATTTTTTACTGTATATTTTGTCTTAACAAATTGTCTAATTACTAATTATTGTTTGAATAATAAAATTTACCTATAAATAAAACTACATGAAACTGTTCCATTATTCTATTGGATGTTACAATGACATGAGTATTTCCCATTCATATTACAAGAACGTGCATCCACTGATACGTACTAGCCAAGTATCTCTCAGCTCGAACGTAGAGGGAGATTTTCGGTACGGCAGCATCTACACCACGGTCGGCATATACAAAGGACGATTACTGGCTGTAAAGAATCTACGTAAGAAAAACATAGATATTACACGGAAGATGAAAAAAGAACTTAAAGTGGTAAGTAAGCAAAAACTCAAAGTTTCATTAATTATTGATGACAATCAAATTTTTACCATCTATGTTTTTATAAAAAAAAAAAATCTGATGTGGGCAACACATGACTTTCCTTATATAATGTAATGAATTTACTACTTTTACAGTAAAAAAATAAGTTTTTCTTATAGTAGATACTAATATTCTTTCCAAGATATTGAATTTTCGACAATTAGTCGTTATTTTCATTGATTTAGCATCATTTTTATCAATTTGGCGAGATTTTCACTAATTTCGCAACATTTAAAAAAAGTCGCCAAGTTGGCGACATTCCGCCAATTTCGTCGCCAAAATCTCGCCAAGCGTTATGCACTAAGAAAAAAGTTATTCTTACAGCAGATAAATGACTATTGGCGTTCAAATACAAAAGTATTATTCAAAGTATATTTTTTCATGAATGGAACGAGCTAGATCCACGAGAATGATGTCACTCAATTTATCGCATGGTATTACATATGAAAAGTGAACATGTTTCTCAATAGGAATTTCTCTTTTTTATGTGACTTTTTCATAATTTTTTTGAAAAATGTACAATATCTCGAGAACGGTTCATGTTAGCGTTCTAAAATTTATGCCAATCGTTTTCTAATGAAAATTACATAAGAAATGTCTATTTGCGTAACTTTATTAGTGGTTTTGATTTTTTGACGATTTTTTCAAAATTTCATTCGAAAATTTAGGGGGGGGGGGGGGTCTGAACATTCGATTACGTACAAAAACAAAAGGCTTCCAGTGTTTATGGATTGTGATTTTTGCACCAAATTTGGTTCGAATCGGTCCATTCGTTCGTCAGTTATCGTCTCCACAGACTCACTGACACACACACATACTTTCACACACACACACACACACACACACAGACATCACTTCAAAAATGTTTGATTCGTGATCAGGGATGCTTGAAACGTGCTCTCCCGTCGAAAACTCGAATTCGAATTTTCGACCCCGTCACAATACTTTCCTTATACATTATGTATATAAGGAAAGTAAAAATGTTTTGAATGTTAAGATCTACTATAGATAGAGTTAGTATAGATAGAACCTAGATGATGTCTGATATGAATTCAGCATCAAGTTTATGAGGAGATGAAGAGATTCACTAATAATTTAAAATTCCCGTCCTTTTATACAAAAGTCAAACATCCGAAATACTTCAATTTGCGTTGCCGTATGTTAACACTGGAATGACGGAAGCGGTCATTTAGACCGCATAACTAACTACTTTGAAAAACGATTCCTCCAAAACGGCTAATCCCAGCCCATTGAAATTTTAAGACTTTTTTTAGCCAAGAACGGTGCATCAAGAACGCTTATTGCAAAAAATGTGTCGAAGAAACGTCCTAAATGCTGTAACTATGATGTTTTGGTTTTGAATTAAAGATATGTTGTATTTTTTCTATGGCGGTCAAATTGACCGCTGCCTGTCGTTCTAGGTAATTCAAAATATCCGTCGTTCTAGAGTTAAAAAATATATGGAAGCTAAGCTGAATATTGGAATCTATTTTCATTGTTTTATAACAATGATTATTATACTTTTTGCCTTGTCGCGTGTTAAAAAAACGTGCCCTGGGGGAAGAAATATTTTCTTTATTGCTGGCGGTAAGCGGTCGATTTGAACATATAAATTTTTTTTTTAATTTAATTTAAAAGAATATAGTTAAAATTTGGGGGGGGGGGAATAAGCCTTCGAGGCAAATTAGTTCTGGTAAAGGTACTACTGTGCGCAAAACCTCTGATCTGTAACTGCAGCAGATATCACGCAGCATTACGGACAAGCAAACAAACAGACAGACAGATTCTTCCTTTTATTAATACAGATGTAGCTAACATATATAGATGCCTCTTAGTACAATGCATGTATACATTTCTCATTTCCAGATGCGAGATCTGCGGCATGACAACCTAAATCCTTTCATAGGCGCCTGTATTGATCCTCCGAAAATCTGCATCATTACAGAATACTGTTCTAGAGGGAGCTTAAAAGTATGTTTACCATTTCATTCATTTTGAAAATAGGATGACCCTATGATGTAAGGAATTTAATATAAAAGTAGGTCAAAGAATTTATGTTACTACACTGTAAAGATAATTCAGGGTGACTGATGACAGTCGTTCGGCTTCGAAACGCTCCATCTCTGTGATGAAGCATTTAATTTAGGCTATATACGTTAATTTTTCGGTTAGGAAATGAGTACGGGTGGGACAGCCCAGTGGTTAGCGCGCGGGGATTGTACTCAAACGACCCGAGTTCAATTCCCGGCTCTGCCCAAACTGTCTCCGCGGTCACGAGGAGTACGGGCACGTTGAATATGTGGGTCAGTAACTCCATCCAAGAGGTTGGTGCTAGGGGGATGATGATATGGTGCCTGTGAATGCCGTTTCTATTGGGCTCCAGTCTGAATTGGGTGACACTGTCCAATTATCCAAATAGATACTTTACAGTTTCGGGTAAGTCGGACGGTCTTGGGTCGAAGAAGAAGAAGGAAATGGGTACACTCGATTTTCCTTAATAAAATTAGAGCACGCTTCTTTCTCAACCAGGACATTTAGAAAAATTATATTTATTTATTTTTCTCCGGAATATTTAGGAACTAGTATTTAACGGTGGAAGAGAGAGAAGAGGGACTAAAGAATTGAGTTGCTACTTTTTTAATAGATTAAATTTTGTTTCACAATGATGATTAGAGTAGAAAATAGTCGTCTTAGGGCCATCTTATTGGCCCAGTTATATAAGCAAATAATAAGCTTTCTGAACTACCTGAGGACTACTAGAGGGTCAGAAAATTCTTTTCGAAAACCCCCATAATCTCTGGTCCGAGGAGGGAACGAAAATGCGACTACGCTAGGTACTGTCCGATGGTTGATAAAAATGAAAAAAATTCAGCCATCCAGATCACCAAGGCGACTTCTGAGGAAGAGGGTTTTGAAAGGACTTAAAAAAAATAATAAAACCATTTTTCGGCCTCCGAGGGGAGGATGGAAAATCCGACTCCGCTGGACTCTATCCCTTGACTGGTACTATAAGTGTGAAAAGATTTGGTCTTCCAGAATCTAGATTGCTGTGGGGCTTTTGGGATATCGGAAAAGACACAAACACGATATGCAATTATTATATATGTAGATATTGAATCTATCCGTGTCTGAATCGAAATGTATATTGTGATTGAATCGAAAATGTTTGACTATAACCGGACAACTAACTGTTCTCAATCGACTGGAACTATTATTCAGTTAATTTCGCAGTGTAATAGCCTATAGCCTTGGTAGAAATTATGTTTCATTGCGGCTGATTGATTAATAAATTTTCATAAATTCTTTGGCTTATATGCATTATATTTATACCTTAGAAGTCATAGTTTTATACAGTAATGCCGACGTTTCAAGCCAACATTCGAAAGGTTCCACAGATGTTATAGATCACGCATGTAAATGCGAACAGAACATATATATATATATATTTCAAGTAAATAATTATACTTACAAGTCTCAGGGGTTCCACAAGGTGGCTGCAGTAGCAGTATGTTAGCTAATTTATACCTTTATCATCATGAACAGCCTTTTACTTCAATAGATTATAAAATTTACAGATATGTCCTCCCCCCCCCCCCCCACACACAATGGCCAGGCATTTGAATCTTTCATCATTCGCTTATACACCGGCCAGAACCGTGACCCTTTTAGCTGTCATATGACGTTGCCCCAGCGCACCAATGGGGTTAGGAACACACAGCGCCCAACGACACAACATCCATGCCTGAAGATGGGACTCAAACCCACAACCCGGCGGCCGAACGATCGCTAGGAAACGTTTGCCTTGACCGTTCGGCCGCCGCGTCGGCATTTACAGATATGTTGATGATCTGATTAGTTTAGTATATACTGAAAATTATGTCATATAGATTTCTATCCAGACAATTTGAAATTAATTCCTAATGAAGCTACTATTAGTAGTAATATTATTTTTTTTAATTTAAATCTACTTAACTGAACCTACTAATGGAATAGTTACTAATTTATATGATAAGAAAGATTATTTTAATTTCAACATTAATAAAACATTACCATTTAATTCCTGCAACTCGATTCAATTGTTTAGAAATATTATCCTTAATCAACTTTTTAGATTTTATACATTATTAGATAAAAAATTTCATGCTATGCATATAAATAATCTAAAAATTACCAGTAAATTACATAAATATCCAGCATATTTAGTAAATGGTATTGTTAAAAAGTTTGGATTAGCTGAATATTCATGAATTCTCTTCTTTGTATCTTATATGGGCTAGACACCAACATTCTCTTGATTTAACATTACATTGTATTTACATCCCCTTAAATATTAGCCTCACTGTTTTCGATTATACGCCTCGTTATTTTGTAGCTCTTATTGTAGAATATCACCTTTTATTGCCTTTTCGCATTACTGTTATTTGTTTCACACGATTGACAACAATGGATCTCTACTTTTAAACTTTGCGATTGGCAACACTGGTCTCTTCATTTTGGGCTTCAATGGTTAGCACATTTACAGTGTTTTTTCATTCCAGGTATTCTTGTTTCCTTTATAATTTTTCTATCTTCATGTGTGTTGTCCAAGTTATTAGAGTTTATAGATATTATCTATCTCTAATATCAGAAACACACATTTTGTGTTCATTTTGATTAAATACTTGGACCTTACGAAGAGTTTTTCAAAATGAACAATTAATTTATTTAGGCCTAATGCTTCTCCACGTGTATAGCTTTAATGCTTGGCTTTTATTTGTTTTTCAATTATCGATTCCATTCCATTGATATTTGTTGATTACCTTTAGCTTAATAACTAGAAATTCGCATTTTTTTCCCATTTGATTGAAGATTCTCTATTTAATACTTCTTTTTATATGTATACATTTTTTCAGTTAGGATCTTTGAGTTGCAACTTCTCTCTATTCTATCATTGGATTTTCAAACTTTTATTATATATATATATATATATATATATATATATATATATATATATATATATATATATATATATATATATATATATATATATATATATATATATATATATATGTATGTATATATATATATATATATATATATATATATATATATATATATGTATATATATATATATATATATATATATATATATATATATATATATATATATATATATATATATATATATATATATATATATATATATATATATATATATATATTGAAATGTAATAATAAGAATTATGTAAAAATAAAAAAATACAATTCAAGTAATATTAACATCACCATAGAAGCAAATTCAAAGCCATAATGCCGATAAGAGAAAAGAACAGCACCATCCCAAATTCGGTGATTAATTAGAATTAAATTCATCGTCAGGTCTGAGTATTTAATTCCAATTAACCCAAACAAATGCCTGTTTCAGATTAAGCAATAGTACATTACTATAAATACTTAAACTCAGACTACAGGCAACAAAAAATGAAAAAAGGATACAGTAAGAAAATTGTATTACCATGCGGCATGAACCATTCTTCTACCACGTGTATACACGATCAACCTCAACAGCTTAATCTAGAAGCACCGGAATGAACAAGTCGAAATTCTACCAGGGAGGCAGTACGAACGTTCACGGAGTTACTCCCAAACCCGTCCGTATATATATATATATATATATATATATATATATATATATTACAAGTACTCTTCAGCAAGCAAATTTTTTATTTTAAATATCATATCTGGAAATCTGTTGAGTCGCAATGAGGACTTTTCTAAAAATATTCTGTGCACTGCCCTTACGCTTTAAAGAATATATCATTAGAAACAAGAAATGCAAAATATTTTAACTTAAAATTTTAAACTTTAAACACAATTTTTTTAGATAAAACGGATATATTTGAAATTTAATGTTTATATTATTTTAACCACTATTTCTTAATTACAATGCTTTAAACTTTAAGCACAATTTTTTTAGGTAGAAAGAATGTATTTGAAGTTTAAAATTTATATTAGTTTAACCACTACATTTTAATTATAATATTTTAAACTAAATAATATATGTTAGATACATCCTTTTTTACTCTGTTTGAAAGGTGAATTAAAAAATATGCAGAGTGACTGGCAAAGTTGTAAGTAGGACAAATAAGTTTTAAACGATGGTAGCTAAAGCTGCAGAAGTGAGGTATCGGTTCAGTAAATTGACCATGCACTACAAGATGAGACTAACGGTAGCACACCTAGTGTTAAAATTTGAAAGTTTGCCCTCATAATTCGCGAAATATAAGAGATACAGAAAAAAATTAATTAGGAAGTTATAGAGCATTACCAAATTAGTAGGAAATGTCATTCCAATTAATACAAAAGCGTAATTTGCATAACCTACAGTTTAACGTAAAGTATGTTCAATATGTTCATCGTGTGCCACAATATAGGTTTGTATGCCGGAAAGAATTTCCTATTGCACGTTCGCTAACATGCCATGAAATCATAAGGAATACTAATACTGCCATGCAGATTCCATATCGTTTCGCCCGAATTCGCCATATAGAAATACTATCTCGTGATAATCTTTATTCGAATAGCCTGTAGTGATCTTTTATTGGCACTATACTCATCAAAATACACACACACACAAAAGGAAAAAAAAACTTATACTCATCTGATGATCGATAATCATTTAAAAATTGCTTGGGCATATTTTATTTGCAGGAGTGCTATTGCGTACCACAGACAAGAATTATACACGACACTCACAGTAACACGTAGATATTTTGCACCGTTGTTTTCTGTAAAATGTCATTTCTTACTAATTCGAGAAAGATCTAGAACTTTCTAATTTATTTTTTTTTCGGTATCTCTCATAGTTTCCAAGATACGAGTGCTAAGTTCCAAATTGTGCCGCTAGGAGCGCTGCCGTCAGCCTCATCTGGCAGTGCATAGTCACTTCACAATGTCAATTCCTCACTTCCATAACTTTAGCTACTATCATTCGAAACTTACTTGGCCTACTTACATCTTTACATACAATTTACAATTACATAATTTTCGAAATGTGATGCCTTAGAAATATTTATATTCTACTCGTCAATTTTAAATTCAATTTTCAGATTTGAGCTCGAATATTAGAACAAGTTAATGTATATTTTAAAATAATAGCTATAAGCAAGTATTCTTCAACGTTAATGCATTGATCGGTTAGAAAAAAGGTTGCACGTTCTACTTATGAACATGACGAATTAATTAAAACCTCAAATCTCTCTAGCTTTCACACTAGAGATCTCTAGTGAATAAGCCAGAGACTGAGTTGTGTCATTGACGTTATATGCCCTACGAAATGTTCTTTAACGGAAGTTTAGAATGACGACTCAGTTGAAAATTGATCTCATATTGAGGTCATACCAAAAAAAAATTATAGAAGAGTACAAGAGAAAACATCCCGCCCTTTTAAGCGATAATGTGATTCATATCCTCCATGATAATGCTTGACCACACACTGCACATGAAACGCTAAATTTAATGCAATCTCTACGTTGGGAAGTGTTGGAACATCCATTCTACAACCCGGATTTGGCTCCTATCCACATTTATCGACAAGTCTTAAAGAAGCACTTGTCAGAATACCGTTTCCAGTGTGACACAAACTTGTCAAAGTTACTAGTTTTAAGCTGGCTTCTGTATCAACGCTATCCTATGGTAAGATTATAGAAATAAAATCACAGTTAATTGTGACCTTTTTCCTAATCGGCCCTTGTATTCATAAATTCAGATATTGAAATATTTTTACATTTACCTTCATTCCACATTTACCTTCTTCCTTTTACCACATTTACCTCCTTCCTTATTTTTCAGGACGTTCTTGAGAACGAAGACGTGAAGCTGGATAATATGTTCAATGCATCTTTAATTGGTGATATAATGAGGGTAAGGTAATAAATTCTTCCCTGAAAATGAAACTTAGCATTTAAAGGCAGTTTTTATTTAAAAATTAATTGATTCAGTAATTGCCGAAGTAAAATTTTAACACACTCTATTGCAAAGGGGCCAACGGCCGTACCGTGCTGAAAACACCGGTTCTCGTTAGATCACCGAAGTCAAGCAGCATCGGGCGCGGTTAGTACTTGGTGGGTGACCACCTCGGAACACCGCGTGCTGTTGGCCATCTCGGGTGCGGTATCCCCGTGGTTTGCGCGCTAGATTTGCACGCTACCACAAATGCCGCCGTGTTCATGCGGAGTACGATCACGTTAAACATGTGGGTCCGTAAGTCCTTCCGAGAGGTTGGTGGTAGGGGAAGGAGGGTACGGTCCCTGTGGATGCCTCCCCCACTGGGTTCCGGTCTAAATTGGGTGGCACTTCCCGGCCGTCCATACAGTTACCTTACACCTTTCTGGTAGGTCGGACGGTCTGGGTCTCAACAACAACAACAACACTCTATTGCAATATATATATATATATATATATATATACACCCTAAGACAAAAAAATCGACGCACCCAGCAAAATAATCCGATAGTAATGAAACTGTACATGCAAACACCTGTCGACCGAATATGCAAATGATCAAAAATTGGCAACCAATGAATGAATAGTCGGAACTACAGCGCATTGAAACTAAGCACCATGGTTCTGTATATAGGGAGCCAACCTCGCTTTCAGGAACAAAACGTACAGTGGATTTCGATTGCGTTTACTATCTTGATTATAACAATGCCTCGCCGGCGATTTCGCGGCCACTAAGAGCATATGAAGGAGTTTGAAAGTGTGCATGCGGTCGGAGTGCATGAGGCTGGATGGACACGCCAACAAATCGCTTGGCATTTGGATAAGAGCGATGCAGTAATTAGATTATGTAGGCAGAAATAGGTCCGGAATGGCAAATTTCAGCGGCAAGCGGACGGTCTAAAGAGACTACAGAACGGAAAGATAGAACGATTGTCAGAGCAGCTGTGACAGCACGAGATTCGTCGTTATCAACTATTCAACGTGTGACAGACACGGAAGTGACCACCCGGACCATTAATAAAAGACTACAGAAGCGAAATCTATACTCGCTGCCCCATTACGCAGCCTACCACTGACCCAGGGGCGGCATTTCAGCATTCCATTTGGGGGTGCGAGATTTGTATGTATGAAAATTCACAATATGGAATAAATAAAATGTTTGTTAATAGGGGGGGGGGGGATCACAAAATTGAATTGATGTTGAGAAAAATAATTGTTGTTAACATAATTTTGTACATAATTGTGTTAACATAATTGATGTTAACATAATTTTTCTAAATACAAATATCTATATTTATTTACCTTATATTGAAGTTTTAAACGCCGGTTCTTAGAGTTTGGAAGAAGAAAAAATTTTGTTACAATATCATCGTAATCCAGTGGTATATCTTATTCTATAGCTAAAACAGCTAAAAATGAAAGTCTTACTTGTACCATTGTGCTGCGAAAATAATTTTTCAGCTTCCCAAGACACTAAAAAGACCTTCCAGAACTGGCTGAGCTGATTGGCACAGTCAAAAACAATTCAACTAATAATGTTATGACAGGAAGCACATTTTTTAAATTCCGCTCTTTGAAATAATCCAGGCGACTTTTAAAATTGGGATGGTCTATGTTTTCATTTTTCACCATTAAAAATAAAACCAGTCGCAATTCACGCAGCAATTCCTCTTTCTGGAAGTCATATACTTTGCATATGGTTGATACGTTTTCATTTTCTTTTGCGACATCTGATCCGGATAATACTGAACTAAGAGCAAACAAAACAGATATATTGCTCTCATTAAATCTTGTCTCAATTTCATTAGATACTGAATCTGTGATTTCATATTGAATATTGATTCTGTGATATGATTTAACATCATCATGGGGATTTTTCTCACCGCCTCCGAATTTGCTTGGAACGTTTTACGCAATTTCAGTTTTGGCCCAGAATAAGAATTTTTTTCGCAAAGTTCTGTCACAAAACTCTACACTTAATTGAAATATGCATCAGTGCGAAAAGAACTAACAGTTTCAATGGTAGCTAAAGCAAAAGCTTGCACAGTCTAAAAATTAAGATCAGATGACTGAAGATGCGTTGAGAGAATATTGTATTGATCAAAAACACTGTTCAATACAAACAAAGTGAACAAAAATTCGAACGATGTCATGGATGTTAAAAGGGCTTCGGCTCTTCCACCATTGGGAGAATCGTTTTCAGATAATTCTTCCAGTGTTAAAATCACGACTTCAAAATTATCAAGTAGTGCTTTTATGGCTTTCACTCTGGAAGACCACCTCGTATCACTTAGTGATTGTAGAGTTGAAGAGCCTCCAGAAAAGTATTTGTTGATGAGCGAACCTTTTCAAAAATAGCATGTCTTTTATATGATGTTTCTATGAAAATATGTAATACATTGAGCTACTGAAATACATTTCTAGCGGAAGG
This sequence comes from Amaurobius ferox, assembly GCA_951213105.1. Taxonomy (NCBI): domain Eukaryota; kingdom Metazoa; phylum Arthropoda; class Arachnida; order Araneae; family Amaurobiidae; genus Amaurobius; species Amaurobius ferox. Next base: position 90,136,209 of record OX578137.1, read on the forward strand.
ATTGGATGAGCATGCACTAACTACACATACATTTAATCAGACACTTGAAATTTTCGAGTGAAAAGGATAACATCATACCCAATCTTTTCAAATTGAAAAGGATTCGTTCCAGCCGGAAGTGAAAACTTCACTGTGATTGTTGGTTCTTTTGAAGCACCATAGAGTGAGAAAACTGACCAGTGGACAGTCGATAAAAAAGGGAGAAGCCGATTGACGACGAGGAGAAATTTGGGGGCGCCCGATCAACGTGGAATTGTTTGGATTGGGAACACATTGTTTTCATTGATGAGTTCCGTTTCGAACTGAGTCCAGACGACTAGCGCAGATGTGTCTGAAGACAGCCCGGACATCGTCAGGATCCTGCTCTTACTGTCACATGCTACACGGCCCGACAACAGGGAGTTATGGTCTGGAGTGCCATTCCGTTTGATAGCCAGACCCCTTTGATATTCCTCAGTAGTAGGGTAGGGGGGGGGGTATTCGGGGAACATCCATAAAATAAGCTTCAGTGTACTTTGTGTACGTTTGCTACAAACCATTTTTAATTGATATACAGTCCCCAAAATTGTATCCCATGAATATCACCTCACGTTTTCCAAACAGAACAGTCAATTTTTTACGGTTCAAAAATTATGTACCTATAATCAGTCCCTTTGAAACAACCTGTATACCACAACCATTGCTCCGTGTATTATTGTTTTCCATCAGAAAAAAAAATGCTATGACTATTGTTACGACGCATCATCTGGAATCGTGGGTGTACAATAGGATACAAGAATAAGTCCAAATTCTTGGATAACTAACGCGTTTATTTACAAGCACAGCGTAAACAGGAACAATACACAGTAAAACAGCACTGAAATGCTCCACAAATTTCACAAAACAGCCGATAAACATCGACGTATTTCATTTCACAAAACAGCTGATACTGTTCTCCAAACATTGACGAATATTACAGTTCAATGTAGCTCGTATCACGCCAATTGCTCTCCAACTGAGTGATGACTCCTTTTATAGGCTCTATAGAAACTTCTAGAATTCTCTTATATCTCGCAGAATACTTCATAATTTCTGTTGTACTATTGATAATTTCCGTAAACTATACAACAACTTCCCCGATTATCTTGATGTTTTTTTAATCATCTGAAGGTGCTTTTAAAAAATATTTGTTGTAAATATTTTATATTTTAATGTATTTTATATTCATTCGCAAGTGCTTTTAAAAATCATTTGGTGTTAATGTATTTTTTAATATTTTAATCCATATATTTCTGTATTGAATTTTATCTTGCACGCTGTTACTGGAGCTTTGACCTGTAGCTTGCATTCTTTTAAATAAATTAATAAATTGTAAAAAACAATTCGTTATTTCGTGGAGTTTTTCGAATCTTCGAGAAGTCGCCAAATGTAGAAAAAACCCTTCCAAACTTTAGGGCACCCTTTTTTATGGCAACCCTAGATGCCCGTTATAGAAAAGTCTGTTCAGGTGGTTTTTCCGTCTGGTTTTCAAAAGAAAAGACTGAAAAGATAAAACAGTGACGGAATTTTACACGTTCGCAACAATATCTTAAAATTCGAGTTCTAATCAAGATAATTACAAAAATTCTGTCTTGTTATCGTTTTACCGTAATTTATTTAAACATAAGATGTGATAACTTGATAGAGGTAAATGCTTGCTCCTGAATTATAAAATCCACACTCAAAAACGGATATATTTGTAAAAGTGTCTGAAATGGTCTTAGGGGGTCTTGAAATGCGCTTTTCCCTCAAAATCTCGAATTCGAAATTTTTCAGGAAAACAATACTTTGTCAAGTAATAGTATGAAACAGCGCTGCAGCAAAAGTAGTGCGAGCGATGCTATCGCACCAGGCGCCGTATAAATACGAAACGCAGTCACACCAAGTGCTTCACACCAAGCGCCAAATACAGTTACTGCGGCACTGGTACGATAATATAAAAATAAAGTAATAAATTAAAAGAAAACTACTTAAAAAGACGTGCAATATAACGACGATGTCAAACCTTTACTTTGTAGCAAATCTTGAATTTCAATTACACATTTTTGTAGTTATGCGCCTCTTTTACCGATTTCTTCAGAAGCGTAAAACTGTGCTTTATTGTCAACTAGCCGCCTTTGGAGACCAGCCTGTTCGCTACCCTTGAAAATTCTGACCGTGGCAAACTCGCTGGCGCGACCTACCAGAAAGGTGTAAGGTAACTGTTTGGACGGGCAGGAAGTGCCACCCAATTTAGACCGGAAACCAGTGGGGGAGGCATCCACAGGGACCGTACCCTCCTTCCCTTACCACCAACCTCTCGGAAGGACTTTCGGACCCACATGTTTAACGTGATCGTACTTCGCGTGAACACGGCAGCAATTTTGGCAGTGGCGGGAATCGAACCCGGGCCGACCGAGTGCAAATCCCGCGCGCTAACCACTGGACTACTGCGTCCTCCGCGACAATCTCCATAACTTTCTTTTTAATCACCCAATTTAGACCGGAACCTAGTGGGGGAGGCATCCACAGGAACCTACCCTCCTTCCCCTACCACCAACCTCTCGGAAAGACTTACGGACCCACACGTTTAACGTGATCGTACTCCGCGTGAACACGGCAGCAGTTTTGGCAGTGGCGGGAATCGAACTCGGGCGTACCGAGTGCAATTCATGCTCTCTAATTTAAATTTTATAAAGACCACATGCTAAACTCTATTAAAATATCCATCGTTCCATCATTTAAAATATCCATAAAATTAAAATATATACATAAATTAAAATATCCATTTAAAATATCCATAAATTAAAATATCCATTTAAAAAATCCATATCGTTCCATTAATCATCCATATCGTTCCACCAATCCATAAATATAATAATTTCAAATACATCACCGCAATTCAATCCACCATAATTCAATCATTTAAATTATTTAAAATATCCATTTAAAATATCATATAAATATAATAATTTCACCCGATGTATACAATACGTATGCTAAACTCTTAATTAATTTAAAACCGGAAGCGCGGTCTCCATAGAAAAGGGGGAAAAAGTTCTGCGGGGGAGAAAAACGCCGGTGCAGAACTCCTTTAGCGGACGCCGAGAAATTGAAATTCGGAAAATCTTAAAATCCCAATCTTGCGGACAATTTTCATTATTTCTAGACCACATTGGACTTGTACGAATGCCAGATCGTTGAGCTTTCTAAAAATCTAAATTATTAGTCGAAATTCTCGGAACTTTTCCCGATGGGAGGATTTAAAAACGAAAGTTCGTTTTTTTTAACCGAAAGTGACTTTTATTTTAAAATCTTTAAAAAATATTAGAATTTGTCCCTGAGATTTGAAATTGATATATTTTTACTCGCAATTGTCTGCTCTTTCCGGTGGTGTGATTTGTTTTTTTTTTCTACGACGTCTGGATGGTGGAGTAAAAAGAGGAAAAAGGGGAGAAAACGGTCGAAATCGCATAAAAGATTAAATAACTAAAAAATAATTCAAATTCTAAAAATCGGTTTTCACGTGTCCTCTTCCCGCCCCCCGGGTCTCCGATTGCCAAATTTCGTAGCTCTCCGACGCGCGGTCGCTGACCATATAGTGTATAAGACACACAGACAGACATTGACTTTTATTATTTAAGAAGAGACAGACGATCTCAGGCCGATTGGACACAATCGGCCCTCCCGCTAGAAAGGGTTTTGCGATAAAAGGGTCTTACAGATTTAAACATTAATAAAACAATACAAATATCAATAAAATCAATCCAATTAAAATCAATTTAGAAGATTTTTCTCAAAACGAAAATGATCAATATTTTTCAAAAGTGTACTGTCGAAGAAAACTTCTTAAAGGAGAAATACTTTTTCGACCATGGTTTATATACTCGTCTTTAGTAAATAAAATATTTTGTTTCTATTTCCGCTTGTATAAAAATGAAGTTCCAAGTTCTTTAACTACAGCATGCTTTGATAATTGGCTAAATATTTGCATTAGGTTTGCAGAACATGAAAAATCAAGAGGTCATGATGCCATGCTATAGTGTTCAGAACTTGAAGATTGACTGTTGAACAAACTATTAATCATGTTCAGCAGAATTTAACAAATTAATTAAGAAAAATTGTGTTGGCGTCAAGTTTTTCATAGACTTTTTGCTGTTACTCAATTTTTTTTTATCGAAATGAAACCTGGCTTTCCAGGTTTCTAAAGAAGAAACAGAATTTTTTAAATATTCTACCAAAATAATTTTTATCTCAATACGATTTCCCATAAATATTAGTGTCAAATAAGATCTATACAGTGTGGACACTCCGTATATTACATAAATAAATGAAGGAATTGAAGTAAAACATTTCATAGAGCCCTGCAAATGATACTTTCAATTCGGCCCCGCAAATGATACTTTCAATTTGGTCCTGTAAATGATACTTCCAATTCGGTCCCGCAAATGATACTTTCAATTCTGTCCTGCAAATGATACTTTCAATTCTGTCCTGCAAAGGATACTTCCAATTCGGCTCCGCAAATGATACTTCCAATAGGGCCCCGCCATTTTCTAAGAGTACCTCTGTTTACTGTCATACATTTATAATAATGATTTTAATTCTTTGAAAGGGCGTGACATACCTCCATGACAGTGCTCTGCGATCCCATGGTAGTCTGAAATCGTCCAACTGCTTGATAGACAGCCGCTGGGTTGTCAAAATCACGGACTTCGGTTTACAGGAGCTGAAATTCGGAGCCGATTTTGACCAAGATGAAATTATGGATTTCGAGAAACAATGTGGAAGTAAGATCAGTGCTGATTTATTTTCTTCAATAAACTCTATTTGCAGCTGAATTTGCTTAATTAAATAATCTATGTATCAAAGTATTTGAATTTAAAAAAAAATATGATTCCCAATCACTGTTTAACTAATTTTTTATTGTAATTAACGCTTAATTTTGAAAGTTATGCCAATAATTTTAAAGACTTATTACGCATATTCATTAGTTTAAACTAAAAAAATTAAATTCTTACACTGGAATTCTTTTCGTGTTTTTAATTCAATTGCAACAATTCATTTTTACTTTTTATTTGCTGATAACTTTTCATATAACCATTTCACTTACCTGTGTCTTACTGACAGATGTACATTTTTCGATATTTCGATTAACTGCGCACATGGTTCACTGAATGCCCTGATGTAGCTCTCAGATAAGGAAGCTGACTATTATTGACATATAAACCGAATAAAGTTATTCTCAAATTTACATGCCAAATCCCCCTTCCCATCCAAAAATAGAAAGCGTTAGACTTCTAGAGAACGATAACTGCTATAGCCAAACACCAAAGAATGCATTGCAAAGTATATGTAAACTAGAGCACACAGTGATTACAATTTCTGAATGAGCTAAATAAAATTCCAAAATAAACTAAAATAACATAACTTTTTATTAACATCACTCAATCAGTTTATTAAAAGATCAAAATTTAATAACTTTTTTATAAATTCATTTGTAAAGAAAAAAAAAGAAAAGAAATTTAAGGGGAAAAAATAGCACAGGAATTTACTCCCTGGACAATGTATTCAAGTTGGAGTTCATGGACAAGGACATAGAAAAATACATACACTGACAACTTATAATAGAAAGATAAGTTATAGATAATAATCTGAAATAAAATGGTACAGTTTGCATTTTATCATGAATAAAAACGGGCTTATTATTTTAAAATTCGCTTATCTCAATCAAATAATCAGATCTTATCTCTAATTCTAATAATAGAAAAAGATATAACCAGTAAAGCTGAATGCTATTCAAGATATCTTTAAACTAAAAAAAAATATTATTTTCCGAAAACAAAAATAAATCCACGTTAAATATTTCAAATGTAATTAATTTTGTACTATAATTTACATAAAATCAATTGATTCAATCAATCATTTCCTAAAAGCTAGGCATTAATTTAAAATATGTACTGCATGTTGAAATATAAATGTTTATTTAAAAATGTGTATTACATTTATTAAATGTACTACATTATTTTAAAATGTGTACTGCATTTATACATTATATTAAATTGTGTACTGCATGTTGAAATAAAAATGCACAAAAATAATTCTAAGCAATTAATAAAAGCTATCAAGCATATGTAATTTTTTTATGTGTGTGAATGACCAAATAAATCCTATCTGATATTGAAAACTAGAGCAAAGTAAATAAGCATAAATAACATAATAAGCAACATACAGCTGTTTCGAAGATACGTTGTATCCTCTTCGTCAATGCAAGAGAACCAACAAACGCTTTTCTCACTTTTTGTAAAGTTTTACCAACTTTTCTCACATTTCGCAACCAAAATTTCAATGGATGCCCTACTTTCAAGTGCTAAGTATTTATGGTTTTCTAGTATGTAATGTAAAATGCGAGAAGTTTCCATTACAAATCCGTCTTTGACGTAAGTAATTCTCCTATAATAATAGGACAATAAATCCAAGCCTTGTCCACTAAAATATCTCTCCCTCTTTTTCAAGAAGAAATCCTTTTAAATATTATATATATCAAAACTTATGTGAAGATTGGCTATTTGTTTTTCAGAGCTACTGTGGACAGCTCCGGAGTTACTTCGAGATGCAAACGCTCCTCCCAGTGGGACACAAAAGGGCGATATTTACTCTTTTGGAATTATTTTGTATGAAATCATCGGACGGAAAGGACCTTATGGACACATTAATATGACTCCATCAGGTAATAGAATATGCGTACTAATTATAACATGTCCACAATACATTCAAAATTCTATTGAAAAAGTATATACACACATCTTTAGAGGTTCTATTTGCTTGGAGTTACGATTTTACATACTTATTTTGCAATAATTATGGACGAGCAACGCGAAGTCCATTCTCCATTCCTATGGAAGCAAAATCATCATTTGCCTGAATTTTAGAATGCCTTTTACTCGTAAACTTCAATAAGCAGGAAGATGAACATTTCCATAGGTATTGCACGCAGATTTGCAGAATCACGATTTCAATTGTTAAAGCTAATTGCAACAGGGCGAAACGCCCATTTTTAAACCGCGAATACTCATCACTCTTCTTACAAATACCAAGTAAGTAACAATTTTTAAACAGCTAATCAAAGCGTGTGCACTTGTATATTAAATACGTTTTGCGATTTAAATGTGTTTCTTTGATTGCCTTCTCTTCCTGTATTTTAATATTTTTAATTTGATATTCTAATTCTAAAAGCTTATAGGCTCCTTTGTATTAGAATTTTCAAATATTAATTTTTACTTTCCTTATACACACAATGTATAAGGAAAGTATTGTGACGGAGTCGAAAATTCGAATTCGAGTTTTCGACGAGAGAGCACGTTTCAAGCATCCTTGATCACGAATCAAACATTTTTGAAGTGATGTCTGTCTGTGTGTGTGTGTGTGTGTGTGTGTGAGTCTGTGGAGACAATAACCGACGAACGAATGGATCGATTCGAACGAAATTTGGTACAAAAATCACAATCCGTAAACACTGGAAGCCTATTGTTTTTATACGCAATCGAATGTTGAGAACCCCCCTAAATTTTCGAGTGAAATTTTGAAAAAATCGTCAAAAATCAAAACCGCTAATAAAGTTACGCAAATAGACATTTCTTATGTAATTTTTCATTAGAAAACGATTGACATAAATTTTAGAACGCTAACATGAGCCGTTTTTGAGATATTGCACATTTTTTAAAAAATTATCAAAAAGTCATATAAAATAAAAAAATAAATATTTCCCATTGAGAAACATGTTCACGTTTCATATGTAATCCCATGCGATAAATTGGGTGACATCATTCTCGTGGGTCTAGCTCGTGCCATTCATGAAAAAAGATACTTTGAGTAATACTTTTGTATTTGATCGCCAATAGTCATTTATCTGCTGTAAGAATAACTTATTTCTTCGTCCATAACGCTTGGCGAGATTTTGGCGACGATTTTGGCGGAATGTTGCCAACTTGGCGACTTTTTGAAATGTTGCCAAATTAACGAAAATCCCGCCAAATGAATAAAAATGACCCTAATCAATGAAAATGACGACTAATTGTCGAAAATTCAATATCTTGGAAAGAATATAAGTAACTACTATAAGAAAAACCTATTTTTTTACTGTAAAAGTTGTAACTTCATTATATTATATAAAGAAAGCCATATGTTGCCCACATCAGATTTTTTATACATTTAATCACATAATTATTTGTTAAATTAAGCTTTTATTTTTTAATCTTTCACAGCTCGCATTCTTTGGATGTGCGAGCCCATTCAAAGGATATATAATTTTTGATCTATAATTTTCTGTACTGTATTATCTCAAATATAATGTAGGCTGGAATTTATCGCGACTCATAAATATTTTATCAAGCAATTATAAAAGAAAAGGAGAAAGAGACACGTTTACACTGCTACGAAAAATTAATTTCTCTAATATCTAGCCTGTATTTTCAGAATCACTCCTATCTTCACCTCTTAATGATGTATCGAGAATGTCAATGCCTTTATCCCGCTCTGCCTTCCACAAAATGTCATCCTTAAATTGTTATTTCTTTACAAAAGGTATTATTAAAACTGTGGATTCCTCGAAGGCTTATCAGACGGTAGTATCATATTATACTTGAATCGTTTTATTCTTAAAGCGCATTTTTAAAAAGAGTACTGATCTTTTAAGAGAGATAACAATATTTTTTAGAAGAAATTTTTTGCTGCTTGTGTTTGGTTAAAAAAACATCAGTATTCTGGCGCCCTTTTAATAAATGATAATTCATTTATGAATCATCAAACTAGTACTTTCTGATGGCGTTCAATAATATTCTCAAACTGAACATGCCATTTCGAACTCTTATTCTTCTACGTTGAATAGTTTTTGGTACGTCTGTTATTTTATTCATTTTTTAATTTTCAGAAATCATCAAAAAACTCGTTGAATGCAACAAATGCTTTACATTCAGGCCGAACGTGGTAAAATTGCAAGCCTCCTTTGATTGCGTCATAGAGTGCATGCAAGAATGTTGGAATGAAGACCCAGAAAACAGGCCCGACTTCAAGTCTATAAGAGCAAAATTGAGGCCGATGCGAAGAGGAATGTGAGTACGAACATGTTCATATTTATATGACTGGAACAGGCAGTGCTCCCCCCCCTCTCTCTTTCTCTAAATATTTCAGTACTAAAAATGTTACTTTTTGTGTTTACCATATCACGTTTGAATATCTATGTTGTATTTTGTGAGTATAAATAAATATAATTAAGCCTAGGAGATTTACGTTCACGAGAAAACAAAAAAAATTCTTAATGACAATTAGAAAATCAACCGATTCCGGTTAACTTGAGAATGATTAAGCGAAGCTTTAGCTACAGTGTAGACACTGTGCTTTAGCTACAGTGTAGACACTGTGCTTTAGCTACAGTGCTTTAGCCCCACAGCACTTCCCTGTGAACCAACTGCTTATGAAGTTGATTATTTGCTATCTACAACTCTTGAATTCTTCGTACAAATCAAAAAATGTGTGTGCCTAAGAGTACTAGATAAATATTTAGAAACTAAGTTACAATATTGTATGAATTATGGATTATATATAGTAGGATAGGTAGAGCATTTTAAATGGGCATTTGGGACGAGATAGCTCAGTGGGTGGAGCACGGGGATTGCACTCTGAGGATACGAGTTCGAGTCCTGGATCTGCACAAACTATAACCTGCACAAACTATAACCTGCAAACTATAACCTGCATTTCGAGAAGTTGGTGGCTTGGTTGACACTGCTTCGACCGTCCAAACAGACACCTTACCAGACGGTCTGGGTCAAAAGAAAGAAGGAAAGAAAGCTGAGCATTTGATTCATTATTTTGAATAATTTTTTAGACTAAAAGCATGTTGTTCTGAGGACTGTGTGCTTATATTAAAAGGTATATTACGTTAATTTGTATGTATATTTTTATTGGTTACATGCAATAGCTGGTTGTTAGGTGATTAATTCAATAAATTTTTCAGTTATGTTATCTGTGTAAAATATTTCTTTTGTTTCATTGGGTATTTATGTCTATGCGAGAAACGCAATTTAAGTTAAGGGTTTGTGAATAGTCAACAAGCACTTTAAAAATTGAGCTCGCAAAAGTGTACCTGTTCTAAACAACACGTAATGCCATTTTAGGAAGCCCCATATATTCGACAATATGCTGGCGATGATGGAGAAATACGCTGACAACCTGGAAGCGCTGGTAGACGAAAGGACATATCAGCTGATTGAAGAGAAGAAAAAGACAGAAGCCCTTCTCCACGAAATGCTTCCTAAGTAATTCTCATTTATTAATCCGCTAAAATCCTGACAAAAACACATTTATTTTTTGTACGCGGAATAAGGTTATGTGGCAGATAAAAATGAAATCATATAGTATAGTACATCATGAAGATTTGTATTGCATAACGTATGATGGAAATTTGTATTGCATCATGCATAAGTCAGTGTGATCCAATAGAAAGCAGCGATAACCATTTTTCAGCACCGAAAGATTTAATAATTAATTACATTACACCATCCTGCTTGCACTAGTTTCATGCTCTACCGAAACATATTGATTTTATTTTCTCATACTGTAATTTAATAAAAAATATTATTTTCCAAAAGGTTTTCGAATTCGATATTTTAACACAAATACGCGTTTTCTGACCTTCTAGAGAAGTTTAGAAATTTTTGGATCCATTTCCATTTGTGTGCATATATGCAGTTTGAACCCGATAACTGAAGAACAATTGGTTGCACCGGATGGAATTTTATATTTAGATATGTATGAAACATTGTGCAATAAATTGGAACTAAATAGAAGTTTTGTAATTTTATTGATTATAACAAGGATATTCGATATTTAAGATTTTGATAATAGGAAAATGATATGAAAAAAATGATATTTCACTCTATGGGGAAATGATTTTTCACCCGAAAATGTTAACAATAAAGCACTCGAAAATGATATATTCGGGAAAAAAATAATAAATTTAACTGCTTTTACATAAAAATATTATTAAATACCAATCAGTTTTTATGTACTTAAATTATCATCTAAACATATCTGTTAACAACTTTAAAACGAGATTATTAAAAGTTAATTACACTCTGGAATCAAAACGCTCATATAAATATGCGATTTTCCCTACTACTAATATTGACTGCATTTTGCATTTGTTGTGCTAAAGTTTATGTTGCAACATTCAAACTGAAGATAAATTAATTTTTTATCTCAATTTTCATTCTTGAGATAACTCTATTTAATTATTATTATTATTATTATTATTACTATTATTGTAATTATTATTATTGCTGTTATTATTATTATTAATAGTTATAGTAGTAGTTGCAGTAGTAATAGCATTTGACAATACGGAGAACCACCCCATCGTTTTGCGTTTAATTCTTTACCATATGAATAATTCATTTTCCAATATTGATATGGTAGATTCCAATGACAAGAATGGTGTTTTCCTGTATTTGTTGCATCTCTTGACAGTGTTCATGTCAACTCTGTTTGAAAAATATCATTATGGCATTTGTTTTATCTACTGATCAGTAAAATCACTTTATTATTTATTAATCTTACTACTTGCATATCGATCAACATCCATAGATCTGCTTCGCGTTTTTTAACGCTCTTCAGCCCAGAACAGTCTATAACTGCGCTGGAAGCACGAAAACTGCTTTTGTGCTGCAATATAGTGACTCCTGTGGTACCTAAAGTTAGTCATACCACACAGTAGGCTTCCTATGCAAAGATTGTAGTCTATGCTCAGTCTTCTTTACCGATGCGTGGTATAACTGACTTCGTAGAATCCCACACAGGTTCGTAAAATTGCGTCACACAGCAATTTTCTTGCTTCCTCTTCTTCATTGGTTCGACAGACCAAGGGCTCGGGACTTCTTACTGAGTTTGTTTTATCCCGTTCTACACCCAGCACGAATTCTCTAATTTCTAGTGTCTTGAGCATTAAAGTATTGATCAGAGAATCTTAATTTTGGCCTTCTTCTAGGCCTCTTCCCTGCTGACTTAGCTGAAAAGATTCTTTCTGTACTTCTTGAATCAGGAATTTGAATTACATGGTCAGCCCATTTCATTATTTAAATTTTTATAAACTTAACAAAATATGACTGTTTATATAGATGGTATAGTTCGTAATTAAATCGTCTACGCCACACTCTATTAATTTGAAAATCACCAAATAACCTCTCTTGCTGTCAGTGCAATTATCAGCTGTTCCATATTAAAGGGTACCGAAAAGAGGGATACCGGTCCACAGATGTTGGCCAATGCACTTGTACTGAGAATCCCAGTTTTGGAAACTCTCCTTATAGGCGGGTTCTAAAAGTATGAAAATTTCTTCATTGCTGTATTTTTCTCACGAGATTACGAAGTTACGGTATACGATTTTACCATTCTTATTTCTCTGATTTTCATTTTACTAGTCAGTGGATTACTATTTTAATTCTGTTGGATTCATTTCTGTTGGTGTTTGAATCTAAACTGAAAAAGCTTAAATAGTAGCTAATAGGCAGAGTGTCCTATGCTGCCTATTAATTACCAAATATTTTTCAGTATGCATGATATTTGTCTATTTTCTGATTTATTTTTCTTTTCATTTAATATGCGCTTTGATATTTGCTCTGTTCTGTTTTGTATTTTTGTTTTCCATTTCGTACTTTATTTGATTAACTATGTTTGAAACTGCATTGATTTCAAACATTATTGTAGGCTTGTAGAAGCTTTTAAGGGGGCATGTACCCCTTAAAGTTTCAATATTGAATTTTTTTTCTTCAAGATTAAAATTAAATCTTGTATATTTTTAAACATTTTAAACTAAACCGCATGAAAAAATTCATATTGGAACGAAAGTTTTGATCAAAAGTATTCTGACACGTAATGTAAAAATAGCATCAAGTGTTAACTAGAATGTTGATTTTCTCAAAATGGTGTTTTTTTTAGAAAAACACCATTTTGAGAAACACCATTGTGAGCATGATTTCTTCAAAATGGCTGAATAGAATAGCCTTAAAATCTTCAAACATGTATAAACAATATTTATGCATAAAATGGTGAACTATTATGCTTTAAAACATATAACATTTTTATTTATAATTAATTTAATGTCTCAAACTATGAAAATTTTCAAATTATTTCGAAAATAAATTTTTTTGCTAAGAATATATATATATATATATATATATATATATATATATATATATATATATATATATATATATATATATATATATATATATATATATATATATATATATATATATATATATATATATATATATATATATATATATATATTGCTTTAATTTTTCGTCATTTTAAAAATACAATACTTCTGTATTCTATAAAAATATTTATATTAAAATGAGTTTGCGTATCCAACTGCGAGAAATCTATGAACATTGTTAATTTTAATTAGATCTTATTCAACGTAGTTTGAAAAATCAAACATCTCAAGACACTTTAAAAATTTTGGTCCTTGAGACTATACATACACTTTACCCTGAACCGGACTGGTTTCACATCTACACGGATGGTTCATTTACTGAGGGTTCACCAAATGCCGGTGTGGGAATTTTTTCCTCCCAGTTTTCGTTCTACATACCCGTGGGTACGCGGAAAACTGCTTTTGATGGCGATGTGATGGGTATTTGTGTAGCCCTAAGACAGATTAATACCCCAAATTTCTGCTACGACTGAGTGGTCATTCTCTCAGACTCAAGGGCAGCACTTCAGGCTGGATCAGTAGCTTGTCCAATCTCCGAGGAAATCCTTGAATGCCAAATTCTTTTGGAGAAATTGAGACTAGGGGGGGTAAAGAGATTTCCTCACAATGGATCCCCGCACATTGTGGCCTTTACGGAAACGACCAGGCCGATAAACTTGCAGAAAAGGTACACAAATAGTTCAAAAGATATCTACAAATTGTTCCTTCCATTCCGTGAAACTATATATTCGCAAATTTTTTAAACTAAAATGGAGAGGAGAACTTATGATGCGTGTCTCTAATAAGTGCTGGAGGAATATCTTGGAAAGGAAAATAGCAGACAAACCACGGGAAAAGCAGTGGCCCATTTTGGGCTCGAAATTGGTCACGATTGCTTGGCAAGCCATCTCTATCGTGTTGGTATTTTTTCCAGCCCAAATTGCTCACTTTGTGGGTTAAATGAAGAACTGGACAGGATCCACATCGGAAGGTGCCCGGCGCTGCGTGGAGCTTCTGGAGTGGAGATGTATTGGAAAGCTAGAAGCCAAATGATGAGATATTGACTTTTCACGTTATATAAGTTCTGTTCTGTATGTATAATGTATGTCTTATTCTCTGCCATTGGGAAAAAAAACAAAAAAACATTGTTCATTTCTTAACAATACATGAACATTGTTATTTTCGCAATAATACAATAGATTTTCTTTTAATTATTTTATATTATTGTAAATAAGTAGGAATATTCTGTGAGTTACAATTAAAACATAATTATTTAAATTATATGTCTACTAAATTCTTTCTTTTTTTGTATGTTTATAAATAATGGAAATATAAAATACTGCAATATGATTAATTTTTATGCATTTTTCGCCTTTCAAGGGGTACATGCCCACTTAAAATTAAAAATCATCTTATAGGTATGTAGCTGACCAGCTGCAAAAGGGAAACAAAGTTGAAGCTGAATCGTTTGACTATGTCACAATTTATTTTAGTGACATTGTTGGATTTACTGCTATGTCAGCTCAAAGCAGTCCATTGGAAGTAAGCTTCTCGTTTGAATTGTTTATCTCTTAAAATAAGCGCACCACTTGTGCCATTAAACATAACTATTATATTTTACACATGTATTATTTTAATTGTATAATTAAAATTCCATATTCCGTATTGATATAAAAGATAAGTGGAAAATTTTTATTCCCTTTTTGATTTCACAGTTATTTATATCAGACGGCTTATTTAGAGGTTAGGCGGTTTTCTAAATTTATATCATGATCAATTATTTTTGCTGAGTTTATTTTTTTCTCAAACGCCTTCTTTTTGTATTAAAACTCCAGAATTTTTATTTACATTGTGATTTATCAATATAATAGATCACAAAATATTTTTGCTGAGTTTAATATTTTCAAAACTTCGTAGTTTCTATTAAAAGGATCATTCATCAATAAAATATATAACTCAATAATTTTGATGGTATCTATATTAGAACGCTCTTTTTGCCATATTGATACTGATAAATAATAGTTAAAACTAAGTATGGCGTATGCTACCATGAAACGAAAAAGCCAAAGCAATAAAAGCGATGTCCAATAGAAATTATAAATTCTAGTAAAACAATAAATGCATGTTAATGTAAGTATCACCATTACTACGTAAAATATAAGTATTATTAAGGATCAAACTTTCTGTACTATTGTTTTTACGAAAAACTATACCTTGAAACATCTATTTATCAGAATCTGCTATAGATAAAGCTCAGATAATGACTGAACTCATATGGTTTCAGCATCCAATTCCGGAGGAGAATGGCGGGGGAGTCACTTCCGATTTCCACTTCTGATTCAAAAATATTTCTTGAAACACCTATTTCTCAGGATTGGTTATAGATAGAGCTTAAAAGATGACAGATATGGATTCAGAATCCAATTTCAGAGGAGAGTAGGGGGGGGGGGAACTAACTATTCCCACTCCCGATTCAAAGATGTGTCTTGATACATTTAATTTCAGGATTGATTATAGATAAAGCTTAAATGATGACAAATATGGATTCAGCATCCAATCCCAGAGGAGAATGGAAGATAACTAACGATTCCCACTCTCGATTCAAAGCTATTTCTCGAAACATTTACTTTTCAGGATTGGTTATAGATGGAGCTTAACTGATGCCAGATATGGATTCAACATCCAATTCCGGAAGAAAATGGGGGTGGAGTCACTTACGATTCCCACCTCCGATTCAAAAATATTTATTGAAACATCTATTTCTCTGGATTGATTAGAGATAGAGCTTAAATGATGACAAATATGGATTGAGCATCCAATTCCAGAGGAGAATGGGGGAGGACTACCGATTCCCACTCCCGATTTAAAGATATTTCTTGACACATTTACTTTTCAGGATTGATTATATAGGTAGAGCTTAAATGATGACAGATATGGATTCAGCATCCAATCCCAGATTAGAATGGGGGAGGATTAACGATTCCCACTCCCGATTCAAAGATATTTCTTGAGATATTTACTTTTCAGGACTGATTATAGATAGAGCTTAAATGATGACAGATATGGATTCATCATCCAATTTCGAAGGAAAATGGGGATGCAGTCACAACGATTCCCACTCCCAATTCAAAAATATTTCTTGAAACATCTATTTGTCAGGATTGATTATAGATAGATCTTAAATGATGACAGATATGAATTCAGCATCTAATCGCTGAAGAGATGGGAAAGTTTATTAACGTCAGGGTTTTTTTTCTATTTCCGGTTCAAAATTTTTCATTTCCCTTGAAACTTCTATATTTCAGGATTGGCTATAGATACAGCTTAAATAAGAACTTATATAGATTCAGAATTTCTATTTCTGTTTTTGGCGATGTCACTTAGGATTTTCCCGAAAATTCGTATCACTGTAAGAAATAATTATGCAAAAGAGAATAAAAATGTTTAATAAGTCTTTTAAAAATGAAAAGTATACACCATTTGTCACTATATGAAGGTTCCTTTATAAATTTATTGTTATTTTTAATTCAATTTCACCCCAGCTGACCCATTTAAATCTACAAATAATACATGACTTTTTCTTCAATTCAGTCATATAAATTCATACCTATTTAAATTCTAGAATTCCAAAGAAAATTTTTCCAAAATTTTAGATTTTTTTTTTAATAGTTAGACAATTGTAATACTAAAACAAAAAAAAAATCAGTAAAATTTTAATTTGACTGAAACACTTAACGTTAATAAAGGACAACAGATCAAATAATATTTGTGCACCTGTGTACAACTGTAAATACCAATTTTATAATCTTAATATGGTAATTTGAGAAATGTCTTAATTGTAATAAATAGAAATTTTTTTTTCACATAATATTGAAACTGTAATATTACAATTGTGTACTCTCATTATGCCTTTGAGATATTGTATTAAAACAGAAAAAATTATTTTGTTGTGTTATACAGTCCGTTTTCATAGATGTACAGGAGCAGAATATACAATCATGTCCAAAAGTTAAGCATAATTCGTAAAATGTGAAAAATTTTGAGTTAATATGGATACAATGGTTCACAATCAGTTGTGGAGAATCGTGGGACAAAGGTGCACATTGTGCATATGCAAAATAGTTCAGTCGACGTCGACATGCACAAAGCACTAGTGCACGTCAGAACGAGTATAAAACGGCCTCGAGCGGCACGGTCAGTTGAGGAAGAATTTCGCAATTGCTGTGGTATAGAGCGTTGTTAACAAGCAAAAAGGACGAAAGATACCACACAGATGCCAACTGGACATGTCTTTGAAGGGACGAATTATTGGAATGCTGGAATCCGGTCGATCCCAAACCGAAGCGTCTCGATTTCTGAATGTACCTCAGTGTGTGATCTCCAGACTGTAGTAGAGGTTCCAAACCACTGGAGATGTTACCCGACGACCAGTACCAGGTCGGCCAAGGGTAACAACCACTCGGCAAGACCGATATTTGGTGATAACTCCGCGAGGTCAGAGAAACCGTTCTGCCAGACAACTAGGTTCAGCCCTGACAGCCGCCACAGGAGTCACTGTTTCGAGACAAACTGTTTACTGGAGACTCAGACACGTTGGTCTCTATGCTAGCTGACCAGCAGTTTGCATGCCCCTGACGTCTGCAGAGAAATGCGTGCGTTACAGTGGAGTTTGGAACATCGGCAGTGTAGTGGACAAGAGTGGGGCAATGTCATGTTCAGTGGCGAGTCCAGGATTAGCCTGCATGTTGTTCTCAACGTACCACGATCTGGAGAGAACGTGGAACGTGTTTTTACCCGAAAAACATCACGGAAAGACATATTTTCCGTTTGGTCTGGCCAAGCATCATGATGGACGACCGCACAGACCTCCACATCTTTGACACGGGGTCGGTTTCCGGTCAAAAATACAGAGACGAAGTCATTGATCCTAGCGCTCGATTGTTTCGAGATGCTGTTGGTCCTGATTTCATATTCACGGGTTATAACGCTCCTCCTCACCGTGCGGCCTTGGTCGATGACTTCCTTCAAACTGAAGATATCCAGCACATGCAGTGGCCTGCAACCTCTCCTGATCGGAATCCAATAGAACATGTGGGGGATATGCTTGGGAGACATCTTGCAGTCCTCCGGTATCCACCAAGCTCCGTTCCGGGATTGAAAACTGTTCTCTGTGAGGCTTGGAACTCTTTGAGCACACAACTCATCGAAAGTATGGGAAATCGATGTGCAGCATGCGTGGCTACCCGAGGTCCCCATACACCGTATTAAACTGCAGCATCACATTATTTTAATCATTCTATTTCACTGAGTTTAACACTCGTATTGTAACCCTTTTCCTTGGATAATAAAAGTCGTTATTATCCTTGTTTTACATTGTTTTCTTCTTCTATAACTCTATTACATCCGCATACCGCGTTTCCTTCCATTCCGACGTAGATTTCCTGAAATTTTCCCATAAATAGCAACTATGCTTAACTTTTGAACATGAGTGTATGTATGTATGAATATATATATACGTGCATGAATACATGAATGAATATGTATACATGTATAAATATATAACTTTACTAGTATTTAAACATGTGAAAATAATGCTCTGAAATTAATGCTCTGAAATGCTCTGAAATTAAGTTTCAATTTTTCTTTTGTTTAACGACATATGGAGCTTAGTTTCGAAAATAGTTACCTTAATTAATAATTTGCTCAATTATGTTCCATCTCGTAGCCGATGCTATAAATGTGCATAGTTCAAACCCTGTGTGTTACATGTGGCTTCTAGAAGGTCAAAAAAGACTTTCCATTCCCCTCTCTTCTTATTCTGTTCACATCGGTGAAGAAGTCAAAAAACGGTCTCCGTTAAGTTCTGTCCCGTTATTAGTACAGTAAATGCGGAAAAATTCAGCCTTTTAATTCATAGGAGGAGGAGGGTCTGGGAAGTATCTTTGATACCCCCTCCCCCATCTTTGCTCTGTTCCTGGGGAATCAAAAATACGGCGTCTTTGGGTTCTGTCTCGTAGACAATAGTATAAGTTTTCAAATAGCCTTATAGTTCAGCCTTATAGCTCAATAAGGAAGAAAGTGTCTGAAAAGACTTTTCGACCACCACCATGCGCTTCCACCACCCTCGGAGGGTATTGAAAAGCTGGCTCTGTTGAGTTCAGTCCTATTGTCGATAATATAGTGTGCAATGATTCAGTCTTCTAGGTCACCTAAGATTTTCTAAATGGTCTGAAAAGACGCAACATCTTTAGATAAGTATTATATAGATTTTATATATTATATATATTTATATATATATATATATATATATACTATAGGGACTCTGGCCCCTGCTCTCTCTTCACGCGCACCCCCCTTCGGGAGTTTTCGCCTCACTACTCGCTGCACTCGAAGAGCTGGTTTTATATCTATCTTTCGTAAATATTTTACTTTCAAAAATATCTTTTCTATCCCTGCCTATTTTCCTCAGGAGAGAAAAGCAGGTATTTTTCTTAGTCCAGATAATCCGAAAACTGAATTCCTTGATCATGAGCTCGCTTCGCGATCTATTTCATACCAAACTAAAGTTTAAATAGATAAACGGTTTATTTCATCGTATTACCCTATTATTTCTCTATAAATGTACCAAATTTTATATATTTGCATGCTATAGTTTTTACGGTACAAGACAGCGAAATCGCTAGACGTGCCGATACGAAAAAAAAAAAAGTGCATAGAAAGTAAAATATTTCAAAAACTACATCGAAATTAAAAAAAAGGGTCTCCGTCCTGCAAAAATTCACCCATGTAGGTACCTACCTGCAAAAGATCATAGTCTTGCTATTACTAGTCTATTCAGGACGCGAACTTGCAGCTTAAATATTTTGTCTTTGACTTTGACATTAAATATTTCTTAAACTACAATATATATCAAAAACCGGTTTATTTTAGCGTATTTGCCAAAGCTTTTTCTACAAGTGTACCAAATTTCATATCTTTTATATGCAGTAATTTTTGCGGTACGAAGCAAAGAATCTCGAGAAACGAGAAATTTGTCAAACAGCGTAGGAGTCGGCGGCGTCAGCTATTTTTTTTATTTAATATATATATATATATATATATATATATATATTATAATATATATATAATATATATATAATATATATATAAAATATATATATATATCTATATGAATATGTCAATATATGTATAAATATATATATTATCATGGATATTGTAAAGTTAAGAAAAACTCCCTCTATCACTCCGCAAGCTTATATTGTCAGATAATTGCAAACAAAATTTTGTATACCCCACCATCCTTTGAATAAATATCGCTCATTTTACCGCATCTACAATTTAAGAATTTTAAAGTTTCCTCGCATTTTCCAGGTTGTTGACTTCCTCAACGATCTTTACACGTGCTTCGATTCCATCATCGAAAACTACGACGTGTACAAAGTGGAAACCATCGGCGACGCCTATATGGTGGTCAGCGGATTACCGGTGAAAAATGGCGATAACCACGCATCTGAAGTTGCGTCCATGGCACTGCATCTGTTGCAGGATGTCAAGAAGTTTAAAATAAGACACAGGCCAAATGAAACGCTCATGTTAAGAATCGGGATTCATTCAGGTACGTATTTTGGATGTGAAACATTTTATAACACGGGATGCGAAGTAAATCATGAAAAAAAGTACGGAAGTTTGTAACGAAAATGCCATCATATTGTTACGAATGCCTAACAGAAAGTCGTTGTTATAATTCAAAAGTACGGGTCCCGACCCTTACTTTTGCGTGACCTTGGTAAAAAAATTCTGTAATTTTGGCGATGAATTTAACAAAATATTGCCAATTTGGCGAATTTTGTAGATTGGCTAAGCACTTTACGAGTGCTTTTTCTACAGAGGGTATATAAGCTCGTCATCATTCAATTGGGTCGCTGACTTGA
The DNA here is from genome assembly GCA_951213105.1 of Amaurobius ferox. Classification (NCBI taxonomy): domain Eukaryota; kingdom Metazoa; phylum Arthropoda; class Arachnida; order Araneae; family Amaurobiidae; genus Amaurobius; species Amaurobius ferox. The sequence goes on from OX578137.1 coordinate 90,157,392, forward strand.
TACGAGTAAAAATGAATTATGAATACATAAGTCTCTTAGTAAATCATGAAAGAAATGTGACGAGGAGGAAAATAAATTATGTACTGGAAGTGCCACTACATTTGTGCAGTCGAACTCAATACAGAACGATACAGATACGGCTATATTATAACAATAAACAGGAAAGATCAATTATGCATAAGCATTGATTATGAAACACTTTCCAACTGAAATGCAATTTCATTTAAAAATTTCTAAAATGTGATGCATTCAGTGGTGATATCTTTTACATTATCACAGTACTACAGCAATTATTGAAGAAATAAAGATAACGTGAATATGAGTCTGCAGGGAAAGACATGTGCTGCCCACATCAGAATTTTTAACAATATTACGACAATGATTTATAGAAGTGAACGGGGATTATTTGCAGAACATTTCGAAAAAAAAATGTATGATCTATATTTAAAGATCCACCAAATTTTTGTAGAATAAAATGTTCAACAAATTTAAGCTGTGTAACAAATTTTAACTGTCTAGGACGTAGGAAAGTGCATTAAAAATGCCATCAAATAAGTATATCATGAAGAGTTATATAAAATTTAAAAAAAAATTGAAAAGTTGTTATCTACCAAATTTATTTTAAAATGTGAAGCCTCTCTCATATGCAAAAGGATTGAACTCTTGGAAAGATATTTATTATATAATATATATCTTTTTTCTTTCTGGAGGATATCTCAAAAGTCAGAATTTAATTGAATTTGTTTTTTCCCTATATTAAATAATTTTTAATTAAAAAACTACTTAATATATTTTACTGAAATTTTTTTTATATATTTTATGGGATAATGTGAATATTTTCTAAAAATGTCGAAGCAATTTGTGAATTTTAAATTTGCTTAAAAAATGTTTGAAAAATTAGGTCCCATAGGGTTCAATGTATTTCTTTTTTTCAATCCGGGTTCAATAAAAAACTAATTGGGTGATATTATTTATTTATATTCCCATAGGTCCCACAGACCGTCTGAACAACATACTAAAATTTCATTTTGATGAAGTCATTTTTACGGCAATTATCGTGCTAACGGACAGACAGACAGACAGAATGAACAAAGTCATAAACACTTTTCAACTATGTTGTAAAGTGTTAAAAACGCGATCTAATTTCAGATTAAATATCTTTGTAGAGCTTTCAAAGGGCTATGAATTATTCCGTATTAATTACAGCTATATTTTTTAGTTTTCGAGATTTAAACATTATAGACTTTTAAAAAAAAGTTCTCAACTTTCTTCAACTTTTGAAAGATACTCGCATTGCAGTTAACATGCATGCACTTGTTTCAAAAACATTTCAGATTTTGAAAACCTATCGGATTCATTTATGGAATGGTTTCATATAGGAGTACCCGTGCGTTCCTAAAAATTTTGGAATACGCCCCCTTACGGTGGGTTCCGTGATTTAATCCTCAATTTTACAAAAGTGTTATCTGAAAACTACAAGAGCTTAATATAAACAAATCATTGAACTGGATTTTCTACTGAATTCTTTTGCCTCTTACTGTTCATATTCATCTTTTACAGTTTAGAAAATATTTTGTGTAAATAAAATAGACTCGCTCGGAAGTAAAAATAATTGTTTCGAAAAAATAAATGGTTCAAAATATTAAAATAATAAGACTATTTTTGTATATTCATAATGTCACTCTTTTTTCGATAAAACAAGTATAAGCTGTTTATATTTTTAGCTATTACATGGATCAGTGCTGTTTATTAAGGATTCCGTAGATAAAAAATAATAGTACTTATTTAAATACTCAGTAAATTATTAATATACCAAGTTATAAGAAACCGATTGCCAAATAAGTACTTTTTCCTTATGTTTGAATTTTACATCATCCTGTTATTAGGACGATATTCTTCTCTTGCTAAACTTTAGTTCAATTTTTCTTCAGAAATGGCTGAAATTTGGAAGGTAATAAGGCAAATTTAAAGAACCTCTGAAAACACTTTATAAATTTAGTGCATCAAAATATGTAGTAAAGAATATTACAGCATCACGTCTAAAATATAAAATTAAAAGAAAAAAAACACTTTAGAATAAAAGTCGTTATTTGATCACAATAAAAGATGTTAAAAAGGCATTAAAAGCCCAAACCCTTTCAGAAGTAAAACGTCCTTCTTTCGTTCGATCCAGACCGTCCGACCTACCAAAAAGGTGTAAGTTTGGATGGCCGTGAAGGGCCACCCAATGTAGACTGGGACCCAGTGGGGGAGGCATCCACAGGGACCGTACTCTCCTTCCCCTACTACCAACCTGTCGGAAGGACTTACGGACCCACATGTTTAATGTGATCGTACCCCGCTTGAACACGGCGGCAGTTTTGCAGCGGGGGAAATCGAACCCGGGCTTACCGAGTGCAATTCTCCGCGCGCTAACCACTGGGCTACCGCGCTCTGACCTACCCGAAAGTGCAAGGCATCTGTTTAGGCGCCCGGGACCTAGTGGGAAGTGGCATCCACAAGAACCTATCTGCCTTCACCTACCACCAACCTCTCGGAAGGACTATTAAACCTATAGATTTAACGTGCTAGTACTCCGCATTAACACGCGGATAGTTTGGGCAGAACCTGGAATCGAAATTTTGTCCTCCGAGTGCGATCGCCGTGCCTTAGCCACTAGGCTATCCTACTCTGTAAAACGTATTTCATCAGGGGCATATGCTAAGGAAAATGATACATTCATTGGCTTTTTATACCAAGTTAAAAACCGCTATCAAAATCTGCATATCATTAATTACCAGATTACACAAGATAAAAATATTGGAATGAAAAAAAAAACACATGATTTTAAAATTGTCACAGCATAAATAAAATACAAAAATGACAAATTTAGATGTTCAAGTAGTAAAACTTAAAAATTCGCTCGTATGATAGTATCTTCAGTCACTTTTTATTCTTTTAGGTGCAGTATGTGCCGGGGTCGTAGGTCAGAAAATGCCCAGATATTGCCTGTTTGGTGATACGGTAAATACCGCTTCCAGGATGGAATCTTCTGGACAACGTGAGTACCTCTGTATTAGACATCTGGAACAAGAGCCGCTACTCGTGTTTTCCATCCATTCATATACCGTGTCGTTTACATGCATTTATGCCACAATTATCCAAACAATATTTAACACTAAACAACCGACACTTAATATATACCTATTAGTACCACAACCAGTCAAATGACCGGTTTTTAGATAAAAACTTTATTTTTCTGATTGAATGCAGCTAATATTGATTTTAGTTAGAAAATATTAAACAAAGTAACTTTAAGGTAATAGACTCTATTCGGTTCCTAAAACTCGATTTGCTTCTATTGTGCATGTTCTTATATATTTCATAATACGGTGGTCAATTATCAACGAAAATGCACTTTACCCATTATAATATTACGTTTTGCATATCCCGTTGGACCTGATTCTTCCCTGAAAATGTTATGAAATTCTGCTCTCCCAGATGTAGCGCCTTTTTGCATTTCTTCCCAAACAATGCCATCAATCGAAATATACTGCTCATTTTTTCATTCTCATCTTCAGAGCTTGAGAGCAATATCGTTCTTTTTCGTCCTCTACGTATTATATTCACAATATTCACCTCTTCATCGTCGGCATCTGTAGGCTCACACTCAGTGTCTAATAGATCATTATCATTTTCAAGTAATATATCTTCACTTTCAGAAAGTTCACCTTCATTAATTTCCGAAAACTCTTCGCCTATGTTAATTATTTCTTCTAAGAGCTTTGTATCTTGAACGTTTCGACATTTTTCAGGATGAAGATTAGGAATGGAGTAACGCTGTAAAAATAAAATATAAACTAACTAGTAATACTTTTTAGTTTTTGTCACCTTTTCTTGCAACTTGATATTTTACGCACTTTATTGGAATTTTAATACACAATTATTTTAAATTGGACTACGCAAGAGTTTTTGCAGAAATGTGCAGGAAACGGATGAAAATGTGTGGAATGTGCATGTACATCACATATTTTCTGACCCGAAAACCTTATAAGGCAATAGATTTTTCTTCCGATCAAATGACCGGTTGTGGTAGATAACGGTTGACGATATTTCTTTATCATATAAACACAAGAAGAAGAAAAATAAATATTGAAAAGTTGATTGTATACATTTAATAGAAAATGTCATGAAGTCAAGTGAGAAAAAGCGATAACATTGTATGAAAATTTTCTAATCATAAGTTTACAGCAAGTCATTTAACCGGTCATGGTGTGTTTAGTGTTAATAGTGTCTGTAACCCCTTCCCCCTTGCAAATATTAACGTCATTTTTTATAATCTAGTATGTTTCCTGCTTTATAATTTTTTGACAGCTGTACATGTTCTTCTTACGAATATATAATGTACAAAATCTTAATTTAAAATTTCTGGTAAACATTTAATATTTGGAGTTTTCTTTTTAAATTTTCATGATATTTGAATGAATGAAAGTAGAAGCATGCACAACTCAAAAATATATTTCACTCACTCAAGTGTCGATTTATTAATGAACTGTATTAATAATACACAAATGGAAAACAAAATCACAAAGATAATACGCTCATGTATACACACACTGAAAGAGACGCTACTCTCGAACCCAAAACCTCAAGAAGAAAAAAACCCGAAGTAGCGCGGTTCATTTTGAGAAGCGCCATCTCGTGGCACCAAACATTCCCCCAGCCTTGAAGCCTCAGGGGGTTCAACACTTTTAATTAAACTGATTTTACTGAAAGAGAAGGAAACATATACACAACATATAAGTAAAGTTAAATAAAAAATGTCACTAAATTCAGTTCACGAATAGTCAGTTCAGTGGCAAAGCACACAGTTTAGAAATCGGTCTTTTCAGTTCACCGTTAGCAGTACGTAATTCTACAACGCGCACCTTATTATCCTTGCCTGGACAAACATTAACAATCCTACCTAACTTCCAACGTAAAGGAGGAAGATTCTCATTTTTCACTAGCACTAAGTCACCCGGTTGAAAATCACGTTGTAGTTTACACCACTTAGGTCTTTGCTGCAATCTGGATAAATATTCGTTACTCCAACGTTTCCAAAAATGCTGGAACAGTTTTTGCATATTTCGCCACCGATCAATATGACTTATTTTTTCTTGGGTTAAGTCTGATTCTGGAAGAGCACTCATTGATGTTCCAATCAAAAAGTGTCCAGGAGTCAGGACTTCTAAGTCATTGGGATCCGGAGAAGCTGGAGTCAAGGGTCTTGAATTTAAGCAGGACTCGATTTGTGTGATTAGCGTCAAAAACTCTTCAAATGTTGGTACGACATTCCCAAGACATCTCTTTAGATGGTATTTTAGTGATTTAACTCCAGCCTCCCACAGACCTCCAAAGTGAGGCGCAGAAGGAGGGTTGAAAATCCACTTGATGTTTTCTGAAGACACATAACTATGAAGTCGATCATTCCGTTCAATATTTATAGCTCTTCTCAACTCCCTACTAGCTCCTTTAAAATTCGTTGCACAATCACTATGTATTTCAACAGGTTTACCTCTACGAGCTATAAACCGTTTTAATGTCGCTATAAAGGATTTTGTTGAAAGGTCTCCAACTATCTCTAAGTGAACTGCCCTAGTAGAGAAGCAAACAAAAAGACACACATAGCATTTAGTAATTTTGACTCCTCTACCAGAACGATTCTTGATATTAAAAGGTCCAGCAAAGTCTACACCCACACGAGAAAATGCTCTGCTTTGGGTAACTCTTGAAGCAGGAAGATCAGCCATCAACTGTGTTGCAATTTGGGCTCGAATTCTGCAACAGGTGACACATCGATGTAAGCATCTACGAACGGCATCTCTAGCGCTGATAATCCAAAACTTTTGCCATAAAATAGACATAAGTAATTGTGGGCCAGCATGAAGATAAATTCGATGATAGTAACTGATAATCAAATTTGTAATATGATGATTCTTAGGTAAAATCATCGGGTGTTTTCTATTGTTTGATAAGTTCGCATTTGTAAGTCTTCCGCCAACACGCATGACTCCTGAAGAATCTAAAAACGGAGTCAAAGATAAAAGCTTGCTGCTTGATTTCAAAGGTTTCGCAGATTTTAGGCTAGTAAGTTCCTCGGAAAATGCAGATTGCTGTGCAATCTTTACAATTAAGGATGTTGCGGTAAAAAGTTCCTCTGTTGATAAGTGACTCTTTAAGCGATTTTCCGGTTGTTTAAAACAATTATTTCTAAACCTCATACACCATGCTAATATTCTGTATAGCTTTATCCACGAAGAAAATTTTGAAATTAAAGTTGGTTCTTGAACCTTTGAGACATGAGAATTATAACTCCTTTTCTCTTCCTTAAACACAATTTCACTGTACTCAGCGTCGATATCAATTTTTTGTTCTGTCATTTCAAGGGGTTGTTTTAGCCATTGCGGTCCTTGCAACCATAATGTGCTCTCCAAAAGTTCTGATGGAAGATAACCCCTAGTTCCGCAATCTGTGGGATTCTCTACAACATGTACAAAGTTCCGTTTGACATTAGGAATAGCTTCTTGAATTTTGGACACACGATTTGCAACAAAAGGCTGCCAACGACGTGGCTCAGAAGAAATCCACGCTAATGTGACACGTGAGTCTGTCCAAGCATAGACACAATTGATAGGTAATTCAATGTATGAGAGGACAACCCTCAAAAGATTTGATAGCAACAAAGCTGCACACAGCTCTAGTCTTGGAAGAGACTGTATTTTTAAAGGTGCAACTCTGTTTTTTGCAGTTAACATATTCACATACACTGAATGCTTAGAACTTGCAGATTTTAGATATATGACAGCACAATAAGCTTTCTCCGAAGCATCAGAAAAGCCATGAATATCTATGACAATGGGATTGCAGCACATAAGATAACGTGGAATTTGAAATTCTGATAACTGCGGCAACTCCGAATAAAATCTTCTCCACTTTTTGTAGATTTTCTCATTAACAGGTTCATCCCAACCAATGTCATAACTCCACAATTCTTGTATTAAAATTTTAGCGTACACAATTACAGGTGCCAACCATCCCATTGGATCAAAAATCTTTGCAATTTCCGAAAGAATAGTTCTCTTCGTGCATGTGTTTTGGATGGTAGTGGATTCAGTAAAATGAAATGTATCTGTAGTTGGTTTCCAGTTAATTCCCAAGACCTTGACCTTTTTGTCACTATTAATTTCTATGGAAGTATCGTTATCTCTAAATTCTTCAGGAATATCTTCCAAGACTCTTGGCACATTTGAAATCCATTTCCGTAATGTAAAGTTTCCTCTTTTCATCATTTCAAACATTTGTTTAGCTAAAAGTTTAGCAACTTCTTCACTCTGTGCGCCTGAAAGCAAATCATCAACGTAGAAATCACGAATAGCTACATCAGCTGCCAAAGGAAAATTGTCTTGCTCATCCAATGCTAGTTGTTTCATGGCTCTTGTAGACAAAAAGGGCGCGCAAGCAGTTCCATAAGTAACTGTTACTAATCTATAAGTATTCAACGGTTCGTTTGTATTTTCTCGCCACAAAATTCTTTGCCAATTTATATCTTCAGGATGAACTCTGATTTGCCTAAACATTTTTTCCACATCCGTACAAAATGCAATCTGATATGTTCTAAACCTAAGGAGAATGGGAAACAACTCTTGTTGAATTCTTGGACCTGTCATCAAAAGATCATTTAAAGACAGACCTGAAGCTGATTTCGCTGAAGCATCAAAAACGACTCTTAACTTGGTAGTAGTACTGGATTCTTTCACTACACCATGATGGGGCAAATAGAAAGTAGACTCAGAAGACACCTCATTGTCAGGAACCTTTTCCATATGTCCTAGGTTATAATACTCACTCATGAAAGACTTGTACTGCTCATACGCCTCGGGGTTGGATAGCAATGAATTTTCCAATGATTTGAATCTATGAATTGCTGATTGCCTTGAATCACCAAGTAAGCTTGGGGACGAATGGAAAGGCAATTTGACTACATAAAGTCCATTTTCATCTCTGGAAAAGGTAGATTTAAAATGATCTTCACAGGCTTGCTCTAGTTTTGTAAAATTAGAATATTCAGGTACAGAGTCTAGCTTCCAAAAATTAGTTAGTAACTCTTGTGTTTCTAATTGAATATTATTCACATGAATAGTAGATTTTAACTCAGAAGGAATAGTAACACTACCTGAAATAATCCAACCTAGATCAGAACGAGATGCAGTTGGCATATTCTCTTCTACCTTAATGGTTTTTCCTTTGAACATTGGCAGAGAAATGTCAACCCCTAACAAAATGTCAATCGGTCCACTTCTGAAAAACGTTGGATCTGCTAAAGTGAGATCATTAAATAGCTCAATAAACTCCTCATCTAGAGTAAAATGGGGCAATTCCCCTATAATTTTATTAATTACAAACACTGGGGTTTTAAATGATAACTTATTTGAAAAATGTGGCACAAAATTAATTTCTGAAATTCCATTAGTTTTAGCATCTGCTGATCCTAGACATGAAATGAGAAATTTAGCTCTTTTCTTAGATAGACCTAACCTCTGCAAACAATCCTCAGTTATGAAACTAGCTTGACTTCCAGGATCGAGCAATGCTCGACAAAGTTGTAACTTGCCAGAAAAATCCACTACTCTGATAAGGGCAGTACACAACAATACCTGTTTTTGACAATTAAAATCTGAAACACAAGAATTTATACGTGTAGGAACACCTTCAGCTATTGATGAATCTCTATAATTATCAGTATCACTATTTAAAACAGGTGTTGATTGTGGACAAAATACCTTAGCATTTGCTGATAAAGAATTAGAACTATTCGCACCTTGATTAATCACTTCAATGTTATTCTCAGGTTGACTATAATGCAGCAAAGTATGATGATTTTTAGCACATTTTTTACACTTGTAAACACTTTTACATTGAGATACCCTATGATTTGGAAGTAAACAATTGAAGCACACGTTATGTTTCTTCACAAAATTTACACGATTTTGAATGCTTAAGCTCAAAAATTTATTACACTTCATTAAAGAATGATTAGCCTTGCAATAAACACATTGAACATGAATCTCCGAAGCAAATGTTGAAACCCTTTGAGGAATGTTTTGTTTCCTAATAACCAGTTGTTTACTAGTTTGAAGAGTTCTTGAATGAGATTTTAAAAACTCTAACAATTCTTCAAGTTTTGGAATGTTATCTCCCTTCAGTGAACGTTCCCACCAACCTCTTGTCGCTATATCTAATTTGAATTGCACAATAAACATTAAAATAGTATCCGAAAACTTCTCTACTTTATATTGTAAAGTCTCGAAAGACCGAATGCATTCTCTCGTAGTATCCACTAGACTCAATATTTGTGAAGGATTTTCTGATTGTAATGAAGGTAAATATAAAAGTTTTCTTATTAAAGCACACATAAGTTCTCTTTTATGTGAAAATCTCTGTGAAAGTAACTCCCACGCAATGTCGAAGTTCGTATCCGAAATCGGTAGCGATTGCACAATTTTTAGAGCTTCACCTTTTAAAGAGCACTTTAGATACTGCAATTTCTGTCCACCAGACAACTTTTCATTATTCGAAATCGCAGCTTGAAAAAGGTCACTGAAAGACAACCATTCATCAATACTACCGCCAAAACTAGGAAGTGTTAACTTAGGTAGCTTGATATCTGCTGACTCAGAACATCTGGTTTCGTTAGGGTTAACGAGAATATTATTTTTAGAATTAGCTCTAGAAACTTTAAGAACCAACTCATCGATTGTATCACACAAATTTTGCTGCTCCGTAATAAAAGAATCAAGTTCCGATTCCTCACATGAATCGAAAATATTGTTAAACACATTAGTTAATTCGTCACCAATATTCGTAAGCTTTGATTTAAAAAGTTCAAGTTCTGCCAAATCAGCACTATCAACACAAGAAGCCACTTTATCTCTCAATTTCGTTAAATTAGCTTTAACAACTTTCTTTCTAGTCTTCAATGCTTTGAGATCCATTTTCAAAAGAAAAAGAACGATTATACTCACTCCGCTGATGTAAACAAACTGAGGCTCTGACGGACCAAATTAAATGATGAATGAATGAAAGTAGAAGCATGCACAACTCAAAAATATATTTCACTCACTCAAGTGTCGATTTATTAATGAACTGTATTAATAATACACAAATGGAAAACAAAATCACAAAGATAATACGCTCATGTATACACACACTGAAAGAGACGCTACTCTCGAACCCAAAACCTCAAGAAGAAAAAAACCCGAAGTAGCGCGGTTCATTTTGAGAAGCGCCATCTCGTGGCACCAAACAATATTTTTCACAAAAATAAAGAAGTGAAATCTACCGAGATGAGATAATAAATCGACAGAAGCACAAATTACAATTTTATTTATACTAACTTTAGAATTAAACAATAGCTTCTTTGTAGTCTGAGTTGCTATTGCTAAAACAATACATGCACATATAGTAGCAATATATGATAAGAGATAAAAAAAAATCAAATGAAAGAAACAAAATTTTCATTCTTTTAATATTGTTTGCAGATTAAAAGGATTTTTTTATTTCATCAATTTATAAAGCTTCCATAATTTTAGAGATGGGGGCAAAGAACAACAATCAGACCACGTTATGCGTTTTTGAATCGCATTTATTATAGAAAGGCTCAAAAACCGATTAGGTCACGTCAGTTTGAACACTCCAATAATGATTGAGTCTAGTTTGTTTAGCGGCTCATATAACGTTTGAATTAGGCTCAAACTAAGTAAAGAATCAGATGGATATGAAGACAGACAGAAAAAAGTACATGAAAACAGACAGACAAAGTACATGATGACAAACAGACAAAAGGGCAGACAAACACCTAAATTTTAAGTGGGATCTTACCAAGGCTATCCATCAAAATTTCATGGAATTCGGTATAACCGTTCTCCCGTGATGATGAAACAAACAGACAAACTTATGGATTTTCAATTTTATTTACATAGATGTTTATTTACCAACAAGCGCAAATGAAATTCAAATCGTTTTTTGTTTAAAACATCATATAAAATTTATCATTTGAAGTAATTACACAGCTTTCTCTTTTAAGTAAAGTAAAATTAAATGTTTTTATAGTGTAAAACATGCTGATAGTTTTTATAGACATAATTTTCAATTCATATTTATTGAACATAAGTAATATTTCTACATATACATCTCAAAAGTTCTATAGAGTCTTATTCAAATATTCAGTTTTTGTCTTTTAGCTCTTCGAATTCACTGCAGTAAATCTTTCAAACATTTGCTGGATAAGGTCGGTGGATACAAAGTGGAAGAAAGGGGACTCATTAACATCAAAGTAGGTTTGAAGGTTAATCCTAACTTTCTATAAAGCTCCAAAATACTACTAAAACATTTGACATTTTGTAGACACTGGCTTTTATTACACATTAGATAAATTTTTAACCCTTGAAAAGTCTTATTAAACAAACTCGAATTTTAAATTTACTTGTATTCCTGAATAACCTAATAATATATCGGTATTAATTCGATTGATAATCATCACTTTGTTAACTTTATTGGCCACACTATATGCAAATTATACAAGATTTGATAAATCTTTTGGACGACTTGAGCCAACCCGGTAAAAAAATCAATTTCTCGTCTTAAATTACGAGAGAGTTTATTTGATGCTTTCAACAATAGTTAATTAACGGTATTTAATAACCCCAATAGTTAATTAACTATAGTTAATAACCCCAATATTAAATTTTCGATCCCGTCACAATATTTTCTCAATTCATTATACTAGTGACTAGTGATTTAGCAGACGATGCAAGGGGTATAAATTTATCCTCTAAATATTTTAAATTACTATAAAATGCTGCAACAATAATATACTTAGAAATTATTTTTTTAATATGAATGAAATTAATCTTTAATAAAATGTAGTTTTTTAGCGTATCTTTACGTATTAAATTATATTTTGTGCTGAAACCAGCTACAATTTTAGAAAATATTCTTTCGAATTATATAACGCAAGATCCAGCTAATACTTTATTCTAAAATTAACATCCTTCATAGACCAGTTTAAGCAATGTTGTAATATAAAAATGAATTTGACCTAAATACGGTCCAAAACATTTGCTAACACGTCAAAAATAGGAAAAAAAAGTGTTACAGATGTCAATCAAGGTTTATTGAAAAGAGCGTTCTGTGGATTTAACAGTAGTGTTAAGATTGAAACTCCGCAATAACTTTTTCGATCGCTATGTACAGATTAATCCAAAAATTGTGCAAAATTTCCTATAAATGTCAAACAAATAAAAACTAATCATAATTTTTAAAAATCTCAAGTAAACATTCTAAATTTATTTCTGTATACCACATTTCGAAACTGTAGGTAGGTTTCTTTGATTTTCCACTAGATCGCGCACAAACACAAAGAGATAAGCAGGTCTAGATAAATAAATTTATGCATGTTTCCATTCATTTTTTACAGGGAAAAGGCGAAATGCATACATATTGGCTAATTGGACAGGACATCTGTCGAAGCAAAGTGACTAAAACAAGCATTGCTGAGAACGTTACCGACACAACAAAGCTCACTAAAAGATCTTCATTGAAGCAGCCGAAAAAGTTATCCGCACCCAACCGTACTTCATCTCAGGAATCTCCGAAGAAGTTGCGATTTGCAGCAGTAACCCCTCTTTACGACAACGCCTGCATACAGAGTCTCCAAGACGATGCCCAGTCTTGCAATTCTGTCAACAGTATTTTTCAACAGAGCGGTGAAGACTTAATTGCTCTTTCTAGATTGTGTCTCGTTAGGAATTCCTGCCCATGTCTGGCAGATAATTGCGACATTTGTCGCCAAAGAATCAATATGAATACTAAAAGAACTACACTACCTGCAGAATATATATCAGATGTGACACTACCAGAATTATGCTCTGACCATTCACGATGGGGGAGAGTTGCGAAAATGGCGTCTATCGTCTCCTGTCTCGAGGAAAAATATGTTTTTGTCTACAATAAACTAAATAGCAAGGAATTTGGGAAAAGACATTCAGAAAGTGAACCTTTCTTGCCGGGATTACACAGCGAACATCAAATGGACAAATAAAACGAGCTCGTCATATAATTGTAATATTCATATCTTTTGATGTAAATTATTGTCTGCCAAACTTAATATTATTGAAACACGAGTCAGCACTTAATAGACAGTATTAATAATTCTGCCAAAGTGAAAAAAAATATTGTGCTCAGTACGTTGCTTTCCCTACGCAACTTTCGGTATTGTTGGGAAGACAATTACACAAATTAGAGCTTTATGACTTGATATTTCTGAAAATGAATAAGCTTATTGTTGTCACGCATTAAAATAATCATTCCAAATTTCGTGAAAATCACTTGCTTCTTTCGAGAGGTATCGCGCTTCTTGTGGTAATGTAAAAATTCTAATATATCGAGAACGGCTTGTGATGAATCCTAAGCAATGTACCTATTCATTTCTGGTTAAAAGTACTCTTAAAAGCGTTTACTAATTTGATAAAAAAATAAGCATTATTTTAAAGATACTTTTATTTAAGATATAAAAAAGTTCAATATTTTGATAATGGCACTTTACCATCGAAAAAGAATAGGAATTTTATGTTTATTTATAAATTCTGCAAAATTTCGTTTGATACGGTGTTTGTTCAAGAAATCTTTTGCGGATAAATTCAGACAATCGTCATCTATTAGATTGTTTATTCGCGCTCAGGGATACTCAAACATGTTCTTTGAAACTCTTACAGCCGAAATATTATTGATCCCACCGAAAAACTCCCCCTTTACATAAACAATATATCCTCTTTACATTTACATTATAGGGAAAGTAAAAATCCTAAATTGAAAAGTTTTTATTGTATCCTTCAGGTTATAATCAATTTTGTTGCATTCTTCAAGATATAAATGCCCTGTTGTATTTTCCAACAGAAACGATTATTCATAAAATTAAGTGTTCTGGAAAATATGTATTATAAAATGACAAATATTTTTTGAAAAGTCACAAAATATTAATTCTTTATTAAACGTTCTGCAAACATTTTTATTTTTATTTTGTGATGTCAATAAAAAGATTTGAAATAGTTGCAACAAAACAACAAAGAACTTTTTATCTTTAGCCTATTCAGAAAATGCTTGATCCTTCAGTACTTTTATTATATGTTAAAGCGTAGTATGAACGGTCTTGTCACTAGAATTGAAATCAATGAAATTAAATTTGTTTTTTTAGAAGAGAGTACTGAAATGATGTTTCGATAGTATTTGTCGGTCAGTCTATCCATTCTACTTAGTAACACATTTAGCGAATTTTTAAAATGTCACCAAATTGATAAAAATGTTTGTAAATCCATAGAAATATCATGAAATTGACAAAATTGCGCTTAATAAATGAAATTAATTGTGTTTTGTTAGGGGATAGTATTGTGATGATATTTCGTCAATTTGTCACAAAATGGAACTATCAGTTAGTTCTGCAGTCCCATTTGGCGATAAATTTGGCGATTTTTAAATTGTCGCTAAATTGACGAAAATATCGTCAAACCTTCCATTATTCAGACGATAGGATTTCCATCAATTTATTTGAAGCAAATGACATCATGTCGCTTAAATCCAATGTGTTTGTGAGGTAGACGATTTTTATTAAATCTTTTCGGATTTAAGTAATAAAGATATGTATATAAACTAAATTTCATTGACATTGCATTTTTGACTGGATAATATCAATTACGGTCTTCAGGTTTAAACATTATTATTATCGATATTTTCGGGGATTATTGATTCAGGGATTATTGATATTTTTAAATTATTATGCCATTGTTTTCTTATGGAAAAAATTGTTGAAACTCATATTGTACGTTGTACGAGTAATCTTCTACAAATGCACGAGTATATCTTCTAATCTACGAGAATATATGTAGTACAGTTACATTGGCATATATTTTGATATATATTAGCATACATTTTGATATATGGCATATATTGAAATCAATTACGACCTTCTGGTATAAAGATTACGGGAATTATTGATATTTTCAATTTATTACATCATATGTTTCATTTTGGCAAAGGTTTTTGAGACTCATATTGCAATACGGGTAATCTTCTACTAACTGGCATAGTTTCTAATCTGCGACAATATAAGTAGTACGGATCCCATACAATTTTAACGCTTTTATTTTGCATATATTGATTCAATTTCATATTTTTTGTAAATTTGCTTACAAAAGAGACCATGATGTTTTATTCTTCAGATCTGCCCGTGAAGATAATTCTGCATAGTGAGAACATATATTCTTAAACTTCTTTTTAGGAGCAATAAATTTAATATTTTAACAGAATATTTTGATTAACAATGTCATTTAGTATACTATAGGAATTTGCACATGATTGTAAATTTTATGTTTCTTTACATTATAATACTCCATACGAAGAACGGGTATGCTGATCGTATTTAAATATTTTGGAATTTTGAGGCACTTGGGATGTTTTAAAATGCATTAAATTGTCAAATGATAAAGAAGGCGTCATGAAACTGTAAATTGGATATAAGATCAAATAAGTATTTATGTCATTTGGGCAATTAAACTCAATTTAATGGATTGTGAAAGAGAAAATAAATTTGAATCTGTAAGGAATACCATGCACTGCCCAAGTCGGATATTTTTCGACTTGTTAGACCAGACTGGGCATTTTCGATGCTTTCATTTTCATTTAAATACCCTTAATTGAGAGTTCACTGTTTTCTTCATTATTTTGAAAGTTAGAGTTTAGCAAGTTTTCAAGTTCCTCTTCAATTTCGTCATCAGATGGATCGGTATGAAAATCTCCATTTAAAAAGCTATCTTCAGATGAAACTTTTTCTGCATCTTCATCATTCAGGTGTTGTTTCGCGAAGTGAATAAATTGCAGCATTTTAAATTTTATTTCTTGATTTAAGATGTCTCGCACGATTTCTTCATTGTTCGAATCTCGCAAATATTCATGGCCTAACTGTTCTGCAACCTTACTCTTTTCAGAGATACGAAATATAATATCTCTGAAAGTATTTCTTAACTCTTTGTTTCTATCCAGTTCGTGAAATCTTTTCCTTTCAATTTGGTACAAGTATTCAAGTACAAGTATTACGAGTGTAACAGCTTGCAAAACTTGCATCGCCCTGAGAGCCTCAGAAGCATCACACATTTTACGCATAATTAGAGAAGCAGTATTCACAGACAGGATTGTTCCATCATACACAACTAATCCAACATAATCATTGAAACGAAATTTGTTTGGGTAATAATAAGATTTTAGTGCCAAAAGCTGTTTAATCACAGCATAGACTGTTGAGTTAACATTCCCTATTAAGCACCGTGACGTCAAAATTTCTGAAGCAACGTCAAATTCATCAACTGTCGCTTGAAAGTCCTCGCCTAGTGTCTTGACTGTTCTATATATCCTCAGCAAAATGATCACGGAAAATGCAACTATGATTGAAGATGAAGCTAATAGTATATCATACTCATTCTGGGTTTCATCATAGCACAGTGCAAGAACAATGACAATTGTGATAAGTTTTGATATTAACTTAAACCAACAGATATTTCTAAATACTAAGTGACGGGTTGTGCAGATTCTGAAAGATTCGTATATATTTGAATATTCGGAAAATATATTTTCAGCAGATGTGGTATCCATGAGAAAAAGTAGTCAGATCTCCTATATTGAAAAAAAAAATGAATATCAATTAGTTTAATAGACTTCCGCTATACATAACATAAAATTTCAATTTTTAATTTGAAAACCATGGTAACTGTTAAAAATTATCTTCATTTACTCTACTTTAATAACAACCCTCCCTCCTCTTTAGGCCCAAAATGAAGAAAAAAATACAAAATTCTAGTTTTGGTGTTTTGATGAGTTTTTAATCCGTGCTTGAAATTTCAATACCAATGCAATTCGAGGGAAAAGTGAAACTTAAAATACAAAATTAACAAAACAATGGCAATCAATATTCTAAGGATACTTAAGATTAAGTCAGACTTTTTAAATTTGGTATAGGAGACGCTTAGGAAACGCGAATAGGCTAGGAGAAGCTAAAAACAAAAAGTGGTAAAATATTAAAATCAAAAGCCACTTTTATTAATATTTTTATTCCTTATATAATCATATAGCAAAAACAAAAGAACTAAGTATAGAAAGTAATGTAACAAATATTATTATATTTCTAAAGTTATAAAAATATATAATAAAATTTAGTAACTAAAATAAATAATTTTGAGCTTTTTTATCGATAGGCAATTATTTATGTCATTCAGTTAATAATTTTAAGCAATATCTCAATCAAGACATTTTTTAAATTATCGTTTAATGGTTTATCGTAACATCGTTTAATGGTTTATTTGTTTGTCATGAAAATAAGTACAAAAAGTTAAAACAAAAGAAGTCAAGATCTTAAAACCAATAAGATTTGGAAGTCAATAAGACCTTAGAACCAATATGATCTAAAAGTCAATTAAACCTTATAACCAATAAGATCTAAAAGTTAATAAGACCTCAAAGTCAAAGAAATGAGGTCTAAAAAGTCAAAGAAAGTGGCGAATTGGGGTTAGATTAGGGAATATATATATATAAATCACTCTACGAGTGACTTTCATTTTATAATCTTAAATATAGAGACGGACTCCAAAATGGTTTTTCTCTTATATCTCTGGTAATCATGGTCAAAATTGGGCAAAAAATTATATTCAGCATAATTACGATGGGAGAAATCATTTGATCGCATGAAAAATGAGTGTTGTCATTTGAAATTTCGGAAATAGTATAAAAATAACCATGAAAGCGGTCCCTTATGCAAATAAAATGTATATGCATTCATAACAGATATTATTCCGAAACTAATGATAATTTTTGTTTATCTGTTTAACCCGAATGGTGTGAATAACGAGCGGCGTTCGGATAATTTGTCGACTGATTGTAGAATTTCATATTTAAGAATCCTACAAAATTTCATTTATCACTCATGATATCTTGCTCACAGACTTACAGGGCGTGTTAGTAAAGTCAAACTAAATGCACAGAACGAACTGAGTAAACTGGTTACTTGTCAACCCAGAATGGATGCAACACTAAATATAAATACAAAAAAGATCAATCATGCATAAAGCATTGATTATAAAACACTGTCGAACTGTAATTTCATTTAAACATCTCTAAAATACGATACATTCAGCGACGATATTATTTTAATTATCACAGAACTACAATAAATTATTTTACTTGGGAAATTAAAACTATGGAGGTAAAAGTACGTTCTAACTCCATGCTTAAAACTTCATTCAAACTATATTCAAATGACGTCACCGAAATATAAATCTTCTGGCTTCCTATGTAAAAGTAGTGAGTATTTCATTCATACACTTTTATTCCAGACTCCATAGTTAAATAATTTGATCGAAACAAATTCAGCAATTCTTATACAACTCATCTTACACTCACTTGCTTACATTTTACACTCAGACCTCGTTGTAGAAACAACCAAAGTTTGATGATCATTTAAACTCAAAACTATTGTAACTGCGTTGGCGCAGAATATGGATACACAGAAAAAACGCAAAAATGAAGTGGTTTTAGGACGGATGAAACACTAAATAAAAATTAAAAAGAACTTCAAAAATCACGATTTTGACATACCATATTTCATTTTGAAGTGGGTCACGTGGCCTCCTCATATTATATAGGTGTCATTATTATTTTAATTTTTATTTAAAAACTACTTAACATATTTTTCTGAAATTTTTGTTATATATTCTATAGAATAATTTAAATATATTCTAAAATTTTCGAAGCAATTTGTGAATTTTAACTACCTTAAAAAATGTTTCAAAAATTAGGTCCCATACGGTTCATTTCATTTTTTCAACCCGGGTTCAATCCAAAACTAATTGGGTGAAATTATTCATTTACATTCCCATATGTCCCACAGACCGTCTCAAGAACATACTAAAATTTCATTTTAATAAAGTCATTTTTTACGGCAGTTACCGTGGGAATGGACATACAAAGAGAATGAACAAAATCATAAACACTTTTCAACTATATTGTAAAGTGTTAAAAAATGATGTCAACGAAAATTGATAATTACTGTACTGCGTCATTTGTCTGCTATTTTTATACAGCATTTATTTTTACTGCAAAAAGGATAATTCTAAATAAATAAAAATTAGCTTATTACACAGATTATTATTTCCCCTTCAAAAATACTTTTGTATAACGAAACATTCACAGAATTATCGCTGTTAATTGGCTTTTTTAACGCCTGTGTACGTGTTATGTGTATACCTTAGGTCTTTCCATACTAAATCGAGAACGCTCTCCAACTTTATAACTGCAAATTTCCGTATATCTTGCTCTATTGATCCTTTCATCTCAATCGTTAGCGCGTAGTTACATTCCTATTAGTAAACACTGCTTTTGCAGATCTAGAACACTTCAATCGAAAGGTATATTGCTATTTACTGCTGTGGTGATAAGTGTCGATGACACAGGAACCCCGTAAATATGTGTCTTGTCTTTGTTTGGCACTTCAGTCGAAGGGAACGCATAAGAATTTATGAAAGAACCCTTTACATTATAATGTGTATGTAAACAAAATAAAACAAAAACTAATTGAGATAAAAACTGCATTGTCAAATTCATACAACTTTAAGGCTGAATACTATAGTATAAAAGTTATTTCAAATTCCTCGTCTAAATTGTAAAACGCATCGAATTTAATTGATGCATTTTGAACTACACATAAAATAAAAAGTTCTCTTTCGAATTTTATTGTTTTTATAATAAATATGTTAAGAAGAACTTCAACATTTACTATGTAAAAAAAACTGTAAGCATAGAACTTGTTTTAAAAACTAAACTATACAAATTCTGATATCGCCAGCGCATTTTTATCTCTACACACAGTAGCAACCGGAAGTGTTTGGGAGTACCTAATGAATTTTCATGAAAGACCCCATCTGAACAATAAATTCATTTAAACGTTATAAATCTGAAAATGTGATTATTCAACAATTTATTCGTGTTGTCTCTTAAGATCTAAAATAAATACAAATTCATTATGTTAGTCTTTTCACCTTGGGTTCTGGCTTACAACTTTGGACACCAACAATATATTGGAGACATTTATTAATGATGTAAAAATATCCCCAGACCCGAAGCTACCTTATCCCAATAGGATTACCTATGATGCATTAATGCGTCTTCAAAGAAATACTAGCGAGGCCCAAAAGAGTAATGTATAAAATTTTGGGCCCTCTACAATATGAGACCTGAACCGATCGTTTGATCTACTTAGCCCCCAGGATGACCCTGCATACACACTTTACTCTAAAAGAAATATGGGTAAAACACACACAAAAAACTGGGTTTACTGCCACTAGAATGACACTTTTAAATAGGTAAATTTCCAGTTACACACTTAAAAAGATGACTATATCTATATGAATGTGTTTTTTTACTCTTTTATATGGGAATTGCAAAAAATAGTGAGTATATTTTATTCTACGCTGAAAAGACCGTTTCAAACAGGGCATTTTACGCACCTGTTTTTCTGCTACTGTTATGAAATGCATAACATCTATTTGTTTATTAATTCCTTCTAAATTTTGTTTTAGGAAATGTTATTTCAAAAATCCATTTTGTCCTATCACTTTCGGCAAAGTCTAATTTCGTTTCGATTCTGAAATCTGTTCTTAAATATTATTTCAAATTGACGAAGCGCCAATTGTGTTATTTCGACTTGTTGGTAATATTTTTTAAATTATCACAATACTACATTAATTTATTATATTTGAAAACTTAAAACTTCATCGAAAAAAATGAACATCATTCAAATGACGGCATTGAAATATAAATTGCCTGGTTTAAATATCTCTAAAATGCAATACATTCCTCATTAATATTTTTAAAATTATCATAATACTACAATGAAGTATTGTATTTGAAAACTTCATCGAAACCAAATGAACTTTATTCAAATGATGTCATCGAAATATAAATCGGCTGGCTCTCTCTATAAAAGCAGCATTTTATTCATAAACTTTTTTCCATTCATTTATTTCATTCATCACAATACAATAATAATTTATTTTATTTAAAAACTTAAAACCATGGACATACAAATAATTTAACTCTATGCTTAAAACTTCATCGAAAAAATCGTCTTCTTCTCTGTGTAAAATCAATGAATGTTTCATTCATATCAGTTATATTGCAGACTCCATGAGCTAAAGAAATGCAGCAATTCTTATACAACTCATTCTCTATCTTTTGGTGTTTACATTCTCCATAAGTGAAAATTAGGCTTCGTTGTAGAAATAATCAAAGTTTGATGATCATTTAAACTCAAATATATTGTAATTGCGTTGTTTTAGTATGTAGATGCACAGAATTTAAGCAAAAATAAAGCGGTTTTAGGATGGATACAACACTGAATATCCCGGCCGTCCAAACGGTTACCTTACACCTTTCTGGTAGGTCGGACGGTCTGGGTCTCAACAACACTAAATATGAATTAAAAAGAACTTTAAAAATCACGATTTTGACACAAGATGAATGCCATATTTTATTTTGAAGTGGATCACGTGATCTCTTCATATAATGGTCACGTGATCTCTTCATATAAAGGGTGTAATTATTATTTAAATTTTTATTTAAAAAACTACTGAATATATTTTGTTGAAATTTCTTTTATATATTTTATGGGATAATTTGAATATTTTCTAAAACGTTCGAAGCCATTTGTGAATTTTAAATTTGCTTAGAAAATGTTTGAAAAATTAGGTTCCATAGTGTTCAATGTATTTCATTTTTTCAACCCGGGTTCAATCCAAAACTAATTGGGTGATATTATTCATTTATATTCCCATAGGTCCCACAGACCGTCTGAATAACATACTGAAATTTCATTTTGATAAAGTCACTTTTACGGCAGTTATCGTGCTAACGGACAGACAGACAGAATGAACAAAGTCATAAACACTCTTCAACTATGTAAAGTGTTAAAAACCGCATATCTGTATCTTTAAAATCAACTGAATTATGATAAAGGAAAAAAATCTGACCTTTGCCACTTTTCCGTACCATGTGAAAGCTGTTTCATCACAGAAAATAGGGATCATAAACAAATTGTACGATGGAAATTGTTTAGATCAAAAATACGTTAATATGCGTCAAAATATTTTATCATAAATGCATCTAAATAAAGCATTACACAGACAGAGATCATATGAAGCAGTGATACTCACTACGTGGTTGGGTATCCTATGTATTATCATCCAGTTTTATCTTTTTTGTGATATGTTACAAATTTGCATTTCTAATTTGATACAGGGGCATATTGTGAATGGGCACCCCCATTCACAATATTCAATTTTCAATTAAATATAACTCGCTCAATTTTAAAGATACAGATATGCGGTTTTTTTAATGATCTTATTGCATTAAAAATAAAAAAATTCTGATGGACCAAATTTGTCTAAGGGGGTCGTATAAAAGTTTTTTTAAACTTTTTGAAAATTAATGGCAGGACTATTTCATTAGCGTTGTCTTATTTCCTATCTTACTTTCAACATTTTTGCAATTTACGTTGCCCACTTATCTCCAATAGGTAAAAATTAAAGCGTGTTTCATTCTTTTTGGTATAACCTGTATAGACGGGTAGCATTGAATTCACGTCGCTGTAGCAACGGCGAACTCCAGGTCAGCTTCTTACAACTGGAGTCCAAACAACCCATACGGTGGCTTGAACTCTAAGTTGGTTTTTAAGCATTTGTGATCGAGAAGATATAAAGGGATTACTGTAGCTTGTAATCCGGTTTATACCGTATTAGTGCAGAATATACTTTTCAATTAATTATTTTTATTTTTAGTTTATTTTTGAATAATTTTATTATATGATTATGGTACTACATTCTAGTGGATATATAAACAGTTTATTCGCGGTAAATCGCGACTGCTATACAAAAAAACTACAAGTGGATTTGATCCTTACTAAATAGATCGTAAATCTTGTGAAAAAGACTGGAACTTTTTTCCTAAAATAGGGCTCATCAAGTAAAACACTCAATTCCAAAAACTGTAGTAGTCTGCATTGTTTAATTTATAAACAAAAAATAACTCAAACTTTAAGCTAGCAATTATAGTGGAATGTATAAATAAAACCACCAAAACGACTTATTTTTATCTGTGTATCCATCCTTACTCAAAATACAGTTTTGAGTTCATGAAATAGTCTATTAATTTTGTTTCTAAAACAAAGTTATTCAAACATTAGATATCATGTTTTAAAATGTACTACATATACTTTGAGAGGGGTTATTGCAAGGCTACCCACAAAATTTCATCAAATTCTGTTCAGCCGTTCTCCTGGGATGATGAGACAAACATACAGACATATTTTTAATTTTATTTATATAGACTAGCAGAATACCCTTTCTTCGTACGGAAAATATAATATAAAAAATTAACATTCACAATTATGTGCAAGTTCCTATAGTATTCTAATGACTTTGTTATTCAAAATATTCTATTAAAATATTTCATTTCATTCTTCTAAAAAATGTATAAGAATCTCTGAACTCGATATAGAAAATTATCTTCACAGGTAAATCTGAAGAATAAAGCATCTTGGTCCAGTTTGTAAATAAATTTAGAAAAAATATTTTATAATTTACACAAAATGGTAGAGATTATCTAGAAAATCGTACTTAATTATGTAAAATATTGAATTTTCATCGATTCGGTGTCCTTTTGATAAATTTAGCTTCATTTTATCAATTTGGCGACATTTTCGTCAATTTAGTGACATTTTAAAAAATTGACAAATTTATCGCCCAGTGAGACTTTAGAACTGATAGTCCCATTTTGCGATAAATTGACGTAATATTATTACAATCAATTTCATTTATTTTACACAATTTTATCAATTTCAAGATATTTTTATGGATTTATAAACATTTTTATCAATTTGCCGACATTTTAAAAATTCGCTAAATGTGTTACTAGGTAGGACGGTTAGATTGACAGACAAATACTGCCGATACTTCATTTCAGTATTCTTTTCTAGCAAAACAAATTTCATTAATTTAATGTCGTTTTTATCAATTTAGCGACATTTCCGTCAATTTGGCTGCGTTTAAGAAAAGTTGTCAAGTTAGCGATATCCAGCCAAGTTCGTAGATCTGAATTTGCAGATCTGAATTTGCAGATCTGAAAAATTAAAACATCCTGAACCCGTTTGTATATACTAAATGAAAGCACTAAAAGTGTATTAGAAGATATACCCGTTCAATTCTTATTCTGTTTCAACAATCGGCTAAATGAGTTTATTGGCTAAATACAATATATGAGTATATTGTCTAAACATTTTTCTCAATTTGGCGACATTTTAAAAATCCGCTAAATGTGTTACTAAGTAGGACGGTTGGACTAACAGACAAATGCTAACGAAACATCATTTCAGTACTCTCTTCTAACAAGACAAAGTTAATTTCATTGATTTAGCTCGTTTTTATCAATTTGGCGACATTTCCGTCCAGTTGGCAACGTTTAAGGAAAGTTGCCAAGTTAGCGATAACCCGTCAAATTCGTAGATCTGAATTTGCTGATCTGAAGTTGTATTGGAAGATATACCCGTTACTCATATTCTGTTTCAACAATCGGATAAATGAGCTTATTGACTAAACACAATATTATGAGTTTATTGGCTAAACACAATATATAAGTTTGAAAACTCTTTGCCAAAATAAATGAAAGTGATGTACGCAGTCCGCAATTAATATAATGAAAAGAAAAATCAAACCGTTCATTTATAAGATATAGTTTTATATCCATTTATTTATTATTCAAATCGAAAAAATAATAACAAAAATTAACAAACACATTTGATTTATTTGCGTTGCTGAGCAACATGATATAAAAAAGAATCTTCCTCATAAAATGCTGATAATTAAATAGCCATTTTGATTTCTTAATACTTTTCATTGTTGTGTAAGAGCCTGTGAAAAATAAGCCATGGTGATAGAGTTTTCATTTAAATTCATGTTTCAAACTTGCTATTTTCAGAAGTGGCTGATACGCGCAATAAACACCTACCAAACTCAGAGATAGAGTTTTAATTCACTTTCACGTTTTAAATCAGCGATTTCCAACCGATTTCGTTTGAACGAACCAGGGAGTTAGAGAGAAGAATTCCTAGGAAAAAGTTTCGTTTTTCATTAATATCTCGACAACCCCTGGTCCTAGAAACTCGAAAGATGGACTAAATTTTAAGTGTGGCTATTTAAAACCTACCCACAAAATTTCATCAAATTCTGTTCAGCCGTTCTCCGATGATGATAAGACAAACATACATACAGACAGACGGCCAATTTAAAATTTTATTTATATAGACTATACCATTGAAAAACTGAAATTATTTTGGTAAATCAATATCAAAATTGTTTAAGTGAAATAAACGTACCTTATGTATTCAACAAATGATGCAATTTTCCTCTTCGTTCAAGTTCTGTCCAATTTAGATAAATCAAACAAAAAGAAATTTCACTGCAGCTTGCTCTCATTCAGGCAACACATGAGACGCCAAGGAATAAATATAACGCTGTTTGTCAAAAGATAAATTTCAATACTTGTTTCTTATCAACAACTGATTTTGATCGATAACGGAGATCGATAAATTATCCTTTGAAATTATTGATATAAAATCTAATCTGCTTTTATGTTGGTTCTTTGAATCGTACTCTGTGGTTTTAAATGAGAAATAAATTCAATTGCACGGTGTGGTGTAAAATGCATACACCCTTTCTTCAAATCCGCCATTTGATGTCTTGCACTGTGTAATCCATTATGTCCATTAGAAGCGTTGAAAACTCGAGTTGCAATTTTCGACACGATTCCAATACTTTCCCTATAGATTAACCTTGTATTGCAAGGAAAGAAAAAATCTGATGTGGGCAGCACATGACTTTCCCTGCAGACTTATATCCACGTTCTCTTTATTTCAATTAAATTTAATTCACTTTTAATTCAATTTTCGTTCTCATTTGATAACTGGACTTATTTTCAAAGGTGGCGTGGAGAAAATACGAAAAAAACTAATATATCTCGAGAACAGCTAGTCCTAGTGTAATAGGGTTGGTCTTATTCTTTTCTTCGTTAAAAATTATCTATTAAACAAGCATTTAATGGATATATTTGAGCATACGTATCTTTTTAGTTTAGATTTTGACAATTTTTGCGGGCCATTCTGCAAAAAAAGGCAGGTTATTTTTTTCTGAATCGTACCAAAATCTAATCAGCACCAGGGTGACCTATACGTGACTTATCTACCGAATTTTGTGAAATTCGATCCATTAGTTTTTAAGCTAGAGTGGATAAAAGCTTCTGCGGGCCATTTTGCAAAAAAAAAAGGCGGGTTCTTTTATCCCGAATCGTACCCAAAACTAATCAGCACCAGACCCGCTCACAAGTGACTTACCTACAAAATTTTGTGAAATTCGGTGTATTAGTTTTTTAGTTAGAGTGGATACAAAATCTGCACAGACAGACAGTCCCACAGACAGACAGACACACAGACCCACACACAGATGTCACGCTAAAAATGGTTTTTTCGTATTCTAGAGGTCTCGAAACGTGTAGATCTGTCGAAAATTCGAGTTGCGATTTTCGACATGATTCCAATACTTTCTCTATACATTACCATGTATTGCAGGGGAAGTAAAAATGGTATTTTGAGAAAATGCCCATTAAAGATTACGCAGTGCAAAGCATTTTGCAGAATGGAGGTTCTTCTGGTCGTAACTTCCCCCCTAGTACGAAATTCTGTCTGGGGAATGTTTTAAAATTCTGGTAACACAAAGTGAACTCTACATACCCCTCCTTTAGACTTCAAACCAAAGTAAAACTTTAGATCTAAACAACTCTGCTCTTTTTATACATGATAGCATATTTTTCGTTTTAACACTCGTGAATTTCAAATCTCTACATTATATTTTTGTTCCGTATTTTTGACCGTTAATTATAGTTCCCTTTTATTATATTTCCGAATTTTTGACACCTAAATGATCTATTACATATACTGCAGGAGTCGGACCCCACTGTAAAATTTCTGTAAAATTTCAACTGGGATTCAAACCACTGACCTCTGTCTGGCTAGTCTGTGTTCTATCAACCAACATTTCTTAACTATAGTTTCAGGCCTCAGTCCTCAAATTGATGAGTCAGAAAATTTAAGCAAACCAATCGAAAATATGCTAGTGTTGTGGGGTGCACATCTCTCTTAAAATGCTTATGTTGTTATATACACATATCATTACCATCTCAACAATCTCTCAATCAAATTTCGAACGTAAAAAATGAACATAAATGCATTTTTTACTGCAACAATCCTTAAAAATCCTTAATTTTGCGAATTTTTGTTTCACTTTTATTTAACCAAACATTGAAATTTCCAAAAAACTGATCATAATGCAAACCAATTATATATAAAGGCTATGCAATAATGGAAAGTCACCTAGATATCCGTATTAATAAAAAAAACTATTTGAATAGTTACTAAGGAACTTGGATAATAAACACCTAAATAATGATCCATAAAAAGGTTACATAATGAATAACTCATTTTAAACAATAAAATTCAATACATGATTTTTCGCGCCACTTGGATGATTGTTCTATGATCGCAGAAACAGCCACAAAGAATGCAAATAAGAATGTAATTGAGGAACATTAAAAAGCAATATATATTTAGAAAATATTTCGAAAAATATTAGTTCTGAATGAAAAATGTGAAACATGATATCATTTTTAACTGTTAACGTCGAATTTAATGTTTGTGAACTTAAAAACAGCCACAAAGAATACAAATAAGAATGTAATTGAGGAACACTGAAAAGCAATATATATTTAGGAAACATTTCGAAAAATATTAGTTCTGAATGAAAAATGTGAAACATGATATCATTTTTAACTGTTAATGTCGAATTTAATGTTTGTGAACTTAGAAACAGCCACAAAGAATGCAAATAAGAATGTAATTGAGGAACATTGAAAAGCAATATATATTTAGGAAGCATTTCGAAAAATATTAGTTCTGAATAAAAAATGTGAAACATGATATCATTTTTATATGCAATTGCAATGTTATCATGGATATTAAATTTTTAAACACATATGGAAATGTTCTAAATTTTAAAACTAAAAACTCACCTGGATTTCCTTTGGATTTGTGCCGAACTCGATCAGCCTGGACAGTATCCGATTGGAGGCATATTGCTTTTAGTGACAAATCCGGCTTCGCTTTCACAGCTGATGACCGCCATATATGTGTGCAGAGAAGATTTGGGCATCGTTGCGATCCCGTATTTGTTGTCGAGCGGCACACGTGGTGTGATAGTCCGAGGAGCCATCTCGTGGGACAGCCTATTTATTTTAGCTGTGCTGCAAACCAATCTGGTGACTCGCTTGTACGTCGGCGATTTTCTGAAGCCTTTTGTTCTGCCTATGCTGTCATGCCTACCAGGTTCCATTTACCAACAAGACAGCGCTCGACCACATACTGTACG
This sequence comes from Amaurobius ferox, assembly GCA_951213105.1. Taxonomy (NCBI): domain Eukaryota; kingdom Metazoa; phylum Arthropoda; class Arachnida; order Araneae; family Amaurobiidae; genus Amaurobius; species Amaurobius ferox. The sequence continues at coordinate 90,186,032 of OX578137.1, forward strand.
ACTTTCTCAATAATGTCTTCGAGGATTTAATACACTCCCATGGACATCCAGATCCCCAGATCTATCACCAGTAGAAGTTATCTGAGACATCCTTGACCGGCATGCCTCAAAATACTACTGAATTAGCTGACCAGTTGCATCATTTGCGGAAGAATATCCTGCAGAAGAACATAGCCAACTTAATTGACTTTATGCAGCATCGAATATCGGCTTGGCTTGCATAGCTACCAGAGGACGATTTATCATTTAATAAAATGTTATCTTGTTACCAATATTTTATAATTAAAGGTTTGTTTGATCCCAAGTTTTAATCATTTGCATATCTCCTCAAACGATACATACATGGCGAGTTTCGCGGCAGTAGCTCAATTTTTTATGGGTGCATATATTTTTTTGCAACAGACTGTATTTTCCAAGGTTGTTGTTCTGTTCACTTAGGGGGGTCAGATATATATTTCGGAGGCCATGTACGCATTTTGAGTTGCAGTCTCTCTCTTTCGAAAGAAAGAAACTACTATTATACATATGGAAGAAACCAGATTTGAGGCAGAACAGGCGACAGTAAGTAGGACAATGTGTGTGCCCCTGTTCCCTCTTCCTGATGATGCTATGGTTAATTGGAAACACTGTCATAAAAAATGAGGATACTTTTATGGTCCTTTTATATAAAATTTGGTGACTTTTCCGATGTTAGCATGTTTTTTAGCGCTGAAAATATGACAGGGGGGGGGGGAGTTTTGTGTTTACAAGACTTACACTTTTTGTGTTTACAAGATTTAACTCGTTTTCAGCGTCCTCAGCATAGCAAGTATAGCAAAAGAAGCATTGAATTAATCCTATTAGTGACAAATAGCAAATAGAAAATAGCCTAGAAAAATACTTTTCTTACAATTAAGATTGTTTACTACATTTCATGCATACACAATATGAAACTTAACGCGTCATTAAGAAACAAATTGCTTTTTTGGTATTTTTCTGAAATTTTGCATGCTTGTATGAAATTACTACAGATTTTGCCATTTCTTGAATTCCTTGCCAGTGGGAAAGAACTCACTTCAGGATCAGGTGAGAGTTACATTATTTTCTTTTTGCCCCTTATCTTACTTTATTTAATGCAGATTATTATTTTCAATATTATCTGATAATTTTGCCGGTATGCTCATCTGAATTAATGGAAGAATCAGGTTCGGATCTTTTAGAAGCAGACTGAAACTAAAAATGTTTGCTTTTTTGGGGGGTCGAGGCTAGAATAATGCCCTGTATCGCTACTGGATTCGGAGTAAATACTTTTACCAAAAAAGTTCTAAAATTATTTCTTTAAGGCGTTTTGTACTAACTGATTATTTTATTGCCTGTCATAAACTGGCAAGCGTCAATGGCAGGTGGTGTCAATAAGCATCATTAACAATGAGCGTGAATGGTATGTGCGTGCACATGGATTTTCATATGGCATATTTTCTATTACAATGTTATTCATTTGAAAATTTCTTTAAAATAATAATAAAATTTCATATATTTTATATTTTGCATATTACGTGTCTGGTGCATATGAAAACAAGAAATATTTCTTATGAACACTTTTTATATAGACTATAAACAAATATTAATAATAAAGAGTGTATTGTTAGTACAAGTAGAAATATTGCACTACAAACATGTGTTTATAATCTAATATTTCTCTTAAAGCAAAATATTTCTTTTTTTCTTATCTTTGAGAAATAGATAAATTATCTAAATCAAAATCGAAACAAAATTTAGCCAATGTATACTTTAAATGTATATTCTTCTGTTGGAAGTTATGGATAAACTCACGTGTAATATACAGTGCTTTCTTTGTTTTAACTGGGTTTTTCGTCGTCAAACGGCAGTTCAAATCCCATATTTACCAGCAAAATGCTTCTCCCTAAGGTTCAACTTTCATCTACTCACACCCCTTCTAAAAATCCTGGCTACGCCACTGGGCTGAAATTTCTCGCTTTGTATAGCGTCTATTTTAGGGTTGAATTAATGTTTGCCACCTCGAATACGAGGTCTCGGCTAACAAAGCGAAAGGATTATACACCACATAAAAATGTTAAGGTGGACAAGCGATTGCAATTCTTACCACTATAATTGATACTGCGATGAAGAATCGAGTCTCGGGTCTGGAGTTAATTCATCTGTTTAGATTTTTTCTTTTTACTTTCCTTATATACAATAATGTATAAGGAAAGTATTGTGACGGGGTCGAAAATTCGAATTCGAGTTTTCGACGGGAGAGCACGTTTCAAGCATCCCTGATCACGAATCGAATATTTTTGAGGTGATGTCTGTGTGTGTATGCGTGTGAAAGTATGTGCGTGCGTGTGTGTGTGAAAGTATGTGCGTGCGTGCGTGTGTGTGTGAAAGTATGTGCGTGCGTGCGTGTGTGTGTGAAAGTATGTGCGTGCGTGCGTGTGTGTGTTTGTGTGTGTGTGTGTGTGTGTGTGTGTGTGTGAGTGTGTGTGTGTGTGTGTGTCAGTGAGTCTGTGGAGATGATAACTAACGAACGAATGGACTGATTCGAACGAAATTTGGTACAAAAATTACAATCCGTAAATACTGGAAGCCTATTGTTTTTATACGCAATCGAATGTTCAGAACCCTCCTAAATTTTCGAGTGAAATTTTGAAAAAATCATCAAAAAATTAAAACCTCTAATAAAATTACGCAAATAGACATTTCTCATGTAATTTTTCATTAGAAAACGATTAACATAAATTCTAGAACGCTAGCATAAACCGTTCTCGAGATATTGCACATTTTTCAAAAAAATTATCAAAAAATTATATAAAATAAAAAAAAAATATTTCCTATTGAGAAACATGTTCACTTTTCATATGTAATATCATGTGATAAATTCAATGACATCATTCTCGTGGATCTAGCTCGTTCCATTCATGAAAAAAGATACTTTGAGTAATACTTTTGTATTTGAACACCAATAGTCATTTATCTGCTATAAGAATAAATTATTTCTCCGTCCATAACGCTTGACGAAATTTTGGCGACGAATTTGGCGGAATGTCGCCAACTTAACGACTTTTTTAAATATTACCAAATCAAAAAAATCTCGCCAAATGGATAACAATGACGCTAAATCAATGAAAATAGCGACTATTTGACGAAAATTCAATATCTTGGAAAAAATATAAGTATATACTATAAGAATAACCTATTTGTTTTTACTGTAAAAGTAGTAAATACATTGCATTATAAAAGGGAAGTCATGTGCTGTCCACATCAGATTTTTTTTTCAAATTACGTGTGTGGAGTTTTTATTGTTTTTCTAACATGCGTATTTAAATGTGACACAGTTTTCCATTACAAAAAATTTTCAATGAAGGAATTCCACCCTTTGTACTATTCAGACATCAGGCGATTACCAAATCAATTTCTTTTCTTCCCAAACAACGAAAATTATGCAATTTTTACTTTCGTATACTAATATAGTATAAAGTATTGTATAAAAATTTTCGAATTCGAAATTTTTATGTCAACATATGTGTCAGGACCTCCTGAACACGTTATGACTATTTTTGGTGTCTGTCTGTCTGTGTGTATGTCTGTGGCCGCAATACAACTTTTGTGTTCGTGGCGTCATTAGCCTCAGCGGGAGGGGGCGCAAATTGTCAAGTATGGTATCGAATGAAAGATTTTTTCAAGCCATTTAAAGTGAAGGATAACATGCTATAATTAAGATCATTTTGGAGCAGCGATACTGATTTTTCAAAATTATTCTTGAATAAAAAGAAAAAGAAAATCACAAGTCATTTAAAGTTTTCTGTAAGAGTAAAAATAACCATTCCTCCATTTCTCCGTCAGTGCATCTCTGTAACGTTTGGCTACGTATTTGGCGGCATATCGTCAACTTGTCGACTGTTAAATGTTGCGAAACTGATGAAAATGTTATAATATCGCTAAAAATGCTGCCAAATCGTTAAAAAAATGCCGCCAAATCGATAAAAAATGCCATCAAATTAATAAATATGACGTTAAATCAATTAAATTAAATGTGTTCTGTTAGGCGATAGTACTGTAATGATGTTACGCTAGCAATTATCTATCAATCCAACCATCTCACTTGGCGATAAATTTGGCGACTTTTTTAAATGTCGCCTCATTTAACAAAATATCATCAAATGTCTCCAAATTGATAAAAATGATATCTAATCGATAAAAATTTAATATTTTTCAAAATCAAGTTCAATTTCCTTGATAATCCCAGTCACTTTGTAGGAATTATTAAATTAATAACTTTATAACCTATCCCTCCATCCGTCCATCCATAACGCTTGGCGAAAAAGATGGAGATGAATTTGGCGGGATATAACCAGCTTGGCAAAGATTTTAAATGTTGCCAAATTGACAAAAATATCGCCAAATCGATAAAAATATCGCCAAATTGATAAACATGACGCTGAGGAAATAAAATTAATTGTGTTTTGTTAGGAGATAGTATTGTAATTATGTATTGGTAGCGTTTGTCTGTCAGTCTAACCGTATCAGGAAAAAACTTGTTCAAAATGATCACAAATCACAAGCTATTTAAACATCGATTCTGGTATGAGAAAGTCGAGTTGAGCCACTCACTAGTTAATTTTCACTCATAACAGAGTTTGCGTACATAACTGAATTGACTACATTCGATACAGCCGTAGTTAGGAGATTTGAGGCATTCCAATTATGCAATGTGCATCAGTATTTTATAAATTATACATTCGAAATACTTATTACATGGAAACAGTTTTTAGAAAAAGAAAAAAAAAAAATTTTTTTAAGACTTAAAATATAGTCGTGATATGGTAAAAGTATTCTTTTTACAAAAGAGCCTTTCCCTAAAAGTTCACTGGCGTTCCGCGCAAAATCAGGTGTCAGGCCGCAGGTCGAAGACCACTGTTATAGAGATTCGAAAAATTATGAGACATAGCAAGTTTTCTTGTAACTGTTACGGATATCAGATATTAAAGATTTTAATAATGAGCGTTATACCTGTCTGAGAATGCTATATTATTTGTAAAAATATTGTAATCTTAATTTGGAGAACACCTCTGAACAGGCAGGTTGCGTGACTGTGGAATATTCAAATTCTTAACGGATTGTTTTAAAAAATCATAACAAATCTATTATTTTTTTGTCAGTGCTAACGCACAATAAAGCAAATTATTATAAATTATCTATCAATATTTGTTACTTTTTAAATTAAATTTATATGCGTTGTTGTTGAGACCCAGATCGTCCGACCTACCAGAAAAGTGTAAAAGCCCCAGGCCGTCCGACTCGTCCAGAGGACTTAGAGCAATTACCAGAAAAGTGTAAGGAAACTGTTTGGACAGCCGGAAAGTGCCAGCCAATTTAGACCGGAACCCAGTGGGGGAGGCATCCACAGAGACCGTACCCTACTTCTCCTACCACTAACCTCTCGGAAGGACTTTCGAACCCACATGTTTAACGTGATCGTACTCTGCATGAACACGGCGGCAGTTGTGGCAGCGTGCAAATCCAGTGCGCAAAGCACCGGGCTACCGCGCCTGAAATGTGCCAAGAGTATGCGGTGTTCCCAGGTGGTCACCCACCCAAGTACAAACCGCGCCCGATGCTGCTTGATTTCAGTGATCTAACGAGAATCGGTGTTATTAGCACGGTAGGGCCGTTGGCACAAAAAAAATGCATGCGTGTAATTTCTTAACTATATTTGTGAAGGTGTGATTCATGGGCTACAAATTATCATTTTGCCACAGCCAGATTAGTGCCTTTAGTCAAGCCGAAAATTGACTAAGTTATGCTAACATCTCAAAACATAAGATTTCACATAAATAAAAAAAATGGTTTTAATATACCAAAATTAATTTTTAAACATTTTGCACATAAAATATGATTTCGCTTTATATCAAAGATATGTCTCTAAGCCACGTCGTGAAAGCTGCTTCAAATAAGGAAGCAGCAAATTGAAATAAAAGCCAATTTATCTATATAAAGTATTTCCCGTTTTCACAAAGTTTGCTAACATTGTTCATTTTGTTACCTTACACCTTTCTGGTAGGTCGGACGGTCTGGGTCTCAACAACAACAACAACATTGTTCATTGTTCTGGCATTTATCTATAATATATTGAAAATAATGAGTAACTCTGTTACTCGTTATATATTGATATGAAGCATCATATCAATATATAACGAGTATCGCATATTGTGAATTTGAAAATGCGGATGTGTGTTGTGTGTGACAACAGTGCAAGATACCTGTGGAAAAGGCTCCATATTCTTTTGGTTTTTGAAATTTGCTTTATTTTCTTAACTGTTTTTAGAGGTGAGAGGAAAATTATACATTTTTGGTAGATTATTAGCATGCAGTTAATTTCAGCCGAATCAAGTCACGAATAATGAAGTTATCGACGATGAAACGTTTATATATAACGTTTGCATATACTATATCAGGCGAGGGTGCAGTCAGCGCAAGCAATGCATACTAGCGTATGTAGCAGATGTTAATGAATAAATATTGTAGACCTAATATTTAGATTTCTTATACTTCTCTACCAGAATTGTTTTATGATACAGCTCAAAGAATTACCGAGTTCTTAATGCTTTACAAATAGAAATTTCTGCAGACATAAGTAATTCTATTGTATTTGGCAAAAATAATGAAGAAAAAATCTTGTATTTAAATTACAGGGTAAATCTATTGAAATCACTAAATCATTTGAAACATTTGTCATTAATTATTGATGATAAAATAACTTGGAGTTCTCAAATTAACTATTTAAAGAAGAAATGTTTCAAATTTTGGTAAAATGTCTGGTAATATAATTGGGGAATCAATTAAAATTTACTTAAAATATGGTATCAAACAGTTATCGAAAAAATTACATTCTATGGATCTGGAGTGTGGAGGGCGGGAGTGGTTAGAGTAAAACATTGATATCTTTATAAAAACAGTATCTTTTAAAAACAGTTTCTTTTAAACAGGTCATCAAACCTCAGTGTTGCAATGTCTTCGATTTTGGGTATGCGTCTGATTCACTTTGTTATAAAATTCGTATTTAAAAAAAATACTTCTTCTGCAATAAAAAGTATAAACACTGTGTCCAATAGAAATTTTTACCAAAACCACTCAATTTATTCGATTTTAGCAGCCTCATTCAAACATTCCTCCTATTGGTCGTATTATTTCCCTGCCGGATTGAAAAAATAATCCAAAATATGTACTGACAGTTCGGAAATTTGTGACAATGTCAGATTTTTACTTTTTACTTTAAATAATGACAACTTGAAAGAGATTCTTTGTTATAAGCTCGATGCGTTCAATCTGAAATAACAACCATAAAATATGCAGTTAAATGGGCGTATGAAAGCAAATCGTGTCAATATATATACGGATAATCTTTAAATCGATTAGTAATAAATCTAATTAGATTAAAGGCATAAAGTGCATAACATTTAACTCTTAAAGAATTTATACATATAGTCTGGGTAAAATCATGTGTTGAGTTATTGGGGAATATGACTGCCACCATTATGCAAAAAATGCTGCCACTGATGGAAAATTAATTAAAACCCCGTATCCATACTCTTGTCTTTCTAAATTCTGAAAATATTTATTATTTTATTATTGGCAAGAATATTTTAATATTACTATTTCACCTCGTTCAAAATGTCATGTTAGAATTATATCATTTACAGTGAACTTAATTTTCAAATTTATAATAAATGCTTACTTTCTTTAAATTTACTTTCTTACTGGACATGGTCCATGTTTGGAATACTTACATTATTTTCATCTTAAATAAACGCCTAACTTTATTTGTCATTGGTTGTTGATCATTATATATTCAAATGCCCTCACTCTAATAAATTTCATCTCACCAAGTCATCTTTACTTAATCAATTCCTTTGGTTTTCAAACATATGTAAAAATAAAAATTCTATTTTCGTTACTAAATAAATCTCAGATGGGTGACATAAAGATTCACTTCTGAGTTGCTTTTGCTCTTATTGTTGTTTTATTTGGTCAATGTTGCCTTGGTTTAAATATTTTAACTGTTCCATTTTGTATTTATGTTTCACTTTATTTTATTTTTGTTACTTTTTGGGTATGGTCAAAATTCTTTTGATTTAAATGCTTTTTAAAATTATTATTAAATTTTTAATTATTCAAAAATTTTATTACATTCTTATTATTTCAAAAATTTCTTCGCAATAAATTTTTCTGCATTTTTTTAAGTCTCCTGTATCGCAATAATAGTATTTCCCAATAGAAGGCTTTAACTTATCCAATTATATATTGGATGTGCTTGTTCCCTATAATTTGAATATTGATGGCAATTACTAGACAATAATTTGCATGTTCCTGTGAAAACGTTTTGTCCAATCTAATATACCAGTGAGACTCTCGGGCATTTTGCCCCTATAAACAGTAAACAACAAGAAAGATCAATCATGCTTAAAGCATTGATTATGAAGCACTTTCCAACTTCAATGCAATTTTATTTAAACATGTCTGAAATGCAATACATTCCTCGATAATATTTTAAAACTTATCACAATACTACATTAATTTATTATATTTAAAACTTAAACCTTCATTGAAAAAAATGAACTTCATTCAAATGACGGCATTGAAATACCAATTGCCTGGTTTAAACATCTCTAAAATGCGATACATTCCTCGGTAATATTTTTAAAACTATCATAATACTACGATAATTTATTATATTTGAAAACTTCATCGAAAACAACTGAAATTCATTCAAATGACGTCATAGAAAAAATAACACGCCTGGCTCTCTCTATAAAAACAGCATTTCATTCATAACTTTTTCCCATTCATTTCATTCATCACAATACTATAATAATTTATTTTATTTCAAAATTAAGACAATGGAGCTACAAGTAATTAAACTCTATGCTTAAAACTTCATCGAAAAAAATCGTCCTTCCCTTTGTAAAATCAATGAATATTTCAATCATATCAGCTATGCAGACTCCATGATCTAAATACTTTTGCGTTAAAAAAAATACAGCAATTCTAATACAACTCATCCTACATATTTTGCTGTTTACATTTCACATAAGTAAAAAATAGGCTTCGTTAGAGAAATAATCAAAGTTGGATGCTCATTTAAACTCAAATATATTGTCATTGCGTTGTTTCAGTATGTAGATGCATAGAATTTAAGCGAAAATAAAGAGGTTTTACGACGAATACAACACTCAATATGAATTAAAAAGAACTTTAAAAATGACGATTTTGAGACAAGATGGATGCCGCATTATATTTCGAAGTTGGTCACGTGATCGTTTCATATCATGGTCACGTGATCGCTTCATATAAGAGGTGTAATTATTATTTTAAATTTTATTTAAAAAACTACTGAATATATTTTGCTGAATTTTTTTTAATATATTTTATGAAATAATTTGAATATTACCTAAAATTTTCGAAGCAATTTGTGAATTTTAAATCCGCTTAAAAAATGTTTGAAAAATTAGGTCCCATAGGGTTCAATGTATTTCATTTTTTCAACCCGGGTTCAATCCAAAACTAATTGGGTGATATTATTTATTTATATTCCCATAGGTCCTATAGACTGTCTGAACAACATACTAAAATTTCATTTTGATTAAGTCATTTTTACGGCAGTTATCGTGCTAACGGACAGACAGACAGACAGACAGAATGAACAAAGTCATAAACACTTTTCAACTTTGTTGTAAAGTGTTAAAAAGAACATCATGGTCTCACTTTCAGTATCTGATGTAATACGCTACTTAAAGCTCCATGGTTACATACCAGTTTTTCGCTCTGAAATAGTCGTTGCATTATGTAGGGAACGGCCCGCCCACATCATGGACTCACTTTCAGTATTTGTTGTCTTACACTCCTAAAGCTCCATGGTTTCTTCGCAGTTTTTTGCTGTGAAAGAAGTATAGTTATTGCATTATGAAGGAGAAGGTCCGCCCACATCATGGACTCACTTTCAGTATTTGATGTCATACGCCCGTAAAGCTCCATGGTTGCCTCGCAGTTTCTTGCCGTGAAATAAGTATAATCATTGCATTATGTAGGGAACGGCCCACATCATGGATGCACTTTCACTATCTCATGTTATACGTTCATAAAGCTCCAGAGTTCATGAAATGTTTATCCGTGATTGATACACGTTTGGCAAAATTTTGTAGCAACGTTACGAAAAGATAGATATATAGACAAATAAATCAAGTTGTTTATGTTATTAATTTTCCTGCTAATATTTTTTAAAGTTTATTAAACTTCTCTCGGCAGTCCAACTAGCTACTCTAAACCTTCGGGTGAGTCGGATTTTCTGGGTTGTTGGGCTCAAAGGGTTACACATACCTATGGGTAGATAGGACGGCTTAGCTAGAAAATTTAAAGGGTAAATATAATCAGAAGAAAAATTACATATCGGGCTCTGTATTGGGTGCTTCAGCTACTTTTACTCGTATCACGTCAACAACCTAATGGAATAAGGACGAACCTGTATACCCACTGTAAAAAGTTCAGGAAAAATCTCTATAAAAAAATTATTTCTTTATTTCGACCCAGACTGTCCGACCTACCCGAAGGTGTTGTTGTTGAGACCCAGACCGTCCGACCTACCAGAAAGGTCTACCCGAAGGTGTAAAGTATCTGTTTGGGCGACCAGGACAATGCCACCCAATTTAGGCCGGAACCCAGTGGGGGAACATCCACAGGGACTTTTCTCTTATCCCCATACCACCAACCTCTCGAAAGGAGTTTCAGACCCACATATTTAACGTGCCTGTACTTTCCGTGAACACAGGGATCATTTGGGCACTGTCGGGAATTGAACGCGGATCCTCCGAGTGCAATCCTCGGCCTTATTTACTGAGCTGTCCCGCTCCTCGTAGAGTTCTTAACCAATCTACAAAATTCGAGAAGTTTCTCAAACTCACCAAAAGTCGACAAGTTGGCAGTATAACCAAAGTCACCGAATGTGTCGCTAAGATTAAGCGACCCGGATCTTCAAATTATAACAATGATTTTCTACTACTTATTCGTAACATATGATGTCACTTCTGTTGTATACTGCCATTTCATTCCCGTCACATTTTCTTCATGATTTACGCTATACCCGCGCCATAAGGGGTTCTATATCATAAAGAAATGCAAATATAACATAGTATCATGTGAGAAATGATAAAAAATCTCAAATGAAAGAAACAACATTTTCATTCTTTTAAAATTGTCTACAGATTAAAAAGTTTATTTTTTATTTCGTTAATTTATAAAGCTACCATAATTTCATAGAGGGGGGAAACAAAATAAAGTGGGGTTACGTTATCGGATTTTAAAATGTATTTATTGTAAAGAGGCTCAAAAAACGATTAGGTCACGGTAGTTTGGAGACTCAAATCACTATTGAGTTACCTTTGTTTGAAGGCTCTTATTATGACTGGGCCATGTTCAAAGCGAGGAAACTATCAGAAGGACTTGAAGGCAAATTAATTGACGATTTCTCAGATGCAACCGGGGATTTTATGTCGATAAAAAGAGGACCTTTGTACTAATCTCCTCTTCCAGAAAAGCCGCATCCGAGATTGCTTGGTCGGTAGAATCATTCACCTGGTAAGGTCCGAAGAACACCCAGTCACTGACGATTTTGGGCTCCGACCATAATTTGGTTAGTACAACCCCGCAACCTGGAAGAGTCACAGATATTCTATAATGTAGATGGAGCCTTCCGATCCTTCACAATACTAGAAATCTGAGTGTAACATCATTTCTCTCACTTTGCTCACGTTTTTTACTTTCCTTATATACATAATGTATAAGGAAAGTATTGTGACGGGGTCGAAAATTCGAATTCGATTTTTCGACGGGAGAGCACGTTTCAAGCATCCCTGATCACGAATCAAACATTTTTGAAGTGATGTCTGTGTGTGTGTGTGTGAAAGTATGTGTGTGTGTGTGTGTGTGAAAGTATATGTGTGTGTGTGTGTGTGTGTGAAAGTATGTGTGTGTGTGTGTGTCAGTGAGTCTGTGGAGACGATAACTGACGAACGAATGGACCGATTCGAACCAAATTTGGTAAAAAAATCACAATTCGTGAACACTGGAAGCCTATTGTTTTTATACGCAGTCGAATGTTCAGAACCCCCCTAAATTTTCGAATGAAATTTTGAAAAAATCGTCAAAAAAATCAAAACCGCTAATAACGCTACGCAAATAGACATTTCTTATGCAATTTTTCATTAGAAAACGATTGGCAGAAATTTTAGAACGCTAACGTGAACCGTTCTCGAGATATTGTATATTTTTCAAAAAAATTATCAAAAAGTCATATAAAATAAAAAAAAGTATTTCCTATTGAGAAACATGTTCACTTTTCATATGTAATACCATGCGATAAATTGGGTGACATCATTCTCGTGGATCTAGCTCATTCCATTCATGAAAATTTATTTGAAACATACGTTTGTATTTGAACGCCAATAATCATTTGTCTGCTGTAAGAATAACATATTTCTTCGTCCATAACGCTTGGCGAGATTTTGGCGACGAATTTGGCGGAATGTTGCCAACTTGGCGACTTTTTGAAATGTTGCCAAATTAACGAAAATCTCGCCAAATGGATAAAAATGACGCTAAATCAATGAAAATGACGACTAATTTTCATTGATTTAGCGTCATTTTTATCCATTTTTATCCATTGTCGAAAACTCAATATCTTGGAAGGAATATTAGTATCTACTATAAGAAAAACCTATTTTGTTACTGTAAAAGTAGTAAATTCATTACATTATATAAGGAAAGTCATGTGTTGCCCACATCAGATTTTTTTTATCGAAAAGATGCCAAACATATGCTTCTGATTGGACATTTCTGCTTGATATTCTGCTCGTCAACTGTTGCTGAGGCTTCTTCGTGTATACGAGCTTTACAGGAGGTCACTGTGGTGTTAACTTTCCACTTACCAGTTGGTCGCTGAGAATACATTTACACAATCATTCAAAATATAAAAGTCGTGAAATTTCAACACACACATGACACAGTTATATTCTGGGTTTAATTAATAATTTTATTTACATGTGAAATACATATATAAATTGAATGTACACAGCCATTATATTTATGCATTTTTAAATCGTCCAATATATAGACTTTTTGTCCTAGCTACTTATTAATTTTCTAGAAGTATCATCAAATGTCAAACATATTTAATTTATTTTAATTCCTATTGTCTAGGGAAGAAGACAGCGGACAATGCGTAATAAAGTGAATATGAAGAGATAATAAATCGAAACCCACCTTTACTTATGGGTGCTCTCTGTGTTTCGTGAATGATTAGCCAAGTCTTTGTGCTCCACTGCATAGTGGACATCATTTGCCATCGGCGTATTTTTTGGACTAACGAAATATTATGCACCATCACAAGAATCATTTTGCAAGTCAAGTAATTTTTGACACCGAGAATTATGACCATGTTGGGAGAGGGTGACATTAGGCCTTGAACCCTTGTTCCTGGTCGTTCAATACATTTGGCCACTGATTTGCCATCCTCGAGCATTGATAGCGAATTGGTTTCTACAAACACCACCTTCGTCTGTTGAGGTCTCAACCGGGATACGAAGACCTTTATTTCAGCCCCATGGCCCTCTATAATTTTGGCAATAAAGTTCTTTGCTTTGTTTTATACTACAGTATCATCTCTCCCGTCTGGTTGTCGCCATGTTTCTGTCCCTCTGTCAATCCCTCCGTTGATTATAAAAGTTCGCAATTTCAGTGAAGATCTCAAATTCATGCCGCAGTCTTCCAGCATGAGCGATAATGACTATTCGAAACGATTTTACCCCCGACCACCTGTACGGATCATTAGTGCCGATACACTTTAAAATTACACTTTCCTTTGGTTTTGGTATCATTCGATCCGTTTCAGCTTTAAGACCAAGGGAAGCATCTAAAATTTCAAAAATTTGAATCAAGGGTGTAGGGACTAACGATTTCTATTCTCGACTTCTTATTCTTCCAGCATTGTCTTCCCCGGGGAAAGAAGAGTCTACATTTAAATAACAACCGCGCAAATTGCCGACGGCAGCGGCAGCTGGCAACCAGGTTCTTTAAAAGCGATGCGAAGCACGAGTTGGAACGTGGTGTGTGTGGCTGAAGCCGATGATAGAAAGTGTTCACCATGTACATTATGATTTATTATTAGTAAATTACGTTAACGGGCTTTTATTTTACCATTTCCTACAGTTTTAAGAATAAACTTGTTGTTTTTATCAAATGACGCCCACGTATTCATTCCACCACCTTACAAGGATAACAGTGGGGCGCGGTAGCCCTGTGGTTAGCGCGCGGGGGTTGCACTCGGTAGTCCCGGGTTCGATTCCCGCCGCTGGCCAAACTGCCGCCGTGTTCACGCGGAGTACGATCACGTTAAACATGTGGGTCCGTAAGTCCTTCCGAGAGGTTGGTGGTAGGGGAAGGAGGGTACGGTCCCTGTGGATGCCTCCCCCACTGGGTTCCGGTCTAAATTGGGTGGCACTTCCCGGCCGTCCAAACAGATACCTTACACCTTTCTAGTAGGTCGGACGGTCTGGGTCGAAGAAGAAGGATAACAGTGTGGGACGCGACAGCCCAGTGGTTAGCTCGCAGGAATTGCACTCGGACAGACTGGGTTCAATTCCCGCCATTGCCAAAACTGCCGCCGTGTTCACGCGGAGGACGATCACGTTAAACATGTGGGTCCGTAAGTCCTTCCGAGAGGTTGGGGGAAGGGGGTACGGTCCCTGTGGATGCCACCCCCACTGGGTTCCGCTCTATATTGGGAGACACTTCCCGGCCGTCCAAACAGATACCTTGTACCTCTCTGGTAGGTCGGGCGGTCTGGGTCGAAGAAGAAGAAGAAGGGTAACGGTGCAAGGGAATATTGAAAAAAAACTTAAAATTTAATTATTGAGCACTTCCGCTCAGCTAGAATCTTTATTTTGGTCTCAGTCGATCCATTTTGGCTTCAGAGGCACCGGAAAAATCTGATATTTAGAAATTTTGGATGAGCGATGACGTTGCAGAGGAATAATTTAAAATGTTAAAACCATTTTTCAAAAGGGTAGAGTACTTCCTCTGGAACCAGAATCTGAGTTTTGGTCTCATTTGATTCATCTCAGCTCTCAAATCAGTTAGAAAAAAGAAAATTTTGAAATTCGAATTAACGGTGACAATGCAAAGGGTTTTTTCAAAAAAACCTTACACCACTTTGCCTCTCAAAAATGTGTGCTATTCCATTTCTTTTTTCTCATACGCAGTATTGGGAAAGTATTGTTTTCAAGAAAATTTTCGATTTCGAGATTATGAGGCCGATCTATGTACGGTTCGTGCTACAGTTCTAAAGTTTGCGTCATTCGTTTCCTAAAGAAAAATTGCATTAGAAATGATCATTTAATAAGAAATGATCATTTATGCAACATTATTAAAGGTTTTGATTTTCAATGATTTTTTCAAAATTTCATTCGGAAATTGGAAGGGTCTTCAGTCCATTCGAGTACGTTCAAAATCGGTAGGATTCCAATATTCGATTAGTCTTAACAAATTGGGCTCGAAAAGCTCCATTCGTTCTTAAAATATTGCACACACACACACACACATACACACACACACACACTCACTCCCAACGCACATACACACACAGCACACATACAGACATCACACTAAAAACGTAAAATTCGATTTCAGAGATGCTTGAAACCGTCGAAAACTTGAATTCAACTTTTTGACCCTGTCGCAATACTTTCCCTAAACACTATGTAAGGGAGTATATATAAGGGAGTATATATAAGGGAGTATATATAAGGGAGTATACATAAGGGAGTAATATTTGTTGCTAAATAAGTGGAACGAGTCCAGTGCGAGCATTAAAATAAACAAGAAAGATCAATCATGCTTAAAGCATTGATTATGAAACACTTTCCAACTTCAATGCAATTTTATTTAAAAAAGTCGAAAATGCAATACGTTCCTCGGTCATATTTTAAAACTTATCACAATACTACATTAATTTACTATATTTGAAAACTTAAACCTTCATTGAAAAAAATGAACTTCATTCAAATGACGGCATTGAAATACAAATTGCCTGGTTTAAACATCTCTAAAATGCGATACATTCCACGGTAATATTTTTAAAACTATCATAATACTACGATAATTTATTATATTTGAAAACTTCATCGAAAACAACTGAAATTAATTCAAATGACGTCATAGAAAAAATAACACGCCTGGATCTCTCTATAAAAACAGCATTTCATTCATTACTTTTTCCCATTCATTTCATTCATCACAATACTATAATAATTTATTTTATTTAAAAATTAAGACCATGGAGCTACAAGTAATTAAACTCAATGCTTAAAACTTCATCGAAAAAAATCGTCCTTCTCTTTATAAAATCAATTAATATTTCATTCATATCAACCATGCAGACTCCATGGGCTAAATTATTTTGTGTTAAAGAAATACAGCAATTCTAATACAACTCATTCTATATATTTTGCTGTTTACATTTTACATAAGTGAAAAATAGGCTTTGTTGTAGAAATAATCAAATTTGGATAATCATTTAAACTCATATATATTGTATTTGCGTTGTTTCAGTATGTAGTTGCACAGAATTTAAGCAAAAATAAAGTAGTTTTAGGACGGATACAACACTCAATATGAATTAAAAAGAACTTAGAAAATCACGATTTTGAAACAAGATGGATGCCATATATCATTTTGAAGTGGGTCATGTGATCTTTTCATATCATGATCACGTGATCGTTTCTTATAAGAGGTGTAATTATTATTTTAATTTTTATTTAAAAAACTACTGAATATATTTCGCTGAATTTCTTTTATATATTTTATGGAACAATTTGAATATTACCTAAAATTTTCGAAGCAATGTGTGAATTTTAAATCCGCTTAAAAAATGTTTTAAAAATTAGGTCCCATGGTGCTCAATGTATTTCATTTATTCAACCCTGGTTCCATAGGTCCCACAGACCGTCTGAACAGCATACTAAAATTTCATTTTGATTAAGTCATTTTTACGGCAGTTATCGTGCTAACGGACAGACAGACAGACAGAATGAATGAACAAAGTCATAAACACATTTCAACTTTGTTGTAAAGTGTTAAAAACTCAATCGTTAATTAAATGCTATTCAAGGTAGAAAATGATAAAAATAAAACAGTTTACTTATAGTACCAACACTTATAAACGATAAATGCTTATGTTAATGATAATAACACATAAAATACCAAGTTCTCTCTGATAAAATTTATCATTAATGATAAGGACGAAGAATAATAATGCTACTTGAATTGACAAGGGGGAAAATACAATGCAGCTGTGAATGCATAGATAATATTTTGGTAGATTGCTGGTGGCTTTTTTTTTTTTTTTTTTTTTTAAAGATTGTAAAACTCGTTTAAAATTTTACGTCCAACATACTTACTACCGTCTGAAAAAAATTTAAAAAATCTGACAAAATATTTTTGATCAATTAGTTTTACAAATCAAGATATAACAAGAAAGACATGCATAAAGCATTGATTATGAAACACTTTCCAAATTCAATGCAATTTTATTTAAACATCTCTAAAATGCGTTACATTCCTCGGTAATATTTTTAAAATTATCACAATACTACATTAATTTATTATATTTGAAAACTCAACTTCATAAAAAAATAAACTTCATTCAAATGACGACATTGAAATATTAACTGCCTAGTTTTAACATCTCTAGAATGCGATACATTCCTCAGTAATAGTTTAAAAATTATCATAATACTACAATCATTTATTATATTTGAAAACTTCATCGAAAAGAAATGAACTTTATTCAAATGACGTCATCGAAATACAACACGCCTGGCTCTCTCTAGAAAAGCAGCATTTCATTGATAATTTTTTTCCATTCATTTTATTCATCACAATACTATAATAATTTATTTTATATAAAAACTTAAGACCATGGAGGTACAAGTAATTAAACTCTATGCTTAAAACTTCATCGAAAAAATCGTCCTTCTCTGTGTAAAATCAATGCATCATTCATATCAGCTATATTGCAGACTCCATGAGCTAAATAATTTTGCGTTAAAGAAATGCAGCAATTCTTGTACAACTCATCTTTTGGTATTTACATTCTCCATAAGTGAAAATTAGGCTTCGTTGTAGAAATAATCAAATTTGGATGATCATTTAAACTCAAATATATTGTAATTACGTTGTTTCAGTATGTAGATGAACAGAATTTAAGCAAACGTGATCTCTTCATGTAATGGTGACGTGATCTCCTCATATAAAGGGTGTAATTATTATTTTAATTTTTATTTAAAACACTACTGAATATATTTTGCTAAAATTTTTTTATATATTTTATTGGATAATTTGAATATTTTCTAAAACTTTCGAAGCAATTTGTGAATTTTAAATCCGCTTAAAATATGTTTGAAAAATTAGATTCCATAGGGTTCAATGTACACTCAATAACAAAAAAATCGACGCACCAAGAAGGAGTTCTCCGATTGTGATAAAAATTGGTGGATAAGAAGAACATACATAGAAAAAGAAACGATTAAAATTTCAGAACAATTTAATGACTTAGAGTTTGACCGTATACAAAGGGAGGAAGTCAATAAGGCGTTCCACCTCTCGTCCATCTCTAACCTGGATGCAATATGTTACAATGCAATATTATATGGCATAGACTGATAAAGTTCACGGATGGTGTCCTATAGAAGGTCTTGCCAAATTGTCGGGCTAAATCGTCAACATTCCGGGATGGTTGCAATCGTCTTCCCATAACGTCCCAAATATGCTCTATGGGAGCGAGATCAGGAGACCTAGCTGACCAAGGAAGTGTTGGGCAAGCTTGAAGACAATTCATAGCAACACGTGCCGTGTGCGGCCGGGCATTATCTAGTAAGTCCGGTGTGTTGCAAAAGGAACGGTAACACAACCGGTCGTAGAATGTTGTCTATGGACCGCTGTGCTGTCCGTGTGCCAGAAATGACTACCAAAGGAGTCCGGCTATCAAAGGAGATGGCACAGACCATACCCACCTGCAGATATACACCTGCCCAGATATACACCTGCTGAATGCGCAGTTCCTATGCGCTGGAACTCCCACTATTTATTAATTGGACACCAAATTTTATTCATTTGCATGTTCGCTCAAAATGTCTTTGCATACGAAATTTCATTACAATCATACAACCCCTTCTTGGTGCGTTGATTTTTTTTTTGTAATTGAGTATATTTCATTTTTTCAACCCGGGTTCAATTCGAAACTAATTGGGTGATATTATTTATTTATATGCCCATAGGTCCCATAGACCATTTGAATAACATACTAAAATTTCATTTTGATAAAGTCATTTTTACGGCAGTTTTCGTGCTAATGGACAGACAGACGGACAGACAGAATGAATGAACAAAGTCATAAACACTTTTCAACTTTGTTGTAAATTGTCAATAAAAAAGGCGTTTATGTCTTTTTAAGATCGCTGCAGAAGTTCACCCTTGGGAACTAAATGGCAATTGTGAAATTAGATGGATGTACTGATTAAAATAAGTAAGCCTAAACTAAAACCAAAATCAGAGTAGACTCAAATAAACACAGAAAACCAAATGCATTCACAATATTCCTAGATGTATGAAGGGTCAATTTTGCTAGATGCATGCTTGATGCCCTTGGGCACCCCTTGCCCTCACCATTTTTCTAAGTAATGGTATTATGTGCAATTATAAGTTATAAGTAATGCTATTATGTACAATTGATTATCCGTCCTCATCATTCATTTTATTTTTGCAAAATTGCTAAAAAAAATTACAATTACTAAGACTAAAATAACGGTGAAGAATAAAATATTTTTTACTCCTCAATTTCTGTTCAACTTAAAGTCTTAACTCACAGCAAGATAATTTATATAAATACAAGTAAATTTCGAAAAAGTGATTAATTTCGTAGAATGCCGTCTATAATAGTAGATGCAAAGTGCTGTGCATTGAATATGATAAGTTCTGCTAGCTTCATTGTGATACTTAATAAAAATTCTTTTATACACAATTTATGCTCTTGTGAAAATTACAAATCAAAGACAGAATGATAAAATCAACTTTTCCTTTTAGTTAATCTCAATGTGTTATAAATCTTCAAAACATATTTGTGTATTTTGATACTTTAACATTCAGTGATAATTTTTTTTAACTTCTTTCATGAACAGTGTGAATAAAGAAGATTTTGAATAGTCAAAGAATGCAGTGTGTTTTACTTTGTATTGTTAGTACAAACAATGCTAATACATAAAAAAAATCTTCAAATTTCTAGAAATTGTATAAGTATGATTAACAATTTTATATTATACACAGGGTTAAATAAATGCATAGTAAGAAACTTGAAATTTTAATTTTTTTTATTAACTCATTCTGTATCCACTTAGAAGGAAATCTGCTACAAATATGTTAGCTTACATCATTTATTCTTTTATTTTGCTCTATATGAATTATATACTAGTATGAAAAGAATTTAGGTATAAGATAGCAATTATTTTTAATTATCATGTACTAAATTTGAAACACAAATGTGTTTAGGCATTCTCATATAAGTTCTTTAAAATCTGGATTAATACATTTACAACACATTGTTTTGTTGATTCTAAATTATGTTCCCATTCCCTTATACGGTTCCAATAATAAAAATTTTAGCATTTTATATGTAATTTTCTATAATGACTGTATAATAATGACCGCTCTATCAGGCGTTGGGTTACAGATGCTTAATTAGATATCATTTAACTATTTAATTTTCCCTTAAGCAGTTTGTATCTCAACAGATTTTTACTCAGTAATATGTAAAGAAAAATTATTTGACGGTTTAACACTAATAAAAATAACTAAAAATAAATTTTACATGTTTTGTTATTATTATAAAGATAATTGTGTTAGAAATTCACACTATATCTGTATATTGTATTTAATAACGTTGCACCTACAACAGCAAAATAAAATAAATAAATATTTATCTAAGGGAAAAAATATTTTTCTGTACTTAACTACAATTTGCCCCATTTTAGCATTTCAGACGTTTTATGGTGCCAGATAATCTGGCTGAATGAAATTTAAAGTAGACATAAATTCTTTGAAAATGCATGGGCTATTTGACTTTAAAATTCCGGAATCCCGAATCATTTTTCAAATTTGCATCTATGCGTAGAAGTTCTGTGAAGTGTAAAAATTATTTTTCCTACACATTTCCCATGTATTTTAGGAAAAGTCAAAACGACAAATACTATCTGAAAGTTATTGATTCGGCTAGTTATTAAAACATCAGAGCCTAAAAATGTCCGTACTTGGTGCTGAAGCGAGCTATGTGTGGGAGCTTAGTATGCCTTCTGTCAAGTTCCCGTGTATACTATACAGGCTCCTGTGCCAGCTATATCAGCCATTTTTTCGCTCGAAGGTCACGTCTATTATTTATCTATGTTATTCCAATAGCAAACTTTAATCATTGCGTGGCTGAGAGTTAAGTAACTTAGTTTGTTCTTCAATGAATTGTACTTTTCATTCACTAAAACGATTTTGATGTTTAAATTTTTTAAGAGTAATGAAAGAAAGAAGCTATTAATTGTGGAAAAGGGCTAGCTATTTCTCTTTGTGGAAAAACTGTAACAACGTAACTAAGCATAAAGCTGTTTTGAGGACACATTGGATCTCCCTCTTCAGTGCAAAATAGAGCAACAAACTCCAAGACAAAATGAGCACAAATGAAGAACACCGTTCCCGTAGGTATCTCGTAGGCCGGCATATTCCTGGAGTACCAGGGTTGACGAAAAACACATAGGAATATATATATACCCAAGTCATGGATTAAAAGTAGGAGTTACTCCGAAATGGAGAACAATACGCAATATTAAACTGTCCCCAAACACAGCAGAAATATTCCAACAGGAAGAAACAGGATAAAAATGAGATTAAAGGAGTACCGACAAGACAAAAAGTTCTATAAGCTGAGAAATATGCAATTTTAATCCAACTGTAACCAAAATAGGAGGCGACACATAACATAGTATTCCTTCCAAACCATCCTGCAAAATTGAAAATCGTCTAATGCCATAAGTTTTTGACAGAATTTTTTTTTAGAACTTTGTCAGCAGAGCAGCGGCTGTTGCTAGTTGCTTTCTTTTTTAACACAAAGAGAAATTAAATGTTCACTTATCTTTAACAAATATCATTTTAAATATGATGATTCATCTAGTTTGACTGCCGATTGAAGATCATGAATAGCGAAAAGTTTTTGGATATTTATTTTCCCGCTGTACATTTTAAAAATAGCAGCTGAATGCTTCGAAATCAAAACTTTATCAGTACTGATGGAATTTGAAATTTATTGATTGAAATAAGAATTGTTAACAAAATTCTATGTTTTTATCCTGCAAGGTTTTTCCAATATTAAACATTGCTAAATCAGAACATCGATAAAAGTTACAATTTATTGAATGCAATATGGAATCATGACATAGTTTATTCTTTCCAATTTCAATTTTTCTAACAATAAACTTATAGAAATCCGAAAATAGGTAATACTGATATAACTTGACAATTCTCTAGTTAAAATTTGATCTTATTATAATGTTCCTAGCTCAACTTAGGTTATTTGATTCTAAGGAACTGATTTTTGGTTTGTCGTTTGCATTGGTTCTTTCAATAGTTCTCGCTTCTGTACTTTCAGAGTACAACTAAAATCAAAACTTATTTCAGCATTTTTTTCCGTATTTAATTTAAATTTAAATCCACTTTGACGCACATATACTTCACCTTTCTCAATCCCTTTTTTAACCTTTTGTTCGCAAGTTTCGAGTATAAATTTGATGATGTATCATTACCATTAAAATGTGGCGCTTTATTTCTAATATATCTTTTCGGTAATGTGTGTTTTATTCTCAAAGAACTTTGACTTAAATATTTTTCCTTCAATCAATACGCTTTCTGTGAATCATTTTTTTTTATGTTCTTCCCTACCAATAGGAAGCGATGAGTGACATAAAATAGATTTATCTGAGTTATTCTGTTCAGCATTTAAATTTTCACTGATATTTTCTCTATCTGTAGAAGGGTCCCTTTCAAAATCACAACACGATTCAATTATAAAGTTATCTTCACTAACAGCATCTTTTTTTTTTAGTCAGCTGGAATTTGATTAACTGCGTTAGCAATACCCAAATTATCAGGAAATGGATTGTTACTTTTGTCTTCGTTTGTGCTCAGTTCATTTCCTGCGGTATTTGCTAGGGATTGCAATCCCGAGATCCCGGGATCTCGACTGAAACATGAATACCTTAATGCCGGAATTGATGACTCCAGAATCCCGGAATTGCAGTATTTTTTATCAGATTTACATGCCCATGCTAAGCACCAGTGTTCATACTTACTAAATTAAATTTTACTAAATTAAACTTTACAAGAATTTATAAAAGGAAAACATTCATTTTGAGATTGAATCACATTTTGTGAAAAATTACTTATTAGTGAGAAGTACATGACTTGAAGAAAGGTGCTCTCACCCTGAAATCTGTTTAAATCGATAGTTGGCGCTACTTCAAATGTATTTGTGGCATATTTTTTCAGGATTATGTTAGCTGTTTAGTGGCAACAGCTACTGTGTTTATTCTAGCATCGAATGTTTATTTTCGTCTAGAGTTGTTGTGGTAGTTCATGTTCTTTCTTTATATTATGAATAAAATACATGTAGATTCATTCGAAATGATTACATCTGATAAAAGTAGAACTAAGATATACAAAGAGTATAAAAGTTCAAAAATGTGGGAACTTGAATCTGTTTGGAAATACGTTTTACGTGAAGCCAATGAACAATCGGCAAAATGCAAGTTGTGTAAAAAAAATCATAAAAACAGGAGGTGGGCCGACAAAAGGGCTTCATGTGCATTTAAATTTTATTCATGAGATTAATGTTTTAAAACGTAGAAATAAGAATGAAACTAGTTCCGGCTCTCAAGGAAATAGTGCAGACGGTATTAGCCATATTGTTAGAGATACTAAAAGAATTATTTATAGTTATTTTACAAATAACCAGAGTACTTTACAGGCTATATTAGCTAGAAAAATGAAATAATACATTTTCTAAAAAAATTCTGAATCCCTCGGGATACCGGGATCGAAGATTTTACGATCCCGTGATCCCGGGATTGAAAATTATCTACGGGATCCCTAATAATTGCAAAGGATGGAATAGGAGTCATGCGTGGCGCATGTGCAATTTGTTCATTAATTTCTATTCTTTCATTACAAGTTTGATGTGATTTTATATTTTCTAGTGTAATTCTATCACAAAATTGATCTAACTGAATATTTGATTCAAGAGATCTGTTCTGATAACATAGATTATCAGACATATGTTGCCTTTTTCCTATTTCTCATTTTTAAGAGCCTTTACTATTTATTTTAAGTCTCGCATTTAAGAATGTATTTTCTTCAAGCATTGGAGAAAAACAACTATTTCCCCTTCCCATTCAACGATGAGCATCAAAGGTATTCCACTTTGATCAAGAAATGCCGCCCATGTTTACTGAACATCTGTCGATGTTTTTCAGAACATCAGCTGAAGGTATAAGAGGGCGACTTCCTTTCCCACTCACGAATTGATGTAATTAGGGTACTTCCAGTTACTTTTATGACATTCTAAATTGTCAAATGGTCAGGGACCTCCCAAGTTGGAACCGTAACTAGGAACCCCTATGGTGGCTTACTTCAATTTAATTTTCACTTTAACAGGAAATGGCGACAATCATGTTATAAAATTGTCAAGGAATGTAATTGAAGACTCTCGATTACTCGAAGATCTCGCCCTTGATCACGATGGTGCGAAAACATCACGTGACAGGAACTCTTTTTACTTTCCCTGCAATACATATGGTAATGTATAGGAAAAGTACTGGAATCATGTCGAAAATCGCAACTCGAGTTTTCGACGAATCTACACGTTTCGAGACCTGTAGAACACGAAAAACTATTTTTAGAGTGACGTCTGTGTGTGTGTCTGTCTGTGCAATGTATGTATCCACTCTAACTCAAAAACTAATGGACCGAATTTCATAAAATTTGGTAAGACACTTGGGTGTGACCCTGGTGCTGATTAGTTTTTGGTACAATTCGGAAAAAAAAACCCTTTTTTTTTGCCCGCAAATGGCCCGCAAAAATCTCATGTATCCACTCTAGCTGAAATACTAATTGACTAAATTTCACAAAATTTAGTAGATAAATCCCTTGTGGGATACTCTGGTGCTGATTAGATTTTGGTACGATTCGGAAAAGAATAACCTGCCTTTTTTTTTTACGAAATAGCCTTCAAAAATCGCCAATGTCTAAAAAAGAGACTACATATGTTCAAATTTATCAATTAAATGCATGTTTTATACGTAATTTTTGACGAGTAAAAGAATAAGAACAACTCTATTTCTCTAGGGCTAACCGTTCTCTAAATATTTGAGATTTTTTGCATTTTTGTTATGCCGTCTTTGGAAAAATGTCCAATTACCAAATAAAAGCAGAAATTGAATTAAAAATGCAAATTTAGTGTTATTTTGTGCAATTGAACTCAATTTAATGAGTTCTTAAAGAAATAAAGAAAAATTAATTCGCCTCTGCAGAGAAAGTCATGTGCTGCCCACATAAGATTTTTTTGGTTAGCAGAGAGCGCGGTACAATTTTGTGGTGAATTGGCTAGGAGAACTCTAGGATTTTTAGGCAATGTAAGGACATTTACTGGATTGATTTTCTTAGAAATATGACTGCTTCGGCGGGTTCCTGGATTTTTAGGGGCCCTGATATTTTGAGGTGCGATTTTCCAGTATGAGTATGAGGCGCACTCGAGTAAGACGCACTTTTTTCGGGGTCTCAGCCTGCTATCATCATAAGTAAAGATGTGAAAGTAAGTGACGAGAAAGAGTTACTTTGTTTTAGTTAATAACGAGAAATAGTTACTTAATTGGCAGTATAACTTTCATTTTAAATACAGCTATTATGAAGCGAAGCATTTCTTACGTTTTTGATTTTTTTATTGACGGATTATTCTACAACGTGAATTAACATGGAACTATGTAAAATTTTTAATAGCTTCATCAGATTTATTCATTTTCTTTAGAACTGCCAGATGAATTTCTGCAAATTGAATTGCCATGGAACACATTTTAGTTCTGATAGTGTCTTCAAATAGACTGCTGATTCCATTCGATTAGTTGTAGTATATGCATAGCGGAGAGCGTATACAACGCTGGGTGACTTTTGTACTTTCGTTGGCAAAATATAAAAAATTCATAATTGAAAGGGGATGCTGTTTTATTTTGAGATGATGGACATGGACGATTCATCAATAAGACGAGATTTGAACAGTCCGATATACGTATTCTTTACAAGTTAGGGATGACATGTACGACCAGAGCTCACCGAATGGATGCAGAATCGAATAATAGAATTGACGTTCTGAAAATGTTCGACAAGCAACTGAGCAATACGAGATTTGTGACTAGACTAGACTTCAACAATAAAATTGGTAACAGTTGAAATTAACTTTCGAGAACTTATATTCCCATCTTAAAAGTGCTAAAAATAATTTTTCGCTGACAGATCTGCTGAAGTATTTGTATATATAAGAGGATTTTTTTTTACTCTATAGTCTATAGAATTTGAAATTTTAAAATATTAAGGTTGTATGGCGATAACTTTATAATAATTAATATATATATATATATATATATATATATATATATATATATATATATATATGAATGAAAGTAGAAAAGAACGGGAGTGACCATATGAATTACATAAGAATGGTAGGGGTGGATTGCGACACCCCTTTCCCGCTTAAAGCAGCTTTTACAACCCGGGTAACGCTCACGGAACCAACATAATTCCATGGTCAGCCTCCCAAATGTGCGAAGATAAAAGCACCAGAACAGACTCAGAACCAAAGAAGTAAACGAATCCATGAAGGAGAAACATCCGCTAGTCCAACCCGATGGAACGTCTCTTTATATAAGTAAAGTTGCTTATGCGCAGAGAAATATCAGGATAATAGTTACGCAGTCATGAATATTAAATCTCTATATCAACAATCAGATTACAAGATTTTTTAGATTAAAAATTAGTCAAAAGTCACACATAGCAATATCAGGAGAATAATGTGGATGTTCCATCACTTTGATGTTTTTTCGTTCAAGAAATTCGACTGTCATTCTTGATGAATGAGAAGATGCATTGTGATGGTGAATCACGAGTCCCCTAACATTCACTTCCTGAAGAATTTCTGAAAGACACTTAGTGGTGTACCAGTTAGCTGTAACTGCCTTCTTTTCCTCTAGCTTTATGACTTTGCCCAGACTTCTGAAGAACACGGCGTACATTACTTTTTCCATTGCTCGTTGTCTTTTCGCCAATGTTGGTTTGGGGGTCATCTTCAAAGACCCATACTTTACTTTCCTGGAGTGTTGGAACGTCAAAAAACGGTATGTACGTTTCATCGCCAGTTATGATTTTAGAAATAATGCGGTGCCCACCATCATTAAATAATTTTAGGGTTTTTTTACTGATTCTAACACGCTTCGTTTTTTACTGTTCTGTTAAATTATGAGGAATCCAACGACAAACTAATTTTTTATATGCCGTTCTTCGTGAATAATTTTATATATAGCTGCAGATCCAATGTTAAGTTCTTTCTGTATATTTTGGTAAGTACAACGATTATCATTCACTAACATTTTTTGAATGACTGACGCATTTTCTGGGACTACAGCTGACAAAGGCCTTCCTGTGTGCTTTTCATCCAGGAGAGAATGTTGACCTCTTCTAAACTCTGTAAACCATCTGAATACAACGGCATGAGATGGAGCATCATTTGCCTATGCTATTTGTAGACGTTGGAGACGTTCTTCTTGATTTAGCCTCACATTAAAATCATAAAAAATCATAGCTCGATAATGCTCTCCATTTTCTTTTCTTTCAAAATTCATTCCACGACAGCTAAATTGTAATTGTTGCCATAAATTATCGCCTGCGGACATAAAAGAGTTCAAATTTAAATATCCGACCAATAATATTTTTCGTAGGCCGTAATTGATTCCAATATATGCCAATATATATCAAAATATATGCCAATATACCTTTACATCTTATATTCTCGTACATTAGAAGATACACTCATGCATTTGCAGAAGATTACTAGTATCAATAATCCCTGAATCAATAATCCCGAAAATATTAATAATAATAATGTTTAAACCTGAAGACCGTAATTGATATTATCCAGTCAAAAATGCAATGTCAATGAAGCTTATTTTATATACAAAACATATCTTTATTATTCAAATCAGAAAAGATTTAATAAAAAACGTATGCCGCGTAAATACATTGGATTTAAATCCGTTGCTAAGCGGCATTTGCTTCAAATAAATTGGTTGAAACAATATCGTCTGAATAATGCTATCACCACAGAAGGTTTGGCGTTATTTTCGTCAATTTAGCACCATTTTAAAAAATCGCCAAATTTATCGTCACGTGGCACTATAGCACGGACAGTTGGCGACAAATTAACGAAACATCATCATAATACATTCCCCTAACAAAATACAATTAATTTCATTTATTAAACGCAATTTTATCAATTGCTTGATATTTTTATGGATTTACAAATATTTTTCTCAATTTGATGACATTTTAAAAGTTCGCTAAATGTGTTACTAAGTGGGACGGATGGACTGACGGACAAATGATACCGAAACATCATTTCGGTATTCTCTTCTAAAAAAAAAATTTAATTTCATCGATTTGCGCCGTTTCTATCAATTTGGCGACATTTCCGTCAATTTGGTAACGTTTAAATAAAGTTGTCAAGTTAACGATATCCCATGAAATTCGTAGCTTTGAATTTGCAGATCTGAAGAATAAAACGTCTTGATCACGTTTGTATATACTAAATGAAACCACTAAAATTGCATTAGAAGATATACACCTTCTATACTTTTTTTGTTTCAACAATCGGCTAAATAAGTTTATTGGCTAACCATAATATATGACTTTATTAGCAAAACACAATATACAAGCTTTAAAACTCTTTGCCAAAATAAATGAAAGTGATGTACGAAATCTGCAATAATTATAACTAAAGAAAAATCTAAACGTTCGTTTATAAGATATATTTTTATATCCATTTATTTATTATTCAAATCAAGAAATTAATAATAAAAATCAACTAAAATATTCAAATAATAATATAATAATAAAATAAACGAACACATAATAAAAATCCACGAACATAAGCGAACAATTGAATTTTCATCTTCATTTCCATCTACTGGTGGATAATTACCATTTAATGGGGCTTCTATATATATATATATGTCATCTACATCATCTTCATCTGTGGTCTCTTGTTCCGTGATTTGAGGAGACTTGTCCTTTTCCTCAAGGGAAGAAATTGAATGTTTGTTTTTATTTACATCGACCGCTGTTAAATCACCATTTGATATGGCTGCCTTTTTTTCTACATCATCCTTTTCTATGGACTCTTGATCTTTGATTTGAAAAGAATTATCTTTTTCATCAGGGGTTGGAATTGGGTATTCGTCTTTATTTTCATCGACCTCTGGATAAACACAATTTAATGGAACTGCCTTGTCATCTACATCATCTTCTTCTGTGGACTCCTGATCCGTGATTTGAGGAGATTTGTCCTTTTCCTCAAGGGAAGAAATTGAATGTTTGTTTTTATTTACTTCGACCGCTGTTAAATCACCATTTGATATGGCTGACGTTGTTTCAACATCATCCTCTTCTGTGGACTCTTGTTCTTTGATTTGAAGAGACTTATCGTTTTCATCAGGGGCTGGAATAGGGTATTCGTATTCATATTCATCGACCTCTAGATAATCACCATTAAATGGAACTGCCTTGTCATCTACATCATCCTCTTCCGTGGACTCTTGTTCCGTGATTTGGGGAGACTTGTCGTTTTCCTCAAGGGAAAAAATGGAATATTGATTTTCATTTATTTCGACCGCTGTTAAATCACCATTTGATATGGCTGCCTTTTTATCTAAATCATCCTCTTCTATGGACTCTTGTTCATTGATTTGAAGAGACTTGTCGTTTTCATCAGGGGCTGGAATTGGGTATTCGTCTTTACATTTATCGATCTCTGGATAATCATCATTTATTGGAACTGCCTTCTTCTCTACATCATCTTTTTCTGTGAACTCTTGTTCCGTGATTTGAGCAGACATGTCGTTTTCCTCAAGGGAAGAAATTGAATGTTTGTTTTTATTTACTTCGACCGCTGTTAAATCACCATTTGATATGACTGCCTTTTTTTCTACATCATCCTCTTCTATGGAGACTTGTTCTTTGATTTGAAGAGATGTATCGTTTTCATCAGGGGTTGGAATTGGGTATTCGTCTTTACATTTATCGATCTCTTGAGAATCACCATTTAATGGAACTGCCTTCTTATCTACATCATCTTCTGTGGGCTCTTGTTGCGTGATTTCGGGAGACTTTTCGTTTTCTTCAAGGGAAGAAATTGAATGCTTGTTTTTATATACTTCGACCACTGTTAAATCAGCATTTGATATAGCTACCTCTTTTTCTACATAATCCTCTTCTATGGACACTTGTTCTGGTATTTGAAGAGACTTGGCATTTTCATCAGGGATTGGAATTGGGTATTCGGTTTTACATTTATCAATCTCTGGAGAATCACCATTTAATGGAACTGCCTTCTTATCTGCATCATCTTCTTTTTTGGACTTTTGTTCCGTGATTTGAGGAGACTTGTCTTTTTCCTCAGGGGAAGAAATTGAATGTTTGTTTTTATTTATTTCGACCACTGTTAAATCACCATTTGATATAGCTACCTCTTCTTCTACATCATCCTCTTCTATGGACACTTGTTCTTTGATTTGAAGAGAATTATCTTTTTCTTCAGGGGTTGGAATTGGATATTCGTATTTATATTCATCGACCTCTGGATAAAAACCATTTAATGGAACTACCTTGTCATCTACATCATCTTCTTTTGTGGTCTCTTGTTCCGTGATTTGAGGAGACTTGTCCTTTTCCTCAAGGGAAGATATTGAATGTTTGTTTTCATTTACATCAACCGCTGTTAAATCACAATTTGATATGGCTGCCTTTTTTTCTACATCATCCTTTTCTATGGACACTTGATCTTTCATTTGAAGATAATTACCTTTTTCATCAGGGGTTGGAATTGGGTATTCGTCTTTATATTCATCGACCTCTGGATATATACAATTTAATGGAACTGCCATGTCATCTACATCATCTTCTTCTGTGGAATCTTGTTCCGTGATTTGAGGAGCCTTGTCCTTCTCCTCAAGCGAAGAAATTGCATGTTTGTTTTTATTTACTTCGACCGCTGTTAAGACACCATTTGATATGGCTGCCTTTTTTTCTACATCATCCTCTTCTCTGGACTCTTGATCTTTGATTTGAAGAGAATTATCTTTTTCATCAGGGGTTGGAAATGGGAATTCGTCTTTATATTCATCGACCTCTGGATAAACACCACTTAATGGAACTGCCTTGTCACATACATCATTTTCTTCTGTGGATTCTTGTTCCGTGATTTGAGGAGAATTGTCCTTTTCCTCAAAGGAAGAAATTGAATGTTTGTTTTTATTTACTTCGACCG
Organism: Amaurobius ferox; assembly: GCA_951213105.1. NCBI lineage: Eukaryota > Metazoa > Arthropoda > Arachnida > Araneae > Amaurobiidae > Amaurobius > Amaurobius ferox. Next base: position 90,217,812 of record OX578137.1, read on the forward strand.
CTGATAAATCACCATTTGAGATGGCTGCCTTTTTTTCTACAGCATCCTCTTCTATGGACTCCTGATCTTTGACGTGAAGAGAATTATCTTTTAAATCAGGGGTTGGAATTGGGTATTCGTCTTTATATTCATCGACCTCTGGATAAACACCATTTAATGGAACTGCCTTGTCATCTACATCATCTTCTTCTGTGGACTCTTGTTCCGTGATTTGAGGAGCCTTGTCCTTTTCCTCAAGGAAAGATATTGAATGTTTGTTTTTATTTACTTCGACCGCTGTTAAATCACCATTTAATACGGCTGCGTTTTTTTCTACATCATCCTTTTCTATGGACACTTGATCTTTGATTTGAAGAGAATTATCTTTTTCATCAGAGGTTGGAATTGGGAATTCGTCTTTATATTCATCGACCTCTGGATAAACACCATTTACTGGAACTGCCTTGTCATATACATCATCTTCTTCTGTAGACTTTTGTTCCGTGATTTGAGGAGACTTGTCCTTTTCCTCAAGGGAAGAAATTGAATGTTTGTTTTTATTTACTTCGACCGCTGTTAAATCACCATTTGATATCGCTGCCTTTTTTTCTATATCATCCTCTTCTATGGACTCTTGATCTTTGATTTGAAGATAATTATCTTTTTCATCAGGGGTTGGAATTGGGTATTCGTCTTTATATTCATCGACCTCTGGATAAACACCATTGAATGGAACTGCCTTGTCTTCCACATCATCTTCTTCTGCGGAATCTTGTTCCGTGATTTGAGGAGCCTTGTTCTTTTCCTCAAGCGAAGAAATTGCATGTTTCTTTTTATTTACTTCGACCGTTGTTAAATCACCATTTGATATGACTGCCTTTTTTTCTACATTATCCTCTTCTATGGACTCTTGATCTTTGATTTGAAGAGAATTATTTTTTTCATCAGGGGTTGGAATTGGATATTCGTTATTATATTCATCGACCTCTGGATAAACACTATTTAATGGAACTACCTTGTCATCTACATCATCTTCTTCTATGGTCTCTTGTTCCGTGATTTGAGGAGACTTGTCGTCTTCTTCAATTGAAGAAATTGATTGTTTGTTTTTATTTACATCGACCGCTATTAAATCACCATTTGAAATGGCTGCCTTTTTTTCTACATCATCCACTTCTATGGACTCTTGATCTTTGACTTGAAGAGAATTATCTTTTTCATCAGCGGTTGGAATTGGGTATTCGTATTTATATTCATCGATCTCTGGATAATCATCATTTATTGGAACTGCCTTCTTCTCTACATCATCTTTTTCTGTGAACTCTTGTTCCGTGATTTGAGCAGACATGTCGTTTTCCTCAAGGGAAGAAATTGAATGTTTGTTTTTATTTACTTCGACCGCTGTTAAATCACTATTTGACATGGCTGCCTTTTTATCTACATCATCCTCTTCTATGGACACTTGATCTTTAATTTGAAGAGAATTATCTTTTTCATGAGGGGTTGGAATTGTGTATTCGTATTTATATTCATCGACCTCAGGATAAACACCATTTAATGGAACTACCTTGTCATCTACATCATCTTTTTCTGTGGTCTCTTGTTCCGTGATTTGAGGAGACTTGACCTTTTCCTCAAGGGAAGAAATTGAATGTTTGTTTTTATTTACTTCGACCGCTGTTAAATCACCATTTGATATGGCTGCCTTTTTATCTACATCATCCTCTTCTATGGACACTTGATCTTTAATTTGAAGAGAATTATCTTTTTCATCAGGGATTGGAATTGGGTATTCGTATTTATATTCATCGACGTCTGGATAATCACCAGTTACTGAAACTGCCTTGTCATTTACTTCACCTTCTTCTGTGCACTCTTGTTCCGTGATTTGAGGAGACTTGTCCTTTTCCTCAAGGGAAGGAATTGAATGTTTGTTTTTATTTACTTCGACCGCTGTTAAATCACTATTTGACATGGCTGCCTTTTTATCTACATCATCCCCTTCTATGGACACTTGATCTTTAATTTGAAGAGAATTATCTTTTTCATCAGGGGTTGGAATTGGGTATTCGAATTTATATTCATCGATCTCTGGATAATCATAATTTATTGGAACTGCCTTCTTCTCTACATCATCTTTTTCTGTGAACTCTTGTTCCGTGATTTGAGCAGACATGTCGTTTTCCTCAAGGGAAGAAATTGAATGTTTTTTTTTATTTACTTCGACCGCTGTTAAATCACTATTTGACATGGCTGCCTTTTTATCTACATCATCCTCTTCTATGGACACGTGATCTTTAAATTGAAGAGAATTATCTTTTTCATCAGGGGTTGGAATTGGGTATTCGTCTTTACATTTATCGATCTCTGGATAATCATCATTTATTGGAACTGCCTTCTTCTCTACATCATCTTTTTCTGTGAACTCTTGTTCCGTGATTTGAGCAGACATGCCGATTTCCTCAAGGGAAGAAATTGAATGTTTGTTTTTATTTACTTCGACCGCTATTAAATCACCATTTGATATGACTGCCGTTTTTTCTACATCATCCTCTTCTATGGACACTTGTTCTTTGATTTGAAGGGACGTATTGTTTACATCAGGGGTTGGAAATGGGTATTCGTCTTTACATTTATGGATCTCTTGAGAATCACCATTTAATGGAACTGCCTTCTTATCTACATCATCTTCTGTGGGCTCTGGTTGCGTGATTTCGGGAGACTTTTCGTTTTCTTAAAGGGAAGAAATTGAATGCTTGTTTTTATATACTTCGACCACTGTTAAATCAGCATTTGATATAGCTACCTCTTTTTCTACATCATCCTTTTCTATGGACACTTGTTCTGTTATTTGAAGAGACTTAGCATTTTCACCAGGGATTGGAATTGGGTATTCGGTTTTACATTTATCGATCTCTGGAGAATCACCACTTAATGGAACTGCCTTGTCATATACATCATTTTCTTCTGTGGAATGTTGTTCCGTGATTTGAGAAGTATTGTCCTTTTCCTCAAGGGAAGAAATTGAATGTTTGTTTTCATTTTCATCAAATGCTGTTAAATCACCATTTGATATGGCTGCCTTTTTTTCTACATCATCCTTTTCTATGGACACTTGAACTTTCATTTGAAGATAATTACCTTTTTCATCAGGGGTTGGAATTGGGTATTCGTCTTTATATTCATCGACCTCTGGATATATACCATTTAATGGAACTGCCTTGTCATCTACATCATCTTCTTCTGTGGAATCTTGTTCCGTGATTTGAGGAGCCTTGTCCGTCTCCTCAAGCGAAGAAATTGCATGTTTGTTTATATTTACTTCGACCGCTGTTAAGACACCATTTGATATGGCTGCCTTTTTTTCTACATCATCCTCTTCTCTGGACTCTTGATCTTTGAATTGAAGAGAATTATCTTTTTCATCAGGGGTTGGAAATGGGAATTCGTCTTTATATTCATCGACCTCTGGATAAACACCACTTAATGGAACTGCCTTTTCATATACATCATTTTCTTCTGTGGATTCTTGTTCCGTGATTTGAGGAGAATTGTCCTTTACCTCAAAGGAAGAAATTGAATGTTTGTTTTTATTTACTTCGACCGCTGATAAATCACCATTTGAGATGGCTGCCTTTTTTTCTACATCATCCTCTTCTATGGACTCCTGATCTTTGACTTGAAGAGAATTATCTTTTTCATCAGGGGTTGGAATTGGGTATTCGTCTTTATATTCATCGACCTCTGGATAAACACCATTTAATGGAACTGCCTTGTCATCTACATCATCTTCTTCTGTGGACTCTTGTTCCGTGATTTGAAGAACCTTGTCCTTTTCCTCAAGGAAAGATATTGAATGTTTGTTTTTATTTACTTCGACAGCTGATAAATCACCATTTGATAAGGCTGCCTTTTTTTCTACATCATCCTCTTCTATGGACTCCTGATCTTTGACTTGAAGAGAATTATCTTTTTCATCAGGGGTTGGAATTGGGTATTCGTCTTTATATTCATCGACCTCTGGATAAACACCATTTAATGGAACTGCCTTGTCATCTACATCATCTTCTTCTGTGGACTTTTGTTCCGTGATTTGAGGAGCCTTGTCCATTTCCTCAAGCGAAGAAATTGCATGTTTGTTTTTATTTACTTCGACCGCTGTTAAATCACCCTTTAATAAGCCTGCGTTTTTTTCTACAACATCCTTTTCCATGGACACTTGATCTTTGATTTGAAGAGAATTATCTTTTTCATCAGAGGTTGGAATTGGGAAATCGTCTTTATATTCATCGACCTCTGGATAAACACCATTTACTGGAACTGCCTTGTCATCTACATCATCTTCTTCTGTAGACTTTTGTTCCGTGATTTGAGGAGACTTGTCCTTTTCCTCAAGGGAAGAAATTGAATGTTTTTTTTTTTTACTTCGACCGCTGTTAATTCACCATTTGATATGGAAACCTTTTTTTCTATATCATCCTCTTCTATGGACTCTTGATCTTTGATTTGAAGATAATTATCTTTTTCATCAGGGGTTGGAATTGGGTATTCGTCTTTATATTCATCTACCTCTGGATAAACACCATTGAATGGAACTGCCTTGTCATCCACGTCATCTTCTTCTGCGGAATCTTGTTCCGTGATTTGAGGAGCCTTGTCCTTTTCCTCAAGCGAAGAAATTGCATGTTTGTTTTTATTTACTTCGACCGCTGTTAAGTCAGCATTTGATATGACTCCCTTTTTTTCTGCATCATCCTCTTCTCTGGACTCCTGATCTTTGATTTGAAGAGAATTATCTTTTTCATCAGGGGTTGGAATTGGGAATTCGTCTTTATATTCATCGACCTCTGGATAAACACCACCTAATGGAATTGCCTTGTCATATACATCATTTTCTTCTGTGGACTCTTGTTCCGTAATTTGAGAAGAATTGTCCTTTTCCTCAAAGGAAGAAATTGAATGTTTGTTTTTATATACTTCGACCGCTGTTAAATCACCATTTGATAAGGCTGCCTTTTTTTCTACATCATCCTCTTCTATGGACACTTGATCTTTGATTTGAAGAGAATTATCTTTTTCATCAGAGGTTGGAATTGGGAATTCGTCTTTATATTCATCGACCTCTGGATAAACACCATTTACTGGAACTGCCTTGTCATCTACATCATATTCTTCTGTAGACTTTTGTTCCGTGATTTGAGGAGACTTGTCCTTTTCCTCAAGGGAAGAAATTGAATGTTTGTTTTTATTTACTTCGACCGCTGTTAAATCACCATTTGATATGGCTGCCTTTTTTTCTATATCATCCTCTTCTATGGACTCTTGATCTTTCATTTGAAGATAATTATCATTTTCATCAGGGGTTGGAATTGGGTATTCGTCTTTATATTCATCGACCTCTGGATAAACACCAGTTACTGAAACTGCCTTGTCATCTACTTCATCTTCTTCTGTAGACTCTTGTTCCGTGATTTGAGGAGACTTGTCCTTTTCCTCAAAGGAAGAAATTGAATGTTTGTTTTTATTTACTTCGACCGCTGTTAAATCACTATTTGACATGGCTGCCTTTTTATCTACATCATCCTCTTCTATGGACACTTGATCTTTAATTTGAAGAGAATTATCTTTTTCATCAGGGGTTGGAATTGGGTATTCGTCTTTACATTTATCGATCTCTGGATAATGATCATTTATTGGAACTGCCTTCTTCTCTACATCATCTTTTTCTGTGAACTCTTGTTCCGTGATTTGAGCAGACATGTCGTTTTCCTCAAGGGAAGAAATTGAATGTTTGTTTTTATTTACTTCGACCGCTGTTAAATCACCATTTGATATGACTGCCTTTTTTTCTACATCATCCTCCTCTATGGACACTTGTTCTGTTATTTGAAGAGACTTAGCATTTTCATCAGGAATTGGAAATGGGTATTCGGTTTTACATTTATCGATCTCTGGAGAATCACCATTTAATGGAACTGCCTTCTTATGTGCATCATCTACTTCTTTGGACTTTTGTTCCGTGATTTGAGGAGACTTGTCTTTTTCCTCAGGGGAAGAAATTGAATGTTTGTTTTTATTTATTTCGACCACTGTTAAATCACCATTTGATATAGCTACCTCTTCTTCTACATCATCCCCTTCTATGGACACTTGTTCTTTGATTTGAAGAGAATTATCTTTTTCATCAGGGGTTGGAATTGGATATTCGTATATATATTCATCGACCTCTGGATAAAAACCATTTAATGGAACTTCCTTGTCATCTACATCATCTTCTTTTGTGGTCTCTTGTTTCGTGATTTGAGGAGACTTGTCCTTTTCCTCAAGGGAAGAAATTGAATGTTTGTTTTCATTTTCATCGACCGCTGTTAAATCACCATTTGATATGGCTGCCTTTATTTCTACATCATCCTTTTCTATGGACACTTGATCTTTCATTTGAAGATAATTACCTTTTTCATCAGAGGTTGGAATTGGGTATTCGTCTTTATATTCATCGACCTCTGGATATATACCATTTAATGGAACTGCCTTGTCATCTGCATCATCTTCTTCTGTGGAATCTTGTTCCGTGATTTGAGGATCCTTGTCCTTCTCCTCAAGCGAAGAAATTGCATGTTTGTTTTTAATTACTTCGACCGCTGATAAATCACAATTTGAGATGGCTGCCTTTTTTTCTACATCATCCTCTTCTATGGAATCCTTATCTTTGACTTGAAGAGAATTATCTTTTTCATCAGGGGTTGGAATTGGGTATTCGTCTATATATTCATCGACCTCTGGATAAACACCATTTAATGGAACTGCCTTGTCATCTACATCATCTTCTTCTGTGGACTCTTGTTCCGTGATTTGAGGAGCCTTGTCCTTTTCCTCAAGGAAAGATATTGAATGTTTGTTTTTATTTTCTTCGACCGCTGTTAAATCACCATTTAATAAGCCTGCGTTTTTTTCTACATCATCCTTTTCTATGGACACTTGATTTTTGATTTGAAGAGAATTATCTTTTTCATCAGAGGTTAGAATTGGGAATTCGTCTTTATATTCATCGACCTCTGGATAAGCACCATTGAATGGAACTGCCTTGTCATCCACATCATCTTCTTCTGTAGACTTTTGTTCCGTGATTTGAGGAGACTTGTCCTTTTCCTCAAGGGAAGAAATTGAATGTTTTTTTTTTTTTACTTCGACCGCTGTTAATTCACCATTTGATATGGAAACCTTTTTTTCTATATCATCCTCTTCTATGGACTCTTGATCTTTGATTTGAAGATAATTATCTTTTTCATCAGGGGTTGGAATTGGGTATTCGTCTTTATATTCATCTACCTCTGGATAAACACCATTGAATGGAACTGCCTTGTCATCCACGTCATCTTCTGCGGAATCTTGTTCCGTGATTTGAGGAGCCTTGTCCTTTTCCTCAAGCGAAGAAATTGCATGTTTGTTTTTATTTACTTCGACCGCTGTTAAGTCAGCATTTGATATGACTCCCTTTTTTTCTGCATCATCCTCTTCTCTGGACTCCTGATCTTTGATTTGAAGAGAATTATCTTTTTCATCAGGGGTTGGAATTGGGAATTCGTCTTTATATTCATCGACCTCTGGATAAACACCACCTAAAGGAATTGCCTTGTCATATACATCATTTTCTTCTGTGGACTCTTGTTCCGTAATTTGAGAAGAATTGTCCTTTTCCTCAAAGGAAGAAATTGAATGTTTGTTTTTATATACTTCGACCGCTGTTAAATCACCATTTGATAAGGCTGCCTTTTTTTCTACATCATCCTCTTCTATGGACACTTGATCTTTGATTTGAAGAGAATTATCTTTTTCATCAGAGGTTGGAATTGGGAATTCGTCTTTATATTCATCGACCTCTGGATAAACACCATTTACTGGAACTGCCTTGTCATCTACATCATATTCTTCTGTAGACTTTTGTTCCGTGATTTGAGGAGACTTGTCCTTTTCCTCAAGGGAAGAAATTGAATGTTTGTTTTTATTTACTTCGACCGCTGTTAAATCACCATTTGATATGGCTGCCTTTTTTTCTATATCATCCTCTTCTATGGACTCTTGATCTTTCATTTGAAGATAATTATCTTTTTCATCAGGGGTTGGAATTGGGTATTCGTCTTTATATTCATCGACCTCTGGATAAACACCAGTTACTGAAACTGCCTTGTCATCTACTTCATCTTCTTCTGTGGACTCTTGTTCCGTGATTTGAGGAGACTTGTCCTTTTCCTCAATGGAAGAAATTGAATGTTTGTTTTTATTTACTTCGACCGCTGTTAAATCACTATTTGACATGGCTGCCTTTTTATCTACATCATCCTCTTCTATGGACACTTGATCTTTAATTTGAAGAGAATTATCTTTTTCATCAGGGGTTGGAATTGGGTATTCGTCTTTACATTTATCGATCTCTGGATAATGATCATTTATTGGAACTGCCTTCTTCTCTACATCATCTTTTTCTGTGAACTCTTGTTCCGTGATTTGAGCAGACATGTCGTTTTCCTCAAGGGAAGAAATTGAATGTTTGTTTTTATTTACTTCGACCGCTGTTAAATCACCATTTGATATGACTGCCTTTTTTTCTACATCATCCTCCTCTATGGACACTTGTTCTGTTATTTGAAGAGACTTAGCATTTTCATCAGGAATTGGAAATGGGTATTCGGTTTTACATTTATCGATCTCTGGAGAATCACCATTTAATGGAACTGCCTTCTTATGTGCATCATCTACTTCTTTGGACTTTTGTTCCGTGATTTGAGGAGACTTGTCTTTTTCCTCAGGGGAAGAAATTGAATGTTTGTTTTTATTTATTTCGACCACTGTTAAATCACCATTTGATATAGCTACCTCTTCTTCTACATCATCCACTTCTATGGACACTTGTTCTTTGATTTGAAGAGAATTATCTTTTTCATCATTGGTTGGAATTGGATATTCGTATATATATTCATCGACCTCTGGATAAAAACCATTTAATGGAACTTCCTAGTCATCTACATCATCTTCTTTTGTGGTCTCTTGTTTCGTGATTTGAGGAGACTTGTCCTTTTCCTCAAGGGAAGAAATTGAATGTTTGTTTTCATTTACATCGACCGCTGTTAAATCACCATTTGATATGGCTGCCTTTATTTCTACATCATCCTTTTCTATGGACACTTGATCTTTCATTTGAAGATAATTACCTTTTTCATCAGGGGTTGGAATTGGGTATTCGTCTTTATATTCCTCGACCTCTGGATATATACCATTTAATGGAACTGCCTTGTCATCTGCATCATCTTCTTCTGTGGAATCTTGTTCCGTGATTTGAGGATCCTTGTCCTTCTCCTCATGCGAAGAAATTGCATGTTTGTTTTTATTTACTTCGACCGCTGATAAATCACCATTTGAGATGGCTGCCTTTTTTTCTACATCATCCTCTTCTATGGACTCCTTATCTTTGACTTGAAGAGAATTATCTTTTTCATCAGGGGTTGGAATTGGGTATTCGTCTATATATTCATCGACCTCTGGATAAACACCATTTAATGGAACTGCCTTGTCATCTACATCATCTTCTTCTGTGGACTCTTGTTCCGTGATTTGAGGAGCCTTGTCCTTTTCCTCAAGGAAAGATATTGAATGTTTGTTTTTATTTTCTTCGACCGCTGTTAAATCACCATTTAATAAGCCTGCGTTTTTTTCTACATCATCCTTTTCTATGGACACTTGATCTTTGATTTGAAGAGAATTATCTTTTTCATCAGAGGTTAGAATTGGGAATTCGTCTTTATATTCATCGACCTCTGGATAAACACCATTGAATGGAACTGCCTTGTCATCCACATCATCTTCTTCTGCGGAATCTTGTTCCGTGATTTGAGGAGCCTTGTCCTTTTCCTCAAGCAAAGAAATTGCATGTTTGTTTTTATTTATTTCAACCGCTGTTAACTCAGCATTTGATATGACTCCCTTTTTTTCTGCATCATCCTCTTCTCTGGACTCCTGATCTTTGATTTGAAGAGAATTATCTTTTTCATCAGGGTTTGGAATTGGGAATTCGTCTTTATATTCATCGACCTCGGGATAAACACCACTTAATGGAATTCCCTTGTCATATACATCATTTTCTTCTGTGGACTCTTGTTCCGTGATTTGAGAAGAATTGTCCTTTTCCTCAAAGGAAGAAATTGAATGTTTGTTTTTATATACTTCGACCGCTGTTAAATCACCATTTGATAAGGCTGCCTTTTTTTCTACATCATCCACTTCTATGTACTCTTGATCTTTGACTTGAAGAGAATTATCTTTTTCATCAGGGGTTGGAATTGGGTATTCGTATTTATATTCATCGACCTCAGGATAAACACCATTTAATGGAACTGCCTTGTCATCTACATCATCTTCTTCTGTGGACTCTTGTTCCCTGGTTTGAGGAGCCTTGTCCTTTTCCTCAAGGAAAGATATTGAATGTTTGTTTTTATTTACTTCGACCGCTGTTAAATCCCCATTTAATAAGGCTGCCTTTTCTTCTACATCATCCTTTTCTATGGACACTTGATCTATGATTTGAAGAGAATTATCTTTTTCTTCAGAGGTTGGAATTGGGAATTCGTCTTTATATTCATCGACCTCTGGATAAACACCATTTATTGGAACTGCCTTGTCATCTACATCATCTTCTTCTGTAGGCTTTTGTTCCGTGATTTGAGGAGACTTGTCCTTTTCCTCAAGGGAAGAAATTGAATGTTTGTTTTTATTTACTTCGACCGCTGTTAAGTCAGCATTTGATATGACTCCCTTTTTTTCTGCATCATCCTCTTCTCTGGACTCCTGATCTTTGATTTGAAGAGAATTATCTTTTTCATCAGGGGTTGAAATTGGGAATTTGTCTTTATATTCATCGACCTCTGGATAAACACCACTTAATGGAACTGCCTTGTCATATACATCATTTTCTTCTGTGGAATCTTGTTCCGTGATTTGAGAAGAATTGTCCTTTTCCTCAAAGGAAGAAATTGAATGTTTGTTTTTATTTACTTCGACCGCTGTTAAATCACCATTTGATAAGGCTGCCTTTTTTTCTACATCATCCACTTCTATGGACTCTTGATCTTTGACTTGTAGAGAATTATCTTTTTCATCAGGGGTTGGAATTGGGTATTCGTATTTATATTCATCGACCTCAGGATAAACACCATTTAATGGAACTGCTTTGTCATCTACATCATCTTCTTCTGTGGACTCTTGTTCCGTGATTTGAGGAGCCTTGTCCTTCTCCTCATGCGAAGAAATTGCATGTTTGTTTTTATTTACTTCGACCGCTGATAAATCACCATTTGAGATGGCTGCCTTTTTTTCTACATCATCCTCTTCTATGGACTCCTTATCTTTGACTTGAAGAGAATTATCTTTTTCATCAGGGGTTGGAATTGGGTATTCGTCTATATATTCATCGACCTCTGGATAAACACCATTTAATGGAACTGCCTTGTCATCTACATCATCTTCTTCTGTGGACTCTTGTTCCGTGATTTGAGGAGCCTTGTCCTTTTCCTCAAGGAAAGATATTGAATGTTTGTTTTTATTTTCTTCGACCGCTGTTAAATCACCATTTAATAAGCCTGCGTTTTTTTCTACATCATCCTTTTCTATGGACACTTGATCTTTGATTTGAAGAGAATTATCTTTTTCATCAGAGGTTAGAATTGGTTATTCGTCTTTATATTCATCGACCTCTGGATAAACACCATTGAATGGAACTGCCTTGTCATCCACATCATCTTCTTCTGCGGAATCTTGTTCCGTGATTTGAGGAGCCTTGTCCTTTTCCTCAAGCAAAGAAATTGCATGTTTGTTTTTATTTATTTCAACCGCTGTTAACTCAGCATTTGATATGACTCCCTTTTTTTCTGCATCATCCTCTTCTCTGGACTCCTGATCTTTGATTTGAAGAGAATTATCTTTTTCATCAGGGTTTGGAATTGGGAATTCGTCTTTATATTCATCGACCTCGGGATAAACACCACTTAATGGAATTCCCTTGTCATATACATCATTTTCTTCTGTGGACTCTTGTTCCGTGATTTGAGAAGAATTGTCCTTTTCCTCAAAGGAAGAAATTGAATGTTTGTTTTTATATACTTCGACCGCTGTTAAATCACCATTTGATAAGGCTGCCTTTTTTTCTACATCATCCACTTCTATGTACTCTTGATCTTTGACTTGAAGAGAATTATCTTTTTCATCAGGGGTTGGAATTGGGTATTCGTATTTATATTCATCGACCTCAGGATAAACACCATTTAATGGAACTGCCTTGTCATCTACATCATCTTCTTCTGTGGACTCTTGTTCCCTGGTTTGAGGAGCCTTGTCCTTTTTCTCAAGGAAAGATATTGAATGTTTGTTTTTATTTACTTCGACCGCTGTTAAATCCCCATTTAATAAGGCTGCCTTTTCTTCTACATCATCCTTTTCTATGGACACTTGATCTATGATTTGAAGAGAATTATCTTTTTCTTCAGAGGTTGGAATTGGGAATTCGTCTTTATATTCATCGACCTCTGGATAAACACCATTTATTGGAACTGCCTTGTCATCTACATCATCTTCTTCTGTAGGCTTTTGTTCCGTGATTTGAGGAGACTTGTCCTTTTCCTCAAGGGAAGAAATTGAATGTTTGTTTTTATTTACTTCGACCGCTGTTAAGTCAGCATTTGATATGACTCCCTTTTTTTCTGCATCATCCTCTTCTCTGGACTCCTGATCTTTGATTTGAAGAGAATTATCTTTTTCATCAGGGGTTGAAATTGGGAATTTGTCTTTATATTCATCGACCTCTGGATAAACACCACTTAATGGAACTGCCTTGTCATATACATCATTTTCTTCTGTGGAATCTTGTTCCGTGATTTGAGAAGAATTGTCCTTTTCCTCAAAGGAAGAAATTGAATGTTTGTTTTTATTTACTTCGACCGCTGTTAAATCACCATTTGATAAGGCTGCCTTTTTTTCTACATCATCCACTTCTATGGACTCTTGATCTTTGACTTGTAGAGAATTATCTTTTTCATCAGGGGTTGGAATTGGGTATTCGTATTTATATTCATCGACCTCAGGATAAACACCATTTAATGGAACTGCTTTGTCATCTACATCATCTTCTTCTGTGGACTCTTGTTCCGTGATTTGAGGAGCCTTGTCCTTTTCCTCAAGGAAAGATATTGAATGTTTTTTTTATTTACTTCGACCGCTGTTAAATCACCATTTAATAAGGCTGCCTTTTCTTCTACATCATCCTTTTCTATGGACTCTTGATCTATGATTTGAAGAGAATTATCTTTTTCTTCAGAGGTTGGAATTGGGCATTCGTCTATATAATCTTCGACCTCTGGATAAACACCATTTAATGGAACTACCTTGTCATCTACATCATCTTTTTCTGTGGTCTCTTGTTCCGTGATTTGAGGAGACTTGACCTTTTCCTCAATGGAAGAAATTGAATGTTTGTTTTTTTTTACTTCGACCGCTGTTAAATCACCATTTGATATGGCTGCCTTTTTATCTACATATTCCTCTTCTATGGACACTTGATCTTTAATTTGAAGAGAATTATCTTTTTCATGAGGGGTTGGAATTGTGTATTCGTATTTATATTCATCGACCTCAGGATAAACACCATTTAATGAAACTACCTTGTCATCTACATCATCTTTTTCTGTGGTCTCTTGTTCCGTGATTTGAGGAGACTTGACCTTTTCCTCAAGGGAAGAAATTGAATGTTTGTTTTTATTTACTTCGACCGCTGTTAAATCACCATTTGATATGGCTGCCTTTTTATCTACATCATCCTCTTCTATGGACACTTGATCTTTAATTTGAAGAGAATTATCTTTTTCATGAGGGGTTGGAATTGTGTATTCGTATTTATATTCATCGACCTCAGGATAAACACCATTTAATGGAACTACCTTGTCATCTACATCATCTTTTTCTGTGGTCTCTTGTTCCGTGATTTGAGGAGACTTGACCTTTTCCTCAAGGGAAGAAATTGAATGTTTGTTTTTATTTACTTCGACCGCTGTTAAATCACCATTTGATATGGCTGCCTTTTTATCTACATCATCCTCTTCTATGGACACTTGATCTTTAATTTGAAGAGAATTATCTTTTTCATGAGGGGTTGGAATTGTGTATTCGTATTTATATTCATCGACCTCAGGATAAACACCATTTAATGGAACTACCTTGTCATCTACATCATCTTTTTCTGTGGTCTCTTGTTCCGTGATTTGAGGAGACTTGACCTTTTCCTCAAGGTAAGAAATTGAATGTTTGTTTTTATTTACTTCGACCGCTGTTAAATCACCATTTGATATGGCTGCCTTTTTATCTACATCATCCTCTTCTATGGACACTTGATCTTTAATTTGAAGAGAATTATCTTTTTCATGAGGGGTTGGAATTGTGTATTCGTATTTATATTCATCGACCTCAGGATAAACACCATTTAATGGAACTACCTTGTCATCTACATCATCTTTTTCTGTGGTCTCTTGTTCCGTGATTTGAGGAGACTTGTCCTTTTCCTCAATGGAAGAAATTGAATGTTTGTTTTTATTTACTTCGACCGCTGTTAAATCACCATTTGATATGGCTGCCTTTTTATCTACATCATCCTCTTCTATGGACACTTGATCTTTAATTTGAAGAGAATTATCTTTTTCATGAGGGGTTGGAATTGTGTATTCGTATTTATATTTATCGACCTCAGGATAAACACCATTTAATGGAACTACTTTGTCATCTACATCATCTTTTTCTGTGGTCTCTTGTTCCGTGATTTGAGGAGACTTGTCCTTTTCCTCAATGGAAGAAATTGAATGTTTGTTTTTATTTACTTCGACCGCTGTTAAATCACCATTTGATATGGCTGCCTTTTTATCTACATCATCCTCTATCTACATCCTTTATCTACATCATCCTCTATGGACACTTGATCTTTAATTTGAAGAGAATTATCTTTTTCATGAGGGGTTGGAATTGTGTATTCGTATTTATATTCATCGACCTTAGGATAAACACCATTTAATGGAACTACCTTGTCATCTACATCATCTTTTTCTGTGGTCTCTTGTTCCGTGATTTGAGGAGACTTGTCCTTTTCCTCAATGGAAGAAATTGAATGTTTGTTTTTATTTACTTCGACCGCTGTTAAATCACCATTTGATATGGCTGCCTTTTTATCTACATCATCCTCTTCTATGGACACTTGATCTTTAATTTGAAGAGAATTATCTTTTTCATGAGGGGTTGGAATTGTGTATTCGTATTTATATTCATCGACCTCAGGATAAACACCATTTAATGGAACTACCTTGTCATCTACATCATCTTTTTCTGTGGTCTCTTGTTCCGTGATTTGAGGAGACTTGACCTTTTCCTCAAGGGAAGAAATTGAATGTTTGTTTTTATTTACTTCGACCGCTGTTAAATCACCATTTGATATGGCTGCCTTTTTATCTACATCATCCTCTTCTATGGACACTTGATCTTTAATTTGAAGAGAATTATCTTTTTCATGAGGGGTTGGAATTGTGTATTCGTATTTATATTCATCGACCTCAGGATAAACACCATTTAATGGAACTACCTTGTCATCTACATCATCTTTTTCTGTGGTCTCTTGTTCCGTGATTTGAGGAGACTTGACCTTTTCCTCAAGGGAAGAAATTGAATGTTTGTTTTTATTTACTTCGACCGCTGTTAAATCACCATTTGATATGGCTGCCTTTTTATCTACATCATCCTCTTCTATGGACACTTGATCTTTAATTTGAAGAGAATTATCTTTTTCATGAGGGGTTGGAATTGTGTATTCGTATTTATATTCATCGACCTCAGGATAAACACCATTTAATGGAACTACCTTGTCATCTACATCATCTTTTTCTGTGGTCTCTTGTTCCGTGATTTGAGGAGACTTGACCTTTTCCTCAAGGGAAGAAATTGAATGTTTGTTTTTATTTACTTCGACCGCTGTTAAATCACCATTTGATATGGCTGCCTTTTTATCTACATCATCCTCTTCTATGGACACTTGATCTTTAATTTGAAGAGAATTATCTTTTTCATGAGGGGTTGGAATTGTGTATTCGTATTTATATTCATCGACCTCAGGATAAACACCATTTAATGGAACTACCTTGTCATCTACATCATCTTTTTCTGTGGTCTCTTGTTCCGTGATTTGAGGAGACTTGACCTTTTCCTCAAGGGAAGAAATTGAATGTTTGTTTTTATTTACTTCGACCGCTGTTAAATCACCATTTGATATGGCTGCCTTTTTATCTACATCATCCTCTTCTATAGACACTTGATCTTTAATTTGAAGAGAATTATCTTTTTCATGAGGGGTTGGAATTGTGTATTCGTATTTATATTCATCGACCTCAGGATAAACACCATTTAATGGAATTACCTTGTCATCTACATCATCTTTTTCTGTGGTCTCTTGTTCCGTGATTTGAGGAGACTTGACCTTTTCTTCAAGGGAAGAAATTGAATGTTTGTTTTTATTTACTTCGACCGCTGTTAAATCACCATTTGATATGGCTGCCTTTTTATCTACATCATCCTCTTCTATGGACACTTGATCTTTAATTTGAAGAGAATTATCTTTTTCATGAGGGGTTGGAATTGTGTATTCGTATTTATATTCATCGACCTCAGGATAAACACCATTTAATGGAACTACCTTGTCATCTACATCATCTTTTTCTATGGTCTCTTGTTCCGTGATTTGAGGAGACTTGACTTTTTCCTCAAGGGAAGAAATTGAATGTTTGTTTTTATTTACTTCGACCGCTGTTAAATCACCATCTGATATGGCTGCCTTTTTATCTACATCATCCTCTTCTATGGACACTTGATCTTTAATTTGAAGAGAATTATCTTTTTCATGAGGGGTTGGAATTGTGTATTCGTATTTATATTCATCGACCTCAGGATAAACACCATTTAATGGAACTACCTTGTCATCTACATCATCTTTTTCTGTGGTCTCTTGTTCCGTGATTTGAGGAGACTTGACCTTTTCCTCAAGGGAAGAAATTGAATGTTTGTTTTTATTTACTTCGACCGCTGTTAAATCACCATTTGATATGGCTGCCTTTTTATCTACATATTCCTCTTCTATGGACACTTGATCTTTAATTTGAAGAGAATTATCTTTTTCATGAGGGGTTGGAATTGTGTATTCGTATTTATATTCATCGACCTCAGGATAAACACCATTTAATGAAACTACCTTGTCATCTACATCATCTTTTTCTGTGGTCTCTTGTTCCGTGATTTGAGGAGACTTGACCTTTTCCTCAAGGGAAGAAATTGAATGTTTGTTTTTATTTACTTCGACCGCTGTTAAATCACCATTTGATATGGCTGCCTTTTTATTTACATCATCCTCTTCTATGGACACTTGATCTTTAATTTGAAGAGAATTATCTTTTTCATGAGGGGTTGGAATTGTGTATTCGTATTTATATTCATCGACCTCAGGATAAACACCATTTAATGGAACTACCTTGTCATCTACATCATCTTTTTCTGTGGTCTCTTGTTCCGTGATTTGAGGAGACTTGACCTTTTCCTCAAGGGAAGAAATTGAATGTTTGTTTTTATTTACTTCGACCGCTGTTAAATCACCATTTGATATGGCTGCCTTTTTATCTACATCATCCTCTTCTATGGACACTTGATCTTTAATTTGAAGAGAATTATCTTTTTCATGAGGGGTTGGAATTGTGTATTCGTATTTATATTCATCGACCTCAGGATAAACACCATTTAATGGAACTACCTTGTCATCTACATCATCTTTTTCTGTGGTCTCTTGTTCCGTGATTTGAGGAGACTTGACCTTTTCCTCAAGGGAAGAAATTGAATGTTTGTTTTTATTTACTTCGACCGCTGTTAAATCACCATTTGATATGGCTGCCTTTTTATCTACATCATCCTCTTCTATGGACACTTGATCTTTAATTTGAAGAGAATTATCTTTTTCGTGAGGGGTTGGAATTGTGTATTCGTATTTATATTCATCGACCTCAGGATAAACACCATTTAATGGAACTACCTTGTCATCTACATCATCTTTTTCTGTGGTCTCTTGTTCCGTGATTTGAGGAGACTTGTCCTTTTCCTCAATGGAAGAAATTGAATGTTTGTTTTTATTTACTTCGACCGCTGTTAAATCACCATTTGATATGGCTGCCTTTTTATCTACATCATCCTCTTCTATGGACACTTGATCTTTAATTTGAAGAGAATTATCTTTTTCATGAGGGGTTGGAATTGTGTATTCGTATTTATATTCATCGACCTCAGGATAAACACCATTTAATGGAACTACCTTGTCATCTACATCATCTTTTTCTGTGGTCTCTTGTTCCGTGATTTGAGGAGACTTGTCCTTTTCCTCAATGGAAGAAATTGAATGTTTGTTTTTATTTATTTCGACCGCTGTTAAATCACCATTTGATATGGCTGCCTTTTTATCTACATCATCCTCTTCTATGGACACTTGATCTTTAATTTGAAGAGAATTATCTTTTTCATGAGGGGTTGGAATTGTGTATTCGTATTTATATTCATCGACCTTAGGATAAACACCATTTAATGGAACTACCTTGTCATCTACATCATCTTTTTCTGTGGTCTCTTGTTCCGTGATTTGAGGAGACTTGTCCTTTTCCTCAATGGAAGAAATTGAATGTTTGTTTTTATTTACTTCGACCGCTGTTAAATCACCATTTGATATGGCTGCCTTTTTATCTACATCATCCTCTTCTATGGACACTTGATCTTTAATTTGAAGAGAATTATCTTTTTCATGAGGGGTTGGAATTGTGTATTCGTATTTATATTCATCGACCTCAGGATAAACACCATTTAATGGAACTACCTTGTCATCTACATCATCTTTTTCTGTGGTCTCTTGTTCCGTGATTTGAGGAGACTTGACCTTTTCCTCAAGGGAAGAAATTGAATGTTTGTTTTTATTTACTTCGACCGCTGTTAAATCACCATTTGATATGGCTGCCTTTTTATCTACATCATCCTCTTCTATGGACACTTGATCTTTAATTTGAAGAGAATTATCTTTTTCATGAGGGGTTGGAATTGTGTATTCGTATTTATATTCATCGACCTCAGGATAAACACCATTTAATGGAACTACCTTGTCATCTACATCATCTTTTTCTGTGGTCTCTTGTTCCGTGATTTGAGGAGACTCGACCTTTTCCTCAAGGGAAGAAATTGAATGTTTGTTTTTATTTACTTCGACCGCTGTTAAATCACCATTTGATATGGCTGCCTTTTTATCTACATATTCCTCTTCTATGGACACTTGATCTTTAATTTGAAGAGAATTATCTTTTTCATGAGGGGTTGGAATTGTGTATTCGTATTTATATTCATCGACCTCAGGATAAACACCATTTAATGAAACTACCTTGTCATCTACATCATCTTTTTCTGTGGTCTCTTGTTCCGTGATTTGAGGAGACTTGACCTTTTCCTCAAGGGAAGAAATTGAATGTTTGTTTTTATTTACTTCGACCGCTGTTAAATCACCATTTGATATGGCTGCCTTTTTATTTACATCATCCTCTTCTATGGACACTTGATCTTTAATTTGAAGAGAATTATCTTTTTCATGAGGGGTTGGAATTGTGTATTCGTATTTATATTCATCGACCTCAGGATAAACACCATTTAATGGAACTACCTTGTCATCTACATCATCTTTTTCTGTGGTCTCTTGTTCCGTGATTTGAGGAGACTTGACCTTTTCCTCAAGGGAAGAAATTGAATGTTTGTTTTTATTTACTTCGACCGCTGTTAAATCACCATTTGATATGGCTGCCTTTTTATCTACATCATCCTCTTCTATGGACACTTGATCTTTAATTTGAAGAGAATTATCTTTTTCATGAGGGGTTGGAATTGTGTATTCGTATTTATATTCATCGACCTCAGGATAAACACCATTTAATGGAACTACCTTGTCATCTACATCATCTTTTTCTGTGGTCTCTTGTTCCGTGATTTGAGGAGACTTGACCTTTTCCTCAAGGGAAGAAATTGAATGTTTGTTTTTATTTACTTCGACCGCTGTTAAATCACCATTTGATATGGCTGCCTTTTTATCTACATCATCATCTTCTATGGACACTTGATCTTTAATTTGAAGAGAATTATCTTTTTCGTGAGGGGTTGGAATTGTGTATTCGTATTTATATTCATCGACCTCAGGATAAACACCATTTAATGGAACTACCTTGTCATCTACATCATCTTTTTCTGTGGTCTCTTGTTCCGTGATTTGAGGAGACTTGTCCTTTTCCTCAATGGAAGAAATTGAATGTTTGTTTTTATTTACTTCGACCGCTGTTAAATCACCATTTGATATGGCTGCCTTTTTATCTACATCATCCTCTTCTATGGACACTTGATCTTTAATTTGAAGAGAATTATCTTTTTCATGAGGGGTTGGAATTGTGTATTCGTATTTATATTCATCGACCTCAGGATAAACACCATTTAATGGAACTACCTTGTCATCTACATCATCTTTTTCTGTGGTCTCTTGTTCCGTGATTTGAGGAGACTTGTCCTTTTCCTCAATGGAAGAAATTGAATGTTTGTTTTTATTTATTTCGACCGCTGTTAAATCACCATTTGATATGGCTGCCTTTTTATCTACATCATCCTCTTCTATGGACACTTGATCTTTAATTTGAAGAGAATTATCTTTTTCATGAGGGGTTGGAATTGTGTATTCGTATTTATATTCATCGACCTTAGGATAAACACCATTTAATGGAACTACCTTGTCATCTACATCATCTTTTTCTGTGGTCTCTTGTTCCGTGATTTGAGGAGACTTGTCCTTTTCCTCAATGGAAGAAATTGAATGTTTGTTTTTATTTACTTCGACCGCTGTTAAATCACCATTTGATATGGCTGCCTTTTTATCTACATCATCCTCTTCTATGGACACTTGATCTTTAATTTGAAGAGAATTATCTTTTTCATGAGGGGTTGGAATTGTGTATTCGTATTTATATTCATCGACCTCAGGATAAACACCATTTAATGGAACTACCTTGTCATCTACATCATCTTTTTCTGTGGTCTCTTGTTCCGTGATTTGAGGAGACTTGACCTTTTCCTCAAGGGAAGAAATTGAATGTTTGTTTTTATTTACTTCGACCGCTGTTAAATCACCATTTGATATGGCTGCCTTTTTATCTACATCATCCTCTTCTATGGACACTTGATCTTTAATTTGAAGAGAATTATCTTTTTCATGAGGGGTTGGAATTGTGTATTCGTATTTATATTCATCGACCTCAGGATAAACACCATTTAATGGAACTACCTTGTCATCTACATCATCTTTTTCTGTGGTCTCTTGTTCCGTGATTTGAGGAGACTTGACCTTTTCCTTAAGGGAAGAAATTGAATGTTTGTTTTTATTTACTTCGACCGCTGTTAAATCACCATTTGATATGGCTGCCTTTTTATCTACATCATCCTCTTCTATGGACTCTTGATCTTTAATTTGAAGAGAATTATCTTTTTCATGAGGGGTTGGAATTGTGTATTCGTATTTATATTCATCGACCTCAGGATAAACACCATTTAATGGAACTACCTTGTCATCTACATCATCTTTATCTGTGGTCTCTTGTTCCGTGATTTGAGGAGACTTGACCTTTTCCTCAAGGGAAGAAATTGAATGTTTGTTTTTATTTACTTCGACCGCTGTTAAATCACCATTTGATATGGCTGCCTTTTTATCTACATCATCCTCTTCTATGGACAATTGATCTTTAATTTGAAGAGAATTATCTTTTTCATGAGGGGTTGGAATTGTGTATTCGTATTTATATTCATCGACCTCAGGATAAACACCATTTAATGGAACTACCTTGTCATCTACATCATCTTTTTCTGTGGTCTCTTGTTCCGTGATTTGAGGAGACTTGACCTTTTCCTCAAGGGAAGAAATTGAATGTTTGTTTTTATTTACTTCGACCGCTGTTAAATCACCATTTGATATGGCTGCCTTTTTATCTACATATTCCTCTTCTATGGACACTTGATCTTTAATTTGAAGAGAATTATCTTTTTCATGAGGGGTTGGAATTGTGTATTCGTATTTATATTCATCGACCTCAGGATAAACACCATTTAATGAAACTACCTTGTCATCTACATCATCTTTTTCTGTGGTCTCTTGTTCCGTGATTTGAGGAGACTTGACCTTTTCCTCAAGGGAAGAAATTGAATGTTTGTTTTTATTTACTTCGACCGCTGTTAAATCACCATTTGATATGGCTGCCTTTTTATCTACATCATCCTCTTCTATGGACACTTGATCTTTAATTTGAAGAGAATTATCTTTTTCATGAGGGGTTGGAATTGTGTATTCGTATTTATATTCATCGACCTCAGGATAAACACCATTTAATGGAACTACCTTGTCATCTACATCATCTTTTTCTGTGGTCTCTTGTTCCGTGATTTGAGGAGACTTGACCTTTTCCTCAAGGGAAGAAATTGAATGTTTGTTTTTATTTACTTCGACCGCTGTTAAATCACCATTTGATATGGCTGCCTTTTTATCTACATCATCCTCTTCTATAGACACTTGATCTTTAATTTGAAGAGAATTATCTTTTTCATGAGGGGTTGGAATTGTGTATTCGTATTTATATTCATCGACCTCAGGATAAACACCATTTAATGGAACTACCTTGTCATCTACATCATCTTTGTCTGTGGTCTCTTGTTCCGTGATTTGAGGAGACTTGACCTTTTCTTCAAGGGAAGAAATTGAATGTTTGTTTTTATTTACTTCGACCGCTGTTAAATCACCATTTGATATGGCTGCCTTTTTATCTACATCATCCTCTTCTATGGACACTTGATCTTTAATTTGAAGAGAATTATCTTTTTCATGAGGGGTTGGAATTGTGTATTCGTATTTATATTCATCGACCTCAGGATAAACACCATTTAATGGAACTACCTTGTCATCTACATCATCTTTTTCTATGGTCTCTTGTTCCGTGATTTGAGGAGACTTGACCTTTTCCTCAAGGGAAGAAATTGAATGTTTGTTTTTATTTACTTCGACCACTGTTAAATCACCATTTGATATGGCTGCCTTTTTATCTACATCATCCTCTTCTATGGACACTTGATCTTTAATTTGAAGAGAATTATCTTTTTCATGAGGGGTTGGAATTGTGTATTCGTATTTATATTCATCGACCTCAGGATAATCACCATTTAATGGAAATACCTTGTTATCTACATCATCTTTTTCTGTGGTCTCTTGTTCCGTGATTTGAGGAGACTTGACCTTTTCCTCAAGGGAAGAAATTGAATGTTTGTTTTTATTTACTTCGACCGCTGTTAAATCACCATTTGATATGGCTGCCTTTTTATCTACATCATCCTCTTCTATGGACACTTGATCTTTAATTTGAAGAGAATTATCTTTTTCATGAGGGGTTGGAATTGTGTATTCGTATTTATATTCATCGACCTCAGGATAATCACCATTTAATGGAAATACCTTGTTATCTACATCATCTTTTTCTGTGGTCTCTTGTTCCGTGATTTGAGGAGACTTGACCTTTTCCTCAAGGGAAGAAATTGAATGTTTGTTTTTATTTACTTCGACCGCTGTTAAATCACCATTTGATATGGCTGCCTTTTTATCTACATCATCCTCTTCTATGGACACTTGATCTTTAATTTGAAGAGAATTATCTTTTTCATGAGGGGTTGGAATTGTGTATTCGTATTTATATTCATCGACCTCAGGATAAACACCATTTAATGGAACTACCTTGTCATCTACATCATCTTTTTCTGTGGTCTCTTGTTCCGTGATTTGAAGAGACTTGACCTTTTCCTCAAGGGAAGAAATTGAATGTTTGTTTTTATTTACTTCGACCGCTGTTAAATCACCATTTGATATGGCTGCCTTTTTATCTACATCATCCTCTTCTATGGACACTTGATCTTTAATTTGAAGAGAATTATCTTTTTCATGAGGTGTTGGAATTGTGTATTCGTATTTATATTCATCGACCTCAGGATAAACACCATTTAATGGAACTACCTTGTCATCTACATCATCTTTTTCTGTGGTCTCTTGTTCCGTGATTTGAGGAGACTTGACCTTTTCCTCAAGGGAAGAAATTGAATGTTTGTTTTTATTTACTTCGACCGCTGTTAAATCACCATTTGATATGGCTGCCTTTTTATCTACATCATCCTCTTCTATAGACACTTGATCTTTAATTTGAAGAGAATTATCTTTTTCATGAGGGGTTGGAATTGTGTATTCGTATTTATATTCATCGACCTCAGGATAAACACCATTTAATGGAACTACCTTGTCATCTACATCATCTTTTTCTGTGGTCTCTTGTTCCGTGATTTGAGGAGACTTGACCTTTTCCTCAAGGGAAGAAATTGAATGTTTGTTTTTATTTACTTCGACCGCTGTTAAATCACCATTTGATATGGCTGCCTTTTTATCTACATCATCCTCTTCTATGGACACTTGATCTTTAATTTGAAGAGAATTATCTTTTTCATGAGGGGTTGGAATTGTGTATTCGTATTTATATTCATCGACCTCAGGATAAACACCATTTAATGGAACTACCTTGTCATCTACATCATCTTTTTCTGTGGTCTCTTGTTCCGTGATTTGAGGAGACTTGTCCTTTTCCTCAATGGAAGAAATTGAATGTTTGTTTTTATTTACTTCGACCGCTGTTAAATCACCATTTGATATGGCTGCCTTTTTATCTACATCATTCTCTTCTATGGACACTTGATCTTTAATTTGAAGAGAATTATCTTTTTCATGAGGGGTTGGAATTGTGTATTCGTATTTATATTCATCGACCTCAGGATAAACACCATTTAATGGAACTACCTTGTCATCTACATCATCTTTTTCTATGGTCTCTTGTTCCGTGATTTGAGGAGACTTGTCCTTTTCCTCAATGGAAGAAATTGAATGTTTGTTTTTATTTACTTCGACCGCTGTTAAATCACCATTTGATATGGCTGACTTTTTATCTACATCATCCTCTTCTATGGACACTTGATCTTTAATTTGAAGAGAATTATCTTTTTCATGAGGGGTTGGAATTGTGTATTCGTATTTATATTCATCGACCTCAGGATAAACACCATTTAATGGAACTACCTTGTCATCTACATCATCTTTTTCTGTGGTCTCTTGTTCCGTGATTTGAGGAGACTTGTCCTTTTCCTCAATGGAAGAAATTGAATGTTTGTTTTTATTTACTTCGACCGCTGTTAAATCACCATTTGATATGGCTGCCTTTTTATCTACATCATCCTCTTCTATGGACACTTGATCTTTAATTTGAAGAGAATTACCTTTTTCATGAGGGGTTGGAATTGTGTATTCGTATTTATATTCATCGACCTCAGGATAAACACCATTTAATGGAACTACCTTGTCATCTACATCATCTTTTTCTGTGGTCTCTTGTTCCGTGATTTGAGGAGACTTGTCCTTTTCCTCAATGGAAGAAATTGAATGTTTGTTTTTATTTACTTCGACCGCTGTTAAATCACCATTTGATATGGCTGACTTTTTATCTACATCATCCTCTTCTATGGAATCCTTATCTTTGACTTGAAGAGAATTATCTTTTTCATCAGGGGTTGGAATTGGGTATTCGTCTATATATTCATCGACCTCTGGATAAACACCATTTAATGGAACTGCCTTGTCATCTACATCATCTTCTTCTGTGGACTCTTGTTCCGTGATTTGAGGAGCCTTGTCCTTTTCCTCAAGGAAAGATATTGAATGTTTGTTTTTATTTTCTTCGACCGCTGTTAAATCACCATTTAATAAGCCTGCGTTTTTTTCTACATCATCCTTTTCTATGGACACTTGATCTTTGATTTGAAGAGAATTATCTTTTTCATCAGAGGTTAGAATTGGGAATTCGTCTTTATATTCATCGACCTCTGGATAAACACCATTGAATGGAACTGCCTTGTCATCCACATCATCTTCTTCTGTAGACTTTTGTTCCGTGATTTGAGGAGACTTGTCCTTTTCCTCAAGGGAAGAAATTGAATGTTTTTTTTTTTTACTTCGACCGCTGTTAATTCACCATTTGATATGGAAACCTTTTTTTCTATATCATCCTCTTCTATGGACTCTTGATCTTTGATTTGAAGATAATTATCTTTTTCATCAGGGGTTGGAATTGGGTATTCGTCTTTATATTCATCTACCTCTGGATAAACACCATTGAATGTAACTGCCTTGTCATCCACGTCATCTTCTGCGGAATCTTGTTCCGTGATTTGAGGAGCCTTGTCCTTTTCCTCAAGCGAAGAAATTGCATGTTTGTTTTTATTTACTTCGACCGCTGTTAAGTCAGCATTTGATATGACTCCCTTTTTTTCTGCATCATCCTCTTCTCTGGACTCCTGATCTTTGATTTGAAGAGAATTATCTTTTTCATCAGGGGTTGGAATTGGGAATTCGTCTTTATATTCATCGACCTCTGGATAAACACCACCTAAAGGAATTGCCTTGTCATATACATCATTTTCTTCTGTGGACTCTTGTTCCGTAATTTGAGAAGAATTGTCCTTTTCCTCAAAGGAAGAAATTGAATGTTTATTTTTATATATTTCGACCGCTGTTAAATCACCATTTGATAAGGCTGCCTTTTTTTCTACATCATCCTCTTCTATGGACACTTGATCTTTGATTTGAAGAGAATTATCTTTTTCATCAGAGGTTGGAATTGGGAATTCGTCTTTATATTCATCGACCTCTGGATAAACACCATTTACTGGAACTGCCTTGTCATCTACATCATATTCTTCTGTAGACTTTTGTTCCGTGATTTGAGGAGACTTGTCCTTTTCCTCAAGGGAAGAAATTGAATGTTTGTTTTTATTTACTTCGACCGCTGTTAAATCACCATTTGATATGGCTGCCTTTTTTTCTATATCATCCTCTTCTATGGACTCTTGATCTTTCATTTGAAGATAATTATCTTTTTCATCAGGGGTTGGAATTGGGTATTCGTCTTTATATTCATCGACCTCTGGATAAACACCAGTTACTGAAACTGCCTTGTCATCTACTTCATCTTCTTCTGTGGACTCTTGTTCCGTGATTTGAGGAGACTTGTCCTTTTCCTCAAAGGAAGAAATTGAATGTTTGTTTTTATTTACTTCGACCGCTGTTAAATCCCTATTTGACATGGCGGCCTTTTTATCTACATCATCCTCTTCTATGGACACTTGATCTTTAATTTGAAGAGAATTATCTTTTTCATCAGGGGTTGGAATTGGGTATTCGTCTTTACATTTATCGATCTCTGGATAATGATCATTTATTGGAACTGCCTTCTTCTCTACATCATCTTTTTCTGTGAACTCTTGTTCCGTGATTTGAGCAGACATGTCGTTTTCCTCAAGGGAAGAAATTGAATGTTTGTTTTTATTTACTTCGACCGCTGTTAAATCACCATTTGATATGACTGCCTTTTTTTCTACATCATCCTCCTCTATGGAAACTTGTTCTGTTATTTGAAGAGACTTAGCATTTTCATCAGGAATTGGAAATGGGTATTCGGTTTTACATTTATCGATCTCTGGAGAATCACCATTTAATGGAACTGCCTTCTTATGTGCATCATCTACTTCTTTGGACTTTTGTTCCGTGATTTGAGGAGACTTGTCTTTTTCCTCAGGGGAAGAAATTGAATGTTTGTTTTTATTTATTTCGACCACTGTTAAATCACCATTTGATATAGCTACCTCTTCTTCTACATCATCCCCTTCTATGGACACTTGTTCTTTGATTTGAAGAGAATTATCTTTTTCATCAGGGGTTGGAATTGGATATTCGTATATATATTCATCGACCTCTGGATAAAAACCATTTAATGGAACTTCCTTGTCATCTACATCATCTTCTTTTGTGGTCTCTTGTTTCGTGATTTGAGGAGACTTGTCCTTTTCCTCAAGGGAAGAAATTGAATGTTTGTTTTTATTTACATCGACCGCTGTTAAATCACCATTTGATATGGCTGCCTTTATTTCTACATCATCCTTTTCTATGGACACTTTATCTCTCATTTGAAGATAATTACCTTTTTCATCAGGGGTTGGAATTGGGTATTCGTCTTTAAATTCATCGACCTCTGGATATATACCATTTAATGGAACTGCCTTGTCATCTGCATCATCTTCTTCTGTGGAATCTTGTTCCGTGATTTGAGGATCCTTGTCCTTCTCCTCAAGCGAAGAAATTGCATGTTTGTTTTTATTTACTTCGACCGCTGATAAATCACCATTTGAGATGGCTGCCTTTTTTTCTACATCATCCTCTTCTATGGAATCCTTATCTTTGACTTGAAGAGAATTATCTTTTTCATCAGGGGTTGGAATTGGGTATTCGTCTATATATTCATCGACCTCTGGATAAACACCATTTAATGGAACTGCCTTGTCATCTACATCATCTTCTTCTGTGGACTCTTGTTCCGTGATTTGAGGAGCCTTGTCCTTTTCCTCAAGGAAAGATATTGAATGTTTGTTTTTATTTTCTTCGACCGCTGTTAAATCACCATTTAATAAGCCTGCGTTTTTTTCTACATCATCCTTTTCTATGGACACTTGATCTTTGATTTGAAGAGAATTATCTTTTTCATCAGAGGTTAGAATTGGGAATTCGTCTTTATATTCATCGACCTCTGGATAAACACCATTGAATGGAACTGCCTTGTCATCCACATCATCTTCTTCTGTAGACTTTTGTTCCGTGATTTGAGGAGACTTGTCCTTTTCCTCAAGGGAAGAAATTGAATGTTTTTTTTTTTTACTTCGACCGCTGTTAATTCACCATTTGATATGGAAACCTTTTTTTCTATATCATCCTCTTCTATGGACTCTTGATCTTTGATTTGAAGATAATTATATTTTTCATCAGGGGTTGGAATTGGGTATTCGTCTTTATATTCATCTACCTCTGGATAAACACCATTGAATGGAACTGCCTTGTCATCCACGTCATCTTCTTCTGCGGAATCTTGTTCCGTGATTTGAGGAGCCTTGTCCTTTTCCTCAAGCGAAGAAATTGCATGTTTGTTTTTATTTACTTCGACCGCTGTTAAGTCAGCATTTGATATGACTCCCTTTTTTTCTGCATCATCCTCTTCTCTGGACTCCTGATCTTTGATTTGAAGAGAATTATCTTTTTCATCAGGGGTTGGAATTGGGAATTCGTCTTTATATTCATCGACCTCTGGATAAACACCACCTAAAGGAATTGCCTTGTCATATACATCATTTTCTTCTGTGGACTCTTGTTCCGTAATTTGAGAAGAATTGTCCTTTTCCTCAAAGGAAGAAATTGAATGTTTGTTTTTATATACTTCGACCGCTGTTAAATCACCATTTGATAAGGCTGCCTTTTTTTCTACATCATCCTCTTCTATGGACACTTGATCTTTGATTTGAAGAGAATTATCTTTTTCATCAGAGGTTGGAATTGGGAATTCGTCTTTATATTCATCGACCTCTGGATAAACACCATTTACTGGAACTGCCTTGTCATCTACATCATATTCTTCTGTAGACTTTTGTTCCGTGATTTGAGGAGACTTGTCCTTTTCCTCAAGGGAAGAAATTGAATGTTTGTTTTTATTTACTTCGACCGCTGTTAAATCACCATTTGATATGGCTGCCTTTTTTTCTATATCATCCTCTTCTATGGACTCTTGATCTTTCATTTGAAGATAATTATCTTTTTCATCAGGGGTTGGAATTGGGTATTCGTCTTTATATTCATCGACCTCTGGATAAACACCAGTTACTGAAACTGCCTTGTCATCTACTTCATCTTCTTCTGTGGACTTTTGTTCCGTGATTTGAGGAGACTTGTCCTTTTCCTCAAAGGAAGAAATTGAATGTTTGTTTTTATTTACTTCGACCGCTGTTAAATCACTATTTGACATGGCTGCCTTTTTATCTACATCATCCTCTTCTATGGACACTTGATCTTTAATTTGAAGAGAATTATCTTTTTCATCAGGGGTTGGAATTGGGTATTCGTCTTTACATTTATCGATCTCTGGATAATGATCATTTATTGGAACTGCCTTCTTCTCTACATCATCTTTTTCTGTGAACTCTTGTTCCGTGATTTGAGCAGACATGTCGTTTTCTTCAAGGGAAGAAATTGAATGTTTGTTTTTATTTACTTCGACCGCTGTTAAATCACCATTTGATATGACTGCCTTTTTTTCTACATCATCCTCCTCTATGGACACTTGTTCTGTTATTTGAAGAGACTTAGCATTTTCATCAGGAATTGGAAATGGGTATTCGGTTTTACATTTATCGATCTCTGGAGAATCACCATTTAATGGAACTGCCTTCTTATGTGCATCATCTACTTCTTTGGACTTTTGTTCCGTGATTTGAGGAGACTTGTCTTTTTCCTCAGGGGAAGAAATTGAATGTTTGTTTTTATTTATTTCGACCACTGTTAAATCACCATTTGATATAGCTACCTCTTCTTCTACATCATCCCCTTCTATGGACACTTGTTCTTTGATTTGAAGAGAATTATCTTTTTCATCAGGGGTTGGAATTGGATATTCGTATATATATTCATCGACCTCTGGATAAAAACCATTTAATGGAACTTCCTAGTCATCTACATCATCTTCTTTTGTGGTCTCTTGTTTCGTGATTTGAGGAGACTTGTCCTTTTCCTCAAGGGAAGAAATTGAATGTTTGTTTTCATTTACATCGACCGCTGTTAAATCACCATTTGATATGGCTGCCTTTATTTCTACATCATCCTTTTCTATGGACACTTGATCTTTCATTTGAAGATAATTACCTTTTTCATCAGGGGTTGGAATTGGGTATTCGTCTTTATATTCCTCGACCTCTGGATATATACCATTTAATGGAACTGCCTTGTCATCTGCATCATCTTCTTCTGTGGAATCTTGTTCCGTGATTTGAGGATCCTTGTCCTTCTCCTCATGCGAAGAAATTGCATGTTTGTTTTTATTTACTTCGACCGCTGATAAATCACCATTTGAGATGGCTGCCTTTTTTTCTACATCATCCTCTTCTATGGACTCCTTATCTTTGACTTGAAGAGAATTATCTTTTTCATCAGGGGTTGGAATTGGGTATTCGTCTATATATTCATCGACCTCTGGATAAACACCATTTAATGGAACTGCCTTGTCATCTACATCATCTTCTTCTGTGGACTCTTGTTCCGTGATTTGAGGAGCCTTGTCCTTTTCCTCAAGGAAAGATATTGAATGTTTGTTTTTATTTTCTTCGACCGCTGTTAAATCACCATTTAATAAGCCTGCGTTTTTTTCTACATCATCCTTTTCTATGGACACTTGATCTTTGATTTGAAGAGAATTATCTTTTTCATCAGAGGTTAGAATTGGGAATTCGTCTTTATATTCATCGACCTCTGGATAAACACCATTGAATGGAACTGCCTTGTCATCCACATCATCTTCTGCGGAATCTTGTTCCGTGATTTGAGGAGCCTTGTCCTTTTCCTCAAGCAAAGAAATTGCATGTTTGTTTTTATTTATTTCAACCGCTGTTAAGTCAGCATTTGATATGACTCCCTTTTTTTCTGCATCATCCTCTTCTCTGGACTCCTGATCTTTGATTTGAAGAGAATTATCTTTTTCATCAGGGTTTGGAATTGGGAATTCGTCTTTATATTCATCGACCTCGGGATAAACACCACTTAATGGAATTCCCTTGTCATATACATCATTTTCTTCTGTGGACTCTTGTTCCGTGATTTGAGAAGAATTGTCCTTTTCCTCAAAGGAAGAAATTGAATGTTTGTTTTTATATACTTCGACCGCTGTTAAATCACCATTTGATAAGGCTGCCTTTTTTTCTACATCATCCACTTCTATGTACTCTTGATCTTTGACTTGAAGAGAATTATCTTTTTCATCAGGGGTTGGAATTGGGTATTCGTATTTATATTCATCGACCTCAGGATAAACACCATTTAATGGAACTGCCTTGTCATCTACATCATCTTCTTCTGTGGACTCTTGTTCCCTGATTTGAGGAGCCTTGTCCTTTTCCTCAAGGAAAGATATTGAATGTTTGTTTTTATTTACTTCGACCGCTGTTAAATCCCCATTTAATAAGGCTGCCTTTTCTTCTACATCATCCTTTTCTATGGACACTTGATCTATGATTTGAAGAGAATTATCTTTTTCTTCAGAGGTTGGAATTGGGAATTCGTCTTTATATTCATCGACCTCTGGATAAACACCATTTATTGGAACTGCCTTGTCATCTACATCATCTTCTTCTGTAGGCTTTTGTTCCGTGATTTGAGGAGACTTGTCCTTTTCCTCAAGGGAAGAAATTGAATGTTTGTTTTTATTTACTTCGACCGCTGTTAAGTCAGCATTTGATATGACTCCCTTTTTTTCTGCATCATCCTCTTCTCTGGACTCCTGATCTTTGATTTGAAGAGAATTATCTTTTTCATCAGGGGTTGAAATTGGGAATTTGTCTTTATATTCATCGACCTCTGGATAAACACCACTTAATGGAACTGCCTTGTCATATACATCATTTTCTTCTGTGGAATCTTGTTCCGTGATTTGAGAAGAATTGTCCTTTTCCTCAAAGGAAGAAATTGAATGTTTGTTTTTATTTACTTCGACCGCTGTTAAATCACCATTTGATAAGGCTGCCTTTTTTTCTACATCATCCACTTCTATGGACTCTTGATCTTTGACTTGTAGAGAATTATCTTTTTCATCAGGGGTTGGAATTGGGTATTCGTATTTATATTCATCGACCTCAGGATAAACACCATTTAATGGAACTGCTTTGTCATCTACATCATCTTCTTCTGTGGACTCTTGTTCCGTGATTTGAGGAGCCTTGTCCTTTTCCTCAAGGAAAGATATTGAATGTTTTTTTTATTTACTTCGACCGCTGTTAAATCACCATTTAATAAGGCTGCCTTTTCTTCTACATCATCCTTTTCTATGGACTCTTGATCTATGATTTGAAGAGAATTATCTTTTTCTTCAGAGGTTGGAATTGGGCATTCGTCTATATAATCTTCGACCTCTGGATAAACACCATTTAATGGAACTACCTTGTCATCTACATCATCTTTTTCTGTGGTCTCTTGTTCCGTGATTTGTGGAGATTTGTCCTTTTCCTCAAGGGCAGAAATTGAATGTTTGTTTTTATTTACATCGACCCCTGTAAAATCACCATTTAATAAGGCTGCCTTTTTTTCTACATCATCCTTTTCTATGGACTCTTGATCTTTGATTTAAAGAGAATTATCTTTTCCATCAGGGGTTGGAATTGGGTATTGGTATTTACATTCATCGACCTCAGGATAAATACCATTTAATGGAACTACCTTGTCATCTACATCATCTTTTTCTGTGGTCTCTTGTTCCGTGATTTGAGGAGACTTGACCTTTTCCTCAAGGGAAGAAATTGAATGCTTGTTTTTATTTACTTCGACCGCTGTTAAATCACCATTTGATATGGCTGCCTTTTTATCTACATCATCCTTTTCTATGGGCACTTGATCTTTAATTTGAAGAGAATTACCTTTTTCATCAGGGGTTGGAATTGGGTATTCGTCTTTATATTCATCGACCTCTGGATATATACCATTTAATGGAACTGCCTTGTCATCTACATCATCTTCTTCTGTGGACTCTTGTTCTGTGAATTTAGGAGCCTTGTCCTTTTCCTCAAGGGATGGAATTGAATGTTTCTTTTTATTTTCTTCGACCGTTGTTAAATCACCATTTGATATGGCTGCCTTTTTTCTACATTATCCTCTTCTATGGACTCTTGATCTTTGATTTGAAGAGAATTATCTTTTTCATCAGGGGTTGGAAATGGGAATTCGTCTTTATATTCATCGACCTCTGGATAAACACCACTTAATGGAACTGCCTTGTCATCTACATAATCTTCTTCTGTGGACTCTTGTTCTGTGAATTTAGGAGCCTTGTCCTTTTCCTCAAGGGATGGAATTGAATGTTTCTTTTTATTTTCTTCGACCGTTGTTAAATCACCATTTGATATGGCTGCCTTTTTTCTACATTATCCTCTTCTATGGACTCTTGATCTTTGATTTGAAGAGAATTATTTTTTTCATCAGGGGTTGGAATTGGGTATTCGTCTTTATATTCATCGACCTCTGGATAAACACCATTGAATGGAACTGCCTTGTCATCCACATCATCTTCTTCTGCGGAATCTTGTTCCGTGATTTGATGAGCCTTGTCCTTTTCCTCAAACGAAGAAATTGCATGTTTGTTTTTATATACTTCGACCGCTGTTAAGTCAGCATTTGATATGACTCCCTTTTTTTCTGCATCATCCTCTTCGCTGGACTCCTGATCTTTGATTTGAAGAGAATTATTTTTTTCATCAGGGGTTGGAATTGGGAATTCGTCTTTATATTCATCGACCTCTAGATAAATACCACTTAATGGAACTGCCTTGTCATATACATCATTTTCTTCTGTGGACTCTTGTTCCGTGATTTGAGAAGAATTGTCCTTTTTCTCAAAGGAAGAAATTGAATGTTTGTTTTTATTTACTTCGACCGCTGTTAAATCACCATTTGATAAGGCTGCCTTTTTTTCTACATCATCCACTTCTATGGACTCTTGATCTTTGACTTGAAGAGAATTATCTTTTTCATCAGGGGTTGGAATTGGGTATTCGTCTATATATTCATCGACCTCTGGATAAACACCATTTAATGGAACTGCCTTGTCATCTACATCATCTTCTTCTGTGGACTCTTGTTCCGTGATTTGAGGAGCCTTGTCCTTTTCCTCAAGGAAAGATATTGAATGTTTGTTTTTATTTTCTTCGACCGCTGTTAAATCACCATTTAATAAGCCTGCGTTTTTTTCTACATCATCCTTTTCTATGGACACTTGATCTTTGATTTGAAGAGAATTATCTTTTTCATCAGAGGTTGGAATTGGGAATTCGTCTTTATATTCATCGACCTCTGGATAAACACCATTGAATGGAACTGCCTTGTCATCCACATCATCTTCTTCTGCGGAATCTTGTTCCGTGATTTGAGGAGCCTTGTCCTTTTCCTCAAGCGAAGAAATTGCATGTTTGTTTTTATTTATTTCGACCGCTGTAAAATCACCATTTGATATGACTCCCTTTTTTTCTGCATCATCCTCTTCTCTGGACTCCTGATCTTTGATTTGAAGAGAATTATCTTTTTCATCAGGGGTTGGAATTGGGAATTCGTCTTTATATTCATCGACCTCGGGATAAACACCACTTAATGGAATTCCCTTGTCATATACATCATTTTCTTCTGTGGACTCTTGTTCCGTGATTTGAGAAGAATTGTCCTTTTCCTCAAAGGAAGAAATTGAATGTTTGTTTTTATATACTTCGACCGCTGTTAAATCACAATTTGATAAGGCTGCCTTTTTTTCTACATCATCCACTTCTAAGGACTCTTGATCTTTGACTTGAAGAGAATTATCTTTTTCATCAGGGGTTGGAATTGGGTATTCGTATTTATATTCATCGACCTCAAGATAAAAACCACTTAATGGAACTGCCTTGTCATATACATCATTTTCTTCTGTAGACTCTTGTTCCGTGATTTGAGGAGACTTGACCTTTTCCTCAAGGGAAGAAATTGAATGTTTGTTTTTATTTACTTCGACCGCTGTTAAATCACCATTTGATATGGCTGCCTTTTTATCTACATCATCCTCTTCTATGGACACTTGATCTTTAATTTGAAGAGAATTATCTTTTTCATGAGGGGTTGGAATTGTGTATTCGTATTTATATTCATCGACCTCAGGATAAACACCATTTAATGGAACTACCTTGTCATCTACATCATCTTTTACTGTGGTCTCTTGTTCCGTGATTTGAGGAGACTTGACCTTTTCCTCAAGGGAAGAAATTGAATGTTTGTTTTTTTTTACTTCGACCGCTGTTAAATCACCATTTGATATGGCTGCCTTTTTATCTACATATTCCTCTTCTATGGACACTTGATCTTTAATTTGAAGAGAATTATCTTTTTCATGAGGGGTTGGAATTGTGTATTCGTATTTATATTCATCGACCTCAGGATAAACACCATTTAATGAAACTACCTGGTCATCTACATCATCTTTTTCTGTGGTCTCTTGTTCCGTGATTTGAGGAGACTTGACCTTTTCCTCAAGGGAAGAAATTGAATGTTTGTTTTTATTTACTTCGACCGCTGTTAAATCACCATTTGATATGGCTGCCTTTTTATCTACATCATCCTCTTCTATGGACACTTGATCTTTAATTTGAAGAGAATTATCTTTTTCATGAGGGGTTGGAATTGTGTATTCGTATTTATATTCATCGACCTCAGGATAAACACCATTTAATGGAACTACCTTGTCATCTACATCATCTTTTTCTGTGGTCTCTTGTTCCGTGATTTGAGGAGACTTGACCTTTTCCTCAAGGGAAGAAATTGAATGTTTGTTTTTATTGACTTCGACCGCTGTTAAATCACCATTTGATATGGCTGCCTTTTTATCTACATCATCCTCTTCTATGGACACTTGATCTTTAATTTGAAGAGAATTATCTTTTTCATGAGGGGTTGGAATTGTGTATTCGTATTTATATTCATCGACCTCAGGATAAACACCATTTAATGGAACTACCTTGTCATCTACATCATCTATTTCTGTGGTCTCTTGTTCCGTGATTTGAGGAGACTTGACCTTTTCCTCAAGGTAAGAAATTGAATGTTTGTTTTTATTTACTTCGACCGCTGTTAAATCACCATTTGATATGGCTGCCTTTTTATCTACATCATCCTCTTCTATGGACACTTGATCTTTAATTTGAAGAGAATTATCTTTTTCATGAGGGGTTGGAATTGTGTATTCGTATTTATATTCATCGACCTCAGGATAAACACCATTTAATGGAACTACCTTGTCATCTACATCATCTTTTTCTGTGGTCTCTTGTTCCGTGATTTGAGGAGACTTGTCCTTTTCCTCAATGGAAGAAATTGAATGTTTGTTTTTATTTACTTCGACCGCTGTTAAATCACCATTTGATATGGCTGCCTTTTTATCTACATCATCCTCTTCTATGGACACTTGATCTTTAATTTGAAGAGAATTATCTTTTTCATGAGGGGTTGGAATTGTGTATTCGTATTTATATTCATCGACCTCAGGATAAACACCATTTAATGGAACTACCTTGTCATCTACATCATCTTTTTCTGTGGTCTCTTGTTCCGTGATTTGAGGAGACTTGTCCTTTTCCTCAATGGAAGAAATTGAATGTTTGTTTTTATTTACTTCGACCGCTGTTAAATCACCATTTGATATGGCTGCCTTTTTATCTACATCATCCTCTTCTATGGACACTTGATCTTTAATTTGAAGAGAATTATCTTTTTCATGAGGGGTTGGAATTGTGTATTCGTATTTATATTCATCGACCTTAGGATAAACACCATTTAATGGAACTACCTTGTCATCTACATCATCTTTTTCTGTGGTCTCTTGTCCCGTGATTTGAGGAGACTTGTCCTTTTCCTCAATGGAAGAAATTGAATGTTTGTTTTTATTTACTTCGACCGCTGTTAAATCACCATTTGATATGGCTGCCTTTTTATCTACATCATCCTCTTCTATGGACACTTGATCTTTAATTTGAAGAGAATTATCTTTTTCATGAGGGGTTGGAATTGTGTATTCGTATTTATATTCATCGACCTCAGGATAAACACCATTTAATGGAACTACCTTGTCATCTACATCATCTTTTTCTGTGGTCTCTTGTTCCGTGATTTGAGGAGACTTGACCTTTTCCTCAAGGGAAGAAATTGAATGTTTGTTTTTATTTACTTCGACCGCTGTTAAATCACCATTTGATATGGCTGCCTTTTTATCTACATCATCCTCTTCTATGGACACTTGATCTTTAATTTGAAGAGAATTATCTTTTTCATGAGGGGTTGGAATTGTGTATTCGTATTTATATTCATCGACCTCAGGATAAACACCATTTAATGGAACTACCTTGTCATCTACATCATCTTTTTCTGTGGTCTCTTGTTCCGTGATTTGAGGAGACTTGACCTTTTCCTCAAGGGAAGAAATTGAATGTTTGTTTTTTTTACTTCGACCGCTGTTAAATCACCATTTGATATGGCTGCCTTTTTATCTACATCATCCTCTTCTATGGACACTTGATCTTTAATTTGAAGAGAATTATCTTTTTCATGAGGGGTTGGAATTGTGTATTCGTATTTATATTCATCGACCTCAGGATAAACACCATTTAATGGAACTACCTTGTCATCTACATCATCTTTTTCTGTGGTCTCTTGTTCCGTGATTTGAGGAGACTTGACCTTTTCCTCAAGGGAAGAAATTGAATGTTTGTTTTTATTTACTTCGACCGCTGTTAAATCACCATTTGATATGGCTGAATTTTTATCTACATCATCCTCTTCTATGGACACTTGATCTTTAATTTGAAGAGAATTATCTTTTTCATGAGGGGTTGGAATTGTGTATTCGTATTTATATTCATCGACCTCAGGATAAACACCATTTAATGGAATTACCTTGTCATCTACATCATCTTTTTCTGTGGTCTCTTGTTCCGTGATTTGAGGAGACTTGACCTTTTCTTCAAGGGAAGAAATTGAATGTTTGTTTTTATTTACTTCGACCGCTGTTAAATCACCATTTGATATGGCTGCCTTTTTATCTACATCATCCTCTTCTATGGACACTTGATCTTTAATTTGAAGAGAATTATCTTTTTCATGAGGGGTTGGAATTGTGTATTCGTATTTATATTCATCGACCTCAGGATAAACACCATTTAATGAAACTACCTTGTCATCTACATCATCTTTTTCTGTGGTCTCTTGTTCCGTGATTTGAGGAGACTTGACCTTTTCCTCAAGGGAAGAAATTGAATGTTTGTTTTTTTTTACTTCGACCGCTGTTAAATCACCATTTGATATGGCTGCCTTTTTATCTACATATTCCTCTTCTATGGACACTTGATCTTTAATTTGAAGAGAATTATCTTTTTCATGAGGGGTTGGAATTGTGTATTCGTATTTATATTCATCGACCTCAGGATAAACACCATTTAATGAAACTACCTTGTCATCTACATCATCTTTTTCTGTGGTCTCTTGTTCCGTGATTTGAGGAGACTTGACCTTTTCCTCAAGGGAAGAAATTGAATGTTTGTTTTTATTTACTTCGACCGCTGTTAAATCACCATTTGATATGGCTGCCTTTTTATCTACATCATCCTCTTCTATGGACACTTGATCTTTAATTTGAAGAGAATTATCTTTTTCATGAGGGGTTGGAATTGTGTATTCGTATTTATATTCATCGACCTCAGGATAAACACCATTTAATGGAACTACCTTGTCATCTACATCATCTTTTTCTGTGGTCTCTTGTTCCGTGATTTGAGGAGACTTGACCTTTTCCTCAAGGGAAGAAATTGAATGTTTGTTTTTATTTACTTCGACCGCTGTTAAATCACCATTTGATATGGCTGCCTTTTTATCTACATCATCCTCTTCTATGGACACTTGATCTTTAATTTGAAGAGAATTATCTTTTTCATGAGGGGTTGGAATTGTGTATTCGTATTTATATTCATCGACCTCAGGATAAACACCATTTAATGGAACTACCTTGTCATCTACATCATCTATTTCTGTGGTCTCTTGTTCCGTGATTTGAGGAGACTTGACCTTTTCCTCAAGGTAAGAAATTGAATGTTTGTTTTTATTTACTTCGACCGCTGTTAAATCACCATTTGATATGGCTGCCTTTTTATCTACATCATCCTCTTCTATGGACACTTGATCTTTAATTTGAAGAGAATTATCTTTTTCATGAGGGGTTGGAATTGTGTATTCGTATTTATATTCATCGACCTCAGGATAAACACCATTTAATGGAACTACCTTGTCATCTACATCATCTTTTTCTGTGGTCTCTTGTTCCGTGATTTGAGGAGACTTGTCCTTTTCCTCAATGGAAGAAATTGAATGTTTGTTTTTATTTACTTCGACCGCTGTTAAATCACCATTTGATATGGCTGACTTTTTATCTACATCATCCTCTTCTATGGACACTTGATCTTTAATTTGAAGAGAATTATCTTTTTCATGAGGGGTTGGAATTGTGTATTCGTATTTATATTCATCGACCTCAGGATAAACACCATTTAATGGAACTACCTTGTCATCTACATCATCTTTTTCTGTGGTCTCTTGTTCCGTGATTTGAGGAGACTTGTCCTTTTCCTCAATGGAAGAAATTGAATGTTTGTTTTTATTTACTTCGACCGCTGTTAAATCACCATTTGATATGGCTGCCTTTTTATCTACATCATCCTCTTCTATGGACACTTGATCTTTAATTTGAAGAGAATTATCTTTTTCATGAGGGGTTGGAATTGTGTATTCGTATTTATATTCATCGACCTTAGGATAAACACCATTTAATGGAACTACCTTGTCATCTACATCATCTTTTTCTGTGGTCTCTTGTCCCGTGATTTGAGGAGACTTGTCCTTTTCCTCAATGGAAGAAATTGAATGTTTGTTTTTATTTACTTCGACCGCTGTTAAATCACCATTTGATATGGCTGCCTTTTTATCTACATCATCCTCTTCTATGGACACTTGATCTTTAATTTGAAGAGAATTATCTTTTTCATGAGGGGTTGGAATTGTGTATTCGTATTTATATTCATCGACCTCAGGATAAACACCATTTAATGGAACTACC
This sequence comes from Amaurobius ferox, assembly GCA_951213105.1. Taxonomy (NCBI): domain Eukaryota; kingdom Metazoa; phylum Arthropoda; class Arachnida; order Araneae; family Amaurobiidae; genus Amaurobius; species Amaurobius ferox. The sequence continues at coordinate 90,258,833 of OX578137.1, forward strand.
TTGTCATCTACATCATCTTTTTCTGTGGTCTCTTGTTCCGTGATTTGAGGAGACTTGACCTTTTCCTCAAGGGAAGAAATTGAATGTTTGTTTTTATTTACTTCGACCGCTGTTAAATCACCATTTGATATGGCTGCCTTTTTATCTACATCATCCTCTTCTATGGACACTTGATCTTTAATTTGAAGAGAATTATCTTTTTCATGAGGGGTTGGAATTGTGTATTCGTATTTATATTCATCGACCTCAGGATAAACACCATTTAATGGAACTACCTTGTCATCTACATCATCTTTTTCTGTGGTCTCTTGTTCCGTGATTTGAGGAGACTTGACCTTTTCCTCAAGGGAAGAAATTGAATGTTTGTTTTTTTTACTTCGACCGCTGTTAAATCACCATTTGATATGGCTGCCTTTTTATCTACATCATCCTCTTCTATGGACACTTGATCTTTAATTTGAAGAGAATTATCTTTTTCATGAGGGGTTGGAATTGTGTATTCGTATTTATATTCATCGACCTCAGGATAAACACCATTTAATGGAACTACCTTGTCATCTACATCATCTTTTTCTGTGGTCTCTTGTTCCGTGATTTGAGGAGACTTGACCTTTTCCTCAAGGGAAGAAATTGAATGTTTGTTTTTATTTACTTCGACCGCTGTTAAATCACCATTTGATATGGCTGAATTTTTATCTACATCATCCTCTTCTATGGACACTTGATCTTTAATTTGAAGAGAATTATCTTTTTCATGAGGGGTTGGAATTGTGTATTCGTATTTATATTCATCGACCTCAGGATAAACACCATTTAATGGAATTACCTTGTCATCTACATCATCTTTTTCTGTGGTCTCTTGTTCCGTGATTTGAGGAGACTTGACCTTTTCTTCAAGGGAAGAAATTGAATGTTTGTTTTTATTTACTTCGACCGCTGTTAAATCACCATTTGATATGGCTGCCTTTTTATCTACATCATCCTCTTCTATGGACACTTGATCTTTAATTTGAAGAGAATTATCTTTTTCATGAGGGGTTGGAATTGTGTATTCGTATTTATATTCATCGACCTCAGGATAAACACCATTTAATGGAACTACCTTGTCATCTACATCATCTTTTTCTATGGTCTCTTGTTCCGTGATTTGAGGAGACTTGACTTTTTCCTCAAGGGAAGAAATTGAATGTTTGTTTTTATTTACTTCGACCGCTGTTAAATCACCATTTGATATGGCTGCCTTTTTATCTACATCATCCTCTTCTATGGACACTTGATCTTTAATTTGAAGAGAATTATCTTTTTCATGAGGGGTTGGAATTGTGTATTCGTATTTATATTCATCGACCTCAGGATAAACACCATTTAATGGAACTACCTTGTCATCTACATCATCTTTTTCTGTGGTCTCTTGTTCCGTGATTTGAGGAGACTTGACCTTTTCCTCAAGGGAAGAAATTGAATGTTTGTTTTTATTTACTTCGACCGCTGTTAAATCACCATTTGATATGGCTGCCTTTTTATCTACATATTCCTCTTCTATGGACACTTGATCTTTAATTTGAAGAGAATTATCTTTTTCATGAGGGGTTGGAATTGTGTATTCGTATTTATATTCATCGACCTCAGGATAAACACCATTTAATGGAACTACCTTGTCATCTACATCATCTTTTTCTGTGGTCTCTTGTTCCGTGATTTGAGGAGACTTGACCTTTTCCTCAAGGGAAGAAATTGAATGTTTGTTTTTATTTACTTCGACCGCTGTTAAATCACAATTTGATATGGCTGCCTTTTTATCTACATCATCCTCTTCTATGGACACTTGATCTTTAATTTGAAGAGAATTATCTTTTTCATGAGGGGTTGGAATTGTGTATTCGTATTTATATTCATCGACCTCAGGATAAACACCATTTAATGGAACTACCTTGTCATCTACATCATCTTTTTCTGTGGTCTCTTGTTCCGTGATTTGAGGAGACTTGACCTTTTCCTCAAGGGAAGAAATTGAATGTTTGTTTTTATTTACTTCGACCGCTGTTAAATCACCATTTGATATGGCTGCCTTTTTATCTACATCATCCTCTTCTATGGACACTTGATCTTTAATTTGAAGAGAATTATCTTTTTCATGAGGGGTTGGAATTGTGTATTCGTATTTATATTCATCGACCTCAGGATAAACACCATTTAATGGAACTACCTTGTCATCTACATCATCTTTTTCTGTGGTCTCTTGTTCCGTGATTTGAGGAGACTTGACCTTTTCCTCAAGGGAAGAAATTGAATGTTTGTTTTTATTTACTTCGACCGCTGTTAAATCACCATTTGATATGGCTGCCTTTTTATCTACATCATCCTCTTCTATGGACACTTGATCTTTAATTTGAAGAGAATTATCTTTTTCGTGAGGGGTTGGAATTGTGTATTCGTATTTATATTCATCGACCTCAGGATAAACACCATTTAATGGAACTACCTTGTCATCTACATCATCTTTTTCTGTGGTCTCTTGTTCCGTGATTTGAGGAGACTTGTCCTTTTCCTCAATGGAAGAAATTGAATGTTTGTTTTTATTTACTTCGACCGCTGTTAAATCACCATTTGATATGGCTGCCTTTTTATCTACATCATCCTCTTCTATGGACACTTGATCTTTAATTTGAAGAGAATTATCTTTTTCATGAGGGGTTGGAATTGTGTATTCGTATTTATATTCATCGACCTTAGGATAAACACCATTTAATGGAACTACCTTGTCATCTACATCATCTTTTTCTGTGGTCTCTTGTTCCGTGATTTGAGGAGACTTGTCCTTTTCCTCAATGGAAGAAATTGAATGTTTGTTTTTATTTACTTCGACCGCTGTTAAATCACCATTTGATATGGCTGCCTTTTTATCTACATCATCCTCTTCTATGGACACTTGATCTTTAATTTGAAGAGAATTATCTTTTTCATGAGGGGTTGGAATTGTGTATTCGTATTTATATTCATCGACCTCAGGATAAACACCATTTAATGGAACTACCTTGTCATCTACATCATCTTTTTCTGTGGTCTCTTGTTCCGTGATTTGAGGAGACTTGACCTTTTCCTCAAGGGAAGAAATTGAATGTTTGTTTTTATTTACTTCGACCGCTGTTAAATCACCATTTGATATGGCTGCCTTTTTATCTACATCATCCTCTTCTATGGACACTTGATCTTTAATTTGAAGAGAATTATCTTTTTCATGAGGGGTTGGAATTGTGTATTCGTATTTATATTCATCGACCTCAGGATAAACACCATTTAATGGAACTACCTTGTCATCTACATCATCTTTTTCTGTGGTCTCTTGTTCCGTGATTTGAGGAGACTTGACCTTTTCCTCAAGGGAAGAAATTGAATGTTTGTTTTTATTTACTTCGACCGCTGTTAAATCACCATTTGATATGGCTGCCTTTTTATCTACATATTCCTCTTCTATGGACACTTGATCTTTAATTTGAAGAGAATTATCTTTTTCATGAGGGGTTGGAATTGTGTATTCGTATTTATATTCATCGACCTCAGGATAAACACCATTTAATGAAACTACCTTGTCATCTACATCATCTTTTTCTGTGGTCTCTTGTTTCGTGATTTGAGGAGACTTGACCTTTTCCTCAAGGGAAGAAATTGAATGTTTGTTTTTATTTACTTCGACCGCTGTTAAATCACCATTTGATATGGCTGCCTTTTTATTTACATCATCCTCTTCTATGGACACTTGATCTTTAATTTGAAGAGAATTATCTTTTTCATGAGGGGTTGGAATTGTGTATTCGTATTTATATTCATCGACCTCAGGATAAACACCATTTAATGGAACTACCTTGTCATCTACATCATCTTTTTCTGTGGTCTCTTGTTCCGTGATTTGAGGAGACTTGACCTTTTCCTCAAGGGAAGAAATTGAATGTTTGTTTTTATTTACTTCGACCGCTGTTAAATCACCATTTGATATGGCTGCCTTTTTATCTACATCATCCTCTTCTATGGACACTTGATCTTTAATTTGAAGAGAATTATCTTTTTCATGAGGGGTTGGAATTGTGTATTCGTATTTATATTCATCGACCTCAGGATAAACACCATTTAATGGAACTACCTTGTCATCTACATCATCTTTTTCTGTGGTCTCTTGTTCCGTGATTTGAGGAGACTTGACCTTTTCCTCAAGGGAAGAAATTGAATGTTTGTTTTTATTTACTTCGACCGCTGTTAAATCACCATTTGATATGGCTGCCTTTTTATCTACATCATCCTCTTCTATGGACACTTGATCTTTAATTTGAAGAGAATTATCTTTTTCGTGAGGGGTTGGAATTGTGTATTCGTATTTATATTCATCGACCTCAGGATAAACACCATTTAATGGAACTACCTTGTCATCTACATCATCTTTTTCTGTGGTCTCTTGTTCCGTGATTTGAGGAGACTTGTCCTTTTCCTCAATGGAAGAAATTGAATGTTTGTTTTTATTTACTTCGACCGCTGTTAAATCACCATTTGATATGGCTGCCTTTTTATCTACATCATCCTCTTCTATGGACACTTGATCTTTAATTTGAAGAGAATTATCTTTTTCATGAGGGGTTGGAATTGTGTATTCGTATTTATATTCATCGACCTCAGGATAAACACCATTTAATGGAACTACCTTGTCATCTACATCATCTTTTTCTGTGGTCTCTTGTTCCGTGATTTGAGGAGACTTGTCCTTTTCCTCAATGGAAGAAATTGAATGTTTGTTTTTATTTATTTCGACCGCTGTTAAATCACCATTTGATATGGCTGCCTTTTTATCTACATCATCCTCTTCTATGGACACTTGATCTTTAATTTGAAGAGAATTATCTTTTTCATGAGGGGTTGGAATTGTGTATTCGTATTTATATTCATCGACCTTAGGATAAACACCATTTAATGGAACTACCTTGTCATCTACATCATCTTTTTCTGTGGTCTCTTGTTCCGTGATTTGAGGAGACTTGTCCTTTTCCTCAATGGAAGAAATTGAATGTTTGTTTTTATTTACTTCGACCGCTGTTAAATCACCATTTGATATGGCTGCCTTTTTATCTACATCATCCTCTTCTATGGACACTTGATCTTTAATTTGAAGAGAATTATCTTTTTCATGAGGGGTTGGAATTGTGTATTCGTATTTATATTCATCGACCTCAGGATAAACACCATTTAATGGAACTACCTTGTCATCTACATCATCTTTTTCTGTGGTCTCTTGTTCCGTGATTTGAGGAGACTTGACCTTTTCCTCAAGGGAAGAAATTGAATGTTTGTTTTTATTTACTTCGACCGCTGTTAAATCACCATTTGATATGGCTGCCTTTTTATCTACATCATCCTCTTCTATGGACACTTGATCTTTAATTTGAAGAGAATTATCTTTTTCATGAGGGGTTGGAATTGTGTATTCGTATTTATATTCATCGACCTCAGGATAAACACCATTTAATGGAACTACCTTGTCATCTACATCATCTTTTTCTGTGGTCTCTTGTTCCGTGATTTGAGGAGACTTGACCTTTTCCTCAAGGGAAGAAATTGAATGTTTGTTTTTATTTACTTCGACCGCTGTTAAATCACCATTTGATATGGCTGCCTTTTTATCTACATCATCCTCTTCTATGGACTCTTGATCTTTAATTTGAAGAGAATTATCTTTTTCATGAGGGGTTGGAATTGTGTATTCGTATTTATATTCATCGACCTCAGGATAAACACCATTTAATGGAACTACCTTGTCATCTACATCATCTTTATCTGTGGTCTCTTGTTCCGTGATTTGAGGAGACTTGACCTTTTCCTCAAGGGAAGAAATTGAATGTTTGTTTTTATTTACTTCGACCGCTGTTAAATCACCATTTGATATGGCTGCCTTTTTATCTACATCATCCTCTTCTATGGACAATTGATCTTTAATTTGAAGAGAATTATCTTTTTCATGAGGGGTTGGAATTGTGTATTCGTATTTATATTCATCGACCTCAGGATAAACACCATTTAATGGAATTACCTTGTCATCTACATCATCTTTTTCTGTGGTCTCTTGTTCCGTGATTTGAGGAGACTTGACCTTTTCCTCAAGGGAAGAAATTGAATGTTTGTTTTTATTTACTTCGACCGCTGTTAAATCACCATTTGATATGGCTGCCTTTTTATCTACATCATCCTCTTCTATGGACACTTGATCTTTAATTTGAAGAGAATTATCTTTTTCATGAGGGGTTGGAATTGTGTATTCGTATTTATATTCATCGACCTCAGGATAATCACCATTTAATGGAAATACCTTGTTATCTACATCATCTTTTTCTGTGGTCTCTTGTTCCGTGATTTGAGGAGACTTGACCTTTTCCTCAAGGGAAGAAATTGAATGTTTGTTTTTATTTACTTCGACCGCTGTTAAATCACCATTTGATATGGCTGCCTTTTTATCTACATCATCCTCTTCTATGGACACTTGATCTTTAATTTGAAGAGAATTATCTTTTTCATGAGGGGTTGGAATTGTGTATTCGTATTTATATTCATCGACCTCAGGATAATCACCATTTAATGGAAATACCTTGTTATCTACATCATCTTTTTCTGTGGTCTCTTGTTCCGTGATTTGAGGAGACTTGACCTTTTCCTCAAGGGAAGAAATTGAATGTTTGTTTTTATTTACTTCGACCGCTGTTAAATCACCATTTGATATGGCTGCCTTTTTATCTACATCATCCTCTTCTATGGACACTTGATCTTTAATTTGAAGAGAATTATCTTTTTCATGAGGGGTTGGAATTGTGTATTCGTATTTATATTCATCGACCTCAGGATAAACACCATTTAATGGAACTACCTTGTCATCTACATCATCTTTTTCTGTGGTCTCTTGTTCCGTGATTTGAAGAGACTTGACCTTTTCCTCAAGGGAAGAAATTGAATGTTTGTTTTTATTTACTTCGACCGCTGTTAAATCACCATTTGATATGGCTGCCTTTTTATCTACATCATCCTCTTCTATGGACACTTGATCTTTAATTTGAAGAGAATTATCTTTTTCATGAGGTGTTGGAATTGTGTATTCGTATTTATATTCATCGACCTCAGGATAAACACCATTTAATGGAACTACCTTGTCATCTACATCATCTTTTTCTGTGGTCTCTTGTTCCGTGATTTGAGGAGACTTGACCTTTTCCTCAAGGGAAGAAATTGAATGTTTGTTTTTATTTACTTCGACCGCTGTTAAATCACCATTTGATATGGCTGCCTTTTTATCTACATCATCCTCTTCTATGGACACTTGATCTTTAATTTGAAGAGAATTATCTTTTTCATGAGGGGTTGGAATTGTGTATTCGTATTTATATTCATCGACCTCAGGATAAACACCATTTAATGAAACTACCTTGTCATCTACATCATCTTTTTCTGTGGTCTCTTGTTCCGTGATTTGAGGAGACTTGACCTTTTCCTCAAGGGAAGAAATTGAATGTTTGTTTTTATTTACTTCGACCGCTGTTAAATCACCATTTGATATGGCTGCCTTTTTATTTACATCATCCTCTTCTATGGACACTTGATCTTTAATTTGAAGAGAATTATCTTTTTCATGAGGGGTTGGAATTGTGTATTCGTATTTATATTCATCGACCTCAGGATAAACACCATTTAATGGAACTACCTTGTCATCTACATCATCTTTTTCTGTGGTCTCTTGTTCCGTGATTTGAGGAGACTTGACCTTTTCCTCAAGGGAAGAAATTGAATGTTTGTTTTTATTTACTTCGACCGCTGTTAAATCACCATTTGATATGGCTGCCTTTTTATCTACATCATCCTCTTCTATGGACACTTGATCTTTAATTTGAAGAGAATTATCTTTTTCATGAGGGGTTGGAATTGTGTATTCGTATTTATATTCATCGACCTCAGGATAAACACCATTTAATGGAAATACCTTGTTATCTACATCATCTTTTTCTGTGGTCTCTTGTTCCGTGATTTGAAGAGACTTGACCTTTTCCTCAAGGGAAGAAATTGAATGTTTGTTTTTATTTATTTCGACCGCTGTTAAATCACCATTTGATATGGCTGCCTTTTTATCTACATCATCCTCTTCTATGGACACTTGATCTTTAATTTGAAGAGAATTATCTTTTTCATGAGGGGTTGGAATTGTGTATTCGTATTTATATTCATCGACCTTAGGATAAACACCATTTAATGGAACTACCTTGTCATCTACATCATCTTTTTCTGTGGTCTCTTGTTCCGTGATTTGAGGAGACTTGTCCTTTTCCTCAATGGAAGAAATTGAATGTTTGTTTTTATTTACTTCGACCGCTGTTAAATCACCATTTGATATGGCTGCCTTTTTATCTACATCATCCTCTTCTATGGACACTTGATCTTTAATTTGAAGAGAATTATCTTTTTCATGAGGGGTTGGAATTGTGTATTCGTATTTATATTCATCGACCTCAGGATAAACACCATTTAATGGAACTACCTTGTCATCTACATCATCTTTTTCTGTGGTCTCTTGTTCCGTGATTTGAGGAGACTTGACCTTTTCCTCAAGGGAAGAAATTGAAGGTTTGTTTTTATTTACTTCGACCGCTGTTAAATCACCATTTGATATGGCTGCCTTTTTATCTACATCATCCTCTTCTATGGACACTTGATCTTTAATTTGAAGAGAATTATCTTTTTCATGAGGGGTTGGAATTGTGTATTCGTATTTATATTCATCGACCTCAGGATAAACACCATTTAATGGAACTACCTTGTCATCTACATCATCTTTTTCTGTGGTCTCTTGTTCCGTGATTTGAGGAGACTTGACCTTTTCCTCAAGGGAAGAAATTGAATGTTTGTTTTTATTTACTTCGACCGCTGTTAAATCACCATTTGATATGGCTGCCTTTTTATCTACATCATCCTCTTCTATGGACTCTTGATCTTTAATTTGAAGAGAATTATCTTTTTCATGAGGGGTTGGAATTGTGTATTCGTATTTATATTCATCGACCTCAGGATAAACACCATTTAATGGAACTACCTTGTCATCTACATCATCTTTATCTGTGGTCTCTTGTTCCGTGATTTGAGGAGACTTGACCTTTTCCTCAAGGGAAGAAATTGAATGTTTGTTTTTATTTACTTCGACCGCTGTTAAATCACCATTTGATATGGCTGCCTTTTTATCTACATCATCCTCTTCTATGGACAATTGATCTTTAATTTGAAGAGAATTATCTTTTTCATGAGGGGTTGGAATTGTGTATTCGTATTTATATTCATCGACCTCAGGATAAACACCATTTAATGGAATTACCTTGTCATCTACATCATCTTTTTCTGTGGTCTCTTGTTCCGTGATTTGAGGAGACTTGACCTTTTCCTCAAGGGAAGAAATTGAATGTTTGTTTTTATTTACTTCGACCGCTGTTAAATCACCATTTGATATGGCTGCCTTTTTATCTACATCATCCTCTTCTATGGACACTTGATCTTTAATTTGAAGAGAATTATCTTTTTCATGAGGGGTTGGAATTGTGTATTCGTATTTATATTCATCGACCTCAGGATAATCACCATTTAATGGAAATACCTTGTTATCTACATCATCTTTTTCTGTGGTCTCTTGTTCCGTGATTTGAGGAGACTTGACCTTTTCCTCAAGGGAAGAAATTGAATGTTTGTTTTTATTTACTTCGACCGCTGTTAAATCACCATTTGATATGGCTGCCTTTTTATCTACATCATCCTCTTCTATGGACACTTGATCTTTAATTTGAAGAGAATTATCTTTTTCATGAGGGGTTGGAATTGTGTATTCGTATTTATATTCATCGACCTCAGGATAATCACCATTTAATGGAAATACCTTGTTATCTACATCATCTTTTTCTGTGGTCTCTTGTTCCGTGATTTGAGGAGACTTGACCTTTTCCTCAAGGGAAGAAATTGAATGTTTGTTTTTATTTACTTCGACCGCTGTTAAATCACCATTTGATATGGCTGCCTTTTTATCTACATCATCCTCTTCTATGGACACTTGATCTTTAATTTGAAGAGAATTATCTTTTTCATGAGGGGTTGGAATTGTGTATTCGTATTTATATTCATCGACCTCAGGATAAACACCATTTAATGGAACTACCTTGTCATCTACATCATCTTTTTCTGTGGTCTCTTGTTCCGTGATTTGAAGAGACTTGACCTTTTCCTCAAGGGAAGAAATTGAATGTTTGTTTTTATTTACTTCGACCGCTGTTAAATCACCATTTGATATGGCTGCCTTTTTATCTACATCATCCTCTTCTATGGACACTTGATCTTTAATTTGAAGAGAATTATCTTTTTCATGAGGTGTTGGAATTGTGTATTCGTATTTATATTCATCGACCTCAGGATAAACACCATTTAATGGAACTACCTTGTCATCTACATCATCTTTTTCTGTGGTCTCTTGTTCCGTGATTTGAGGAGACTTGACCTTTTCCTCAAGGGAAGAAATTGAATGTTTGTTTTTATTTACTTCGACCGCTGTTAAATCACCATTTGATATGGCTGCCTTTTTATCTACATCATCCTCTTCTATGGACACTTGATCTTTAATTTGAAGAGAATTATCTTTTTCATGAGGGGTTGGAATTGTGTATTCGTATTTATATTCATCGACCTCAGGATAAACACCATTTAATGAAACTACCTTGTCATCTACATCATCTTTTTCTGTGGTCTCTTGTTCCGTGATTTGAGGAGACTTGACCTTTTCCTCAAGGGAAGAAATTGAATGTTTGTTTTTATTTACTTCGACCGCTGTTAAATCACCATTTGATATGGCTGCCTTTTTATTTACATCATCCTCTTCTATGGACACTTGATCTTTAATTTGAAGAGAATTATCTTTTTCATGAGGGGTTGGAATTGTGTATTCGTATTTATATTCATCGACCTCAGGATAAACACCATTTAATGGAACTACCTTGTCATCTACATCATCTTTTTCTGTGGTCTCTTGTTCCGTGATTTGAGGAGACTTGACCTTTTCCTCAAGGGAAGAAATTGAATGTTTGTTTTTATTTACTTCGACCGCTGTTAAATCACCATTTGATATGGCTGCCTTTTTATCTACATCATCCTCTTCTATGGACACTTGATCTTTAATTTGAAGAGAATTATCTTTTTCATGAGGGGTTGGAATTGTGTATTCGTATTTATATTCATCGACCTCAGGATAAACACCATTTAATGGAAATACCTTGTTATCTACATCATCTTTTTCTGTGGTCTCTTGTTCCGTGATTTGAAGAGACTTGACCTTTTCCTCAAGGGAAGAAATTGAATGTTTGTTTTTATTTACTTCGACCGCTGTTAAATCACCATTTGATATGGCTGCCTTTTTATCTACATCATCCTCTTCTATGGACACTTGATCTTTAATTTGAAGAGAATTATCTTTTTCATGAGGGGTTGGAATTGTGTATTCGTATTTATATTCATCGACCTCAGGATAATCACCATTTAATGGAAATACCTTGTTATCTACATCATCTTTTTCTGTGGTCTCTTGTTCCGTGATTTGAGGAGACTTGACCTTTTCCTCAAGGGAAGAAATTGAATGTTTGTTTTTATTTACTTCGACCGCTGTTAAATCACCATTTGATATGGCTGCCTTTTTATCTACATCATCCTCTTCTATGGACACTTGATCTTTAATTTGAAGAGAATTATCTTTTTCATGAGGGGTTGGAATTGTGTATTCGTATTTATATTCATCGACCTCAGGATAAACACCATTTAATGGAACTACCTTGTCATCTACATCATCTTTTTCTGTGGTCTCTTGTTCCGTGATTTGAGGAGACTTGACCTTTTCCTCAAGGGAAGAAATTGAATGTTTGTTTTTATTTACTTCGACCGCTGTTAAATCACCATTTGATATGGCTGCCTTTTTATCTACATCATCCTCTTCTATGGACACTTGATCTTTAATTTGAAGAGAATTATCTTTTTCATGAGGGGTTGGAATTGTGTATTCGTATTTATATTCATCGACCTCAGGATAAACACCATTTAATGGAAATACCTTGTTATCTACATCATCTTTTTCTGTGGTCTCTTGTTCCGTGATTTGAGGAGACTTGTCCTTTTCCTCAATGGAAGAAATTGAATGTTTGTTTTTATTTACTTCGACCGCTGTTAAATCACCATTTGATATGGCTGCCTTTTTATCTACATCATCCTCTTCTATGGACACTTGATCTTTAATTTGAAGAGAATTATCTTTTTCATGAGGGGTTGGAATTGTGTATTCGTATTTATATTCATCGACCTCAGGATAATCACCATTTAATGGAAATACCTTGTTATCTACATCATCTTTTTCTGTGGTCTCTTGTTCCGTGATTTGAGGAGACTTGACCTTTTCCTCAAGGGAAGAAATTGAATGTTTGTTTTTATTTACTTCGACCGCTGTTAAATCACCATTTGATATGGCTGCCTTTTTATCTACATCATCCTCTTCTATGGACACTTGATCTTTAATTTGAAGAGAATTATCTTTTTCATGAGGGGTTGGAATTGTGTATTCGTATTTATATTCATCGACCTCAGGATAAACACCATTTAATGGAACTACCTTGTCATCTACATCATCTTTTTCTGTGGTCTCTTGTTCCGTGATTTGAGGAGACTTGACCTTTTCCTCAAGGGAAGAAATTGAATGTTTGTTTTTATTTACTTCGACCGCTGTTAAATCACCATTTGATATGGCTGCCTTTTTATCTACATCATCCTCTTCTATGGACACTTGATCTTTAATTTGAAGAGAATTATCTTTTTCATGAGGGGTTGGAATTGTGTATTCGTATTTATATTCATCGACCTCAGGATAAACACCATTTAATGGAACTACCTTGTCATCTACATCATCTTTTTCTGTGGTCTCTTGTTCCGTGATTTGAGGAGACTTGACCTTTTCCTCAAGGGAAGAAATTGAATGTTTGTTTTTATTTACTTCGACCGCTGTTAAATCACCATTTGATATGGCTGCCTTTTTATCTACATCATCCTCTTCTATGGACTCTTGATCTTTAATTTGAAGAGAATTATCTTTTTCATGAGGGGTTGGAATTGTGTATTCGTATTTATATTCATCGACCTCAGGATAAACACCATTTAATGGAACTACCTTGTCATCTACATCATCTTTTTCTGTGGTCTCTTGTTCCGTGATTTGAGGAGACTTGACCTTTTCCTCAAGGGAAGAAATTGAATGTTTGTTTTTATTTACTTCGACCGCTGTTAAATCACCATTTGATATGGCTGCCTTTTTATCTACATCATCCTCTTCTATGGACACTTGATCTTTAATTTGAAGAGAATTATCTTTTTCATGAGGGGTTGGAATTGTGTATTCGTATTTATATTCATCGACCTCAGGATAATCACCATTTAATGGAAATACCTTGTCATCTACATCATCTTTTTCTGTGGTCTCTTGTTCCGTGATTTGAGGAGACTTGACCTTTTCCTCAAGGGAAGAAATTGAATGTTTGTTTTTATTTACTTCGACCGCTGTTAAATCACCATTTGATATGTCTGCTTTTTATCTACATCATCCTCTTCTATGGACACTTGATCTTTAATTTGAAGAGAATTATCTTTTTCATGAGGGGTTGGAATTGTGTATTCGTATTTATATTCATCGACCTCAGGATAAACACCATTTAATGGAACTACCTTTTCATCTACATCATCTTTTTCTGTGGTCTCTTGTTCCGTGATTTGAAGAGACTTGACCTTTTCCTCAAGGGAAGAAATTGAATGTTTGTTTTTATTTACTTCGACCGCTGTTAAATCACCATTTGATATGGCTGCCTTTTTATCTACATCATCCTCTTCTATGGACACTTGATCTTTAATTTGAAGAGAATTATCTTTTTCATGAGGTGTTGGAATTGTGTATTCGTATTTATATTCATCGACCTCAGGATAAACACCATTTAATGGAGCTACCTTGTCATCTACATCATCTTTTTCTGTGGTCTCTTGTTCCGTGATTTGAGGAGACTTGACCTTTTCCTCAAGGGAAGAAATTGAATGTTTGTTTTTATTTACTTCGACCGCTGTTAAATCACCATTTGATATGGCTGCCTTTTTATCTACATCATCCTCTTCTATGGACACTTGATCTTTAATTTGAAGAGAATTATCTTTTTCATGAGGGGTTGGAATTGTGTATTCGTATTTATATTCATCGACCTCAGGATAAACACCATTTAATGGAACTACCTTGTCATCTACATCATCTTTTTCTGTGGTCTCTTGTTCCGTGATTTGAGGAGACTTGACCTTTTCCTCAAGGGAAGAAATTGAATGTTTGTTTTTATTTACTTCGACCGCTGTTAAATCACCATTTGATATGGCTGCCTTTTTATCTACATCATCCTCTTCTATGGACACTTGATCTTCAATTTGAAGAGAATTATCTTTTTCATGAGGGGTTGGAATTGTGTATTCGTATTTATATTCATCGACCTCAGGATAAACACCATTTAATGGAACTACCTTGTCATCTACATCATCTTTTTCTGTGGTCTCTTGTTCCGTGATTTGAGGAGACTTGTCCTTTTCCTCAATGGAAGAAATTGAATGTTTGTTTTTATTTACTTCGACCGCTGTTAAATCACCATTTGATATGGCTGCCTTTTTATCTACATCATCCTCTTCTATGGACACTTGATCTTTAATTTGAAGAGAATTATCTTTTTCATGAGGGGTTGGAATTGTGTATTCGTATTTATATTCATCGACCTCAGGATAAACACCATTTAATGGAACTACCTTGTCATCTACATCATCTTTTTCTGTGGTCTCTTGTTCCGTGATTTGAGGAGACTTGTCCTTTTCCTCAATGGAAGAAATTGAATGTTTGTTTTTATTTACTTCGACCGCTGTTAAATCACCATTTGATATGGCTGCCTTTTTATCTACATCATTCTCTTCAATGGACACTTGATCTTTAATTTGAAGAGAATTATCTTTTTCATGAGGGGTTGGAATTGTGTATTCGTATTTATATTCATCGACCTCAGGATAAACACCATTTAATGGAACTACCTTGTCATCTACATCATCTTTTTCTGTGGTCTCTTGTTCCGTGATTTGAGGAGACTTGACCTTTTCCTCAAGGGAAGAAATTGAATGTTTGTTTTTATTTACTTCGACCGCTGTTAAATCACCATTTGATATGGCTGCCTTTTTATCTACATCATCCTCTTCTATGGACACTTGATCTTTAATTTGAAGAGAATTATCTTTTTCATGAGGGGTTGGAATTGTGTATTCGTATTTATATTCATCGACCTCAGGATAAACACCATTTAATGGAACTACCTTGTCATCTACATCATCTTTTTCTGTGGTCTCTTGTTCCGTGATTTGAGGAGACTTGACCTTTTCCTCAAGGGAAGAAATTTAATGTTTGTTTTTATTTACTTCGACCGCTGTTAAATCACCATTTGATATGGCTGCCTTTTTATCTACATCATCCTCTTCTATGGACACTTGATCTTCAATTTGAAGAGAATTATCTTTTTCATGAGGGGTTGGAATTGTGTATTCGTATTTATATTCATCGACCTCAGGATAAACAACATTTAATGGAACTACCTTGTCATCTACATCATCTTTTTCTGTGGTCTCTTGTTCCGTGATTTGAGGAGACTTGTCCTTTTCCTCAATGGAAGAAATTGAATGTTTGTTTTTGTTTACTTCGACCGCTGTTAAATCACCATTTGATATGGCTGAATTTTTATCTACATCATCCTCTTCTATGGACACTTGATCTTTAATTTGAAGAGAATTATCTTTTTCATGAGGGGTTGGAATTGTGTATTCGTATTTATATTCATCGACCTCAGGATAAACACCATTTAATGGAACTACCTTGTCATCTACATCATCTTTTTCTGTGGTCTCTTGTTCCGTGATTTGAGGAGACTTGTCCTTTTCCTCAATGGAAGAAATTGAATGTTTGTTTTTATTTACTTCGACCGCTGTTAAATCACCATTTGATATGGCTGCCTTTTTATCTACATCATTCTCTTCAATGGACACTTGATCTTTAATTTGAAGAGAATTATCTTTTTCATGAGGGGTTGGAATTGTGTATTCGTATTTATATTCATCGACCTCAGGATAAACACCATTTAATGGAACTACCTTGTCATCTACATCATCTTTTTCTGTGGTCTCTTGTTCCGTGATTTGAGGAGACTTGTCCTTTTCCTCAATGGAAGAAATTGAATGTTTGTTTTTATATACTTCGACCGCTGTTAAATCACCATTTGATATGGCTGCCTTTTTATCTACATCATCCTCTTCTATGGACACTTGATCTTTAATTTGAAGAGAATTATCTTTTTCATGAGGGGTTGGAATTGTGTATTCGTATTTATATTCATCGACCTCAGGATAAACACCATTTAATGGAACTACCTTGTCATCTACATCATCTTTTTCTATGGTCTCTTGTTCCGTGATTTGAGGAGACTTGACCTTTTCCTCAAGGGAAGAAATTGAATGTTTGTTTTTATTTACTTCGACCGCTGTTAAATCACCATTTGATATGGCTGCCTTTTTATCTACATCATCCTCTTCTATGGACACTTGATCTTTAATTTGAAGAGAATTATCTTTTTCATGAGGGGTTGGAATTGTGTATTCGTATTTATATTCATCGACCTCAGGATAATCACCATTTAATGGAAATACCTTGTTATCTACATCATCTTTTTCTGTGGTCTCTTGTTCCGTGATTTGAGGAGACTTGACCTTTTCCTCAAGGGAAGAAATTGAATGTTTGTTTTTATTTACTTCGACCGCTGTTAAATCACCATTTGATATGGCTGCCTTTTTATCTACATCATCCTCTTCTATGGACACTTGATCTTTAATTTGAAGAGAATTATCTTTTTCATGAGGGGTTGGAATTGTGTATTCGTATTTATATTCATCGACCTCAGGATAATCACCATTTAATGGAAATACCTTGTTATCTACATCATCTTTTTCTGTGGTCTCTTGTTCCGTGATTTGAGGAGACTTGACCTTTTCCTCAAGGGAAGAAATTGAATGTTTGTTTTTATTTACTTCGACCGCTGTTAAATCACCATTTGATATGGCTGCCTTTTTATCTACATCATCCTCTTCTATGGACACTTGATCTTTAATTTGAAGAGAATTATCTTTTTCATGAGGGGTTGGAATTGTGTATTCGTATTTATATTCATCGACCTCAGGATAAACACCATTTAATGGAACTACCTTGTCATCTACATCATCTTTTTCTGTGGTCTCTTGTTCCGTGATTTGAAGAGACTTGACCTTTTCCTCAAGGGAAGAAATTGAATGTTTGTTTTTATTTACTTCGACCGCTGTTAAATCACCATTTGATATGGCTGCCTTTTTATCTACATCATCCTCTTCTATGGACACTTGATCTTTAATTTGAAGAGAATTATCTTTTTCATGAGGTGTTGGAATTGTGTATTCGTATTTATATTCATCGACCTCAGGATAAACACCATTTAATGGAACTACCTTGTCATCTACATCATCTTTTTCTGTGGTCTCTTGTTCCGTGATTTGAGGAGACTTGACCTTTTCCTCAAGGGAAGAAATTGAATGTTTGTTTTTATTTACTTCGACCGCTGTTAAATCACCATTTGATATGGCTGCCTTTTTATCTACATCATCCTCTTCTATAGACACTTGATCTTTAATTTGAAGAGAATTATCTTTTTCATGAGGGGTTGGAATTGTGTATTCGTATTTATATTCATCGACCTCAGGATAAACACCATTTAATGGAACTACCTTGTCATCTACATCATCTTTTTCTGTGGTCTCTTGTTCCGTGATTTGAGGAGACTTGACCTTTTCCTCAAGGGAAGAAATTGAATGTTTGTTTTTATTTACTTCGACCGCTGTTAAATCACCATTTGATATGGCTGCCTTTTTATCTACATCATCCTCTTCTATGGACACTTGATCTTTAATTTGAAGAGAATTATCTTTTTCATGAGGGGTTGGAATTGTGTATTCGTATTTATATTCATCGACCTCAGGATAAACACCATTTAATGGAACTACCTTGTCATCTACATCATATTTTTCTGTGGTCTCTTGTTCCGTGATTTGAGGAGACTTGTCCTTTTCCTCAATGGAAGAAATTGAATGTTTGTTTTTATTTACTTCGACCGCTGTTAAATCACCATTTGATATGGCTGCCTTTTTATCTACATCATTCTCTTCTATGGACACTTGATCTTTAATTTGAAGAGAATTATCTTTTTCATGAGGGGTTGGAATTGTGTATTCGTATTTATATTCATCGACCTCAGGATAAACACCATTTAATGGAACTACCTTGTCATCTACATCATCTTTTTCTATGGTCTCTTGTTCCATGATTTGAGGAGACTTGTCCTTTTCCTCAATGGAAGAAATTGAATGTTTGTTTTTATTTACTTCGACCGCTGTTAAATCACCATTTGATATGGCTGACTTTTTATCTACATCATCCTCTTCTATGGACACTTGATCTTTAATTTGAAGAGAATTATCTTTTTCATGAGGGGTTGGAATTGTGTATTCGTATTTATATTCATCGACCTCAGGATAAACACCATTTAATGGAACTACCTTGTCATCTACATCATCTTTTTCTGTGGTCTCTTGTTCCGTGATTTGAGGAGACTTGTCCTTTTCCTCAATGGAAGAAATTGAATGTTTGTTTTTATTTACTTCGACCGCTGTTAAATCACCATTTGATATGGCTGCCTTTTTATCTACATCATCCTCTTCTATGGACACTTGATCTTTAATTTGAAGAGAATTACCTTTTTCATGAGGGGTTGGAATTGTGTATTCGTATTTATATTCATCGACCTCAGGATAAACACCATTTAATGGAACTACCTTGTCATCTACATCATCTTTTTCTGTGGTCTCTTGTTCCGTGATTTGAGGAGACTTGACCTTTTCCTCAAGGGAAGAAATTGAATGTTTGTTTTTATTTACTTCGACCGCTGTTAAATCA
The DNA here is from genome assembly GCA_951213105.1 of Amaurobius ferox. Lineage (NCBI taxonomy): Eukaryota > Metazoa > Arthropoda > Arachnida > Araneae > Amaurobiidae > Amaurobius > Amaurobius ferox. Next base: position 90,277,995 of record OX578137.1, read on the forward strand.
CCATTTGATATGGCTGCCTTTTTATCTACATCATCCTCTTCTATGGACTCTTGATCTTTAATTTGAAGAGAATTATCTTTTTCATGAGGGGTTGGAATTGTGTATTCGTATTTATATTCATCGACCTCAGGATAAACACCATTTAATGGAACTACCTTTTCATCTACATCATCTTTTTCTGTGGTCTCTTGTTCCGTGATTTGAAGAGACTTGACCTTTTCCTCAAGGGAAGAAATTGAATGTTTGTTTTTATTTACTTCGACCGCTGTTAAATCACCATTTGATATGGCTGCCTTTTTATCTACATCATCCTCTTCTATGGACACTTGATCTTTAATTTGAAGAGAATTATCTTTTTCATGAGGTGTTGGAATTGTGTATTCGTATTTATATTCATCGACCTCAGGATAAACACCATTTAATGGAGCTACCTTGTCATCTACATCATCTTTTTCTGTGGTCTCTTGTTCCGTGATTTGAGGAGACTTGACCTTTTCCTCAAGGGAAGAAATTGAATGTTTGTTTTTATTTACTTCGACCGCTGTTAAATCACCATTTGATATGGCTGCCTTTTTATCTACATCATCCTCTTCTATGGACACTTGATCTTTAATTTGAAGAGAATTATCTTTTTCATGAGGGGTTGGAATTGTGTATTCGTATTTATATTCATCGACCTCAGGATAAACACCATTTAATGGAACTACCTTGTCATCTACATCATCTTTTTCTGTGGTCTCTTGTTCCGTGATTTGAGGAGACTTGACCTTTTCCTCAAGGGAAGAAATTGAATGTTTGTTTTTATTTACTTCGACCGCTGTTAAATCACCATTTGATATGGCTGCCTTTTTATCTACATCATCCTCTTCTATGGACACTTGATCTTCAATTTGAAGAGAATTATCTTTTTCATGAGGGGTTGGAATTGTGTATTCGTATTTATATTCATCGACCTCAGGATAAACACCATTTAATGGAACTACCTTGTCATCTACATCATCTTTTTCTGTGGTCTCTTGTTCCGTGATTTGAGGAGACTTGTCCTTTTCCTCAATGGAAGAAATTGAATGTTTGTTTTTATTTACTTCGACCGCTGTTAAATCACCATTTGATATGGCTGCCTTTTTATCTACATCATCCTCTTCTATGGACACTTGATCTTTAATTTGAAGAGAATTATCTTTTTCATGAGGGGTTGGAATTGTGTATTCGTATTTATATTCATCGACCTCAGGATAAACACCATTTAATGGAACTACCTTGTCATCTACATCATCTTTTTCTGTGGTCTCTTGTTCCGTGATTTGAGGAGACTTGTCCTTTTCCTCAATGGAAGAAATTGAATGTTTGTTTTTATTTACTTCGACCGCTGTTAAATCACCATTTGATATGGCTGCCTTTTTATCTACATCATTCTCTTCAATGGACACTTGATCTTTAATTTGAAGAGAATTATCTTTTTCATGAGGGGTTGGAATTGGGTATTCGTATTTATATTCATCGACCTCAGGATAAACACCATTTAATGGAACTACCTTGTCATCTACATCATCTTTTTCTGTGGTCTCTTGTTCCGTGATTTGAGGAGACTTGACCTTTTCCTCAAGGGAAGAAATTGAATGTTTGTTTTTATTTACTTCGACCGCTGTTAAATCACCATTTGATATGGCTGCCTTTTTATCTACATCATCCTCTTCTATGGACACTTGATCTTTAATTTGAAGAGAATTATCTTTTTCATGAGGGGTTGGAATTGTGTATTCGTATTTATATTCATCGACCTCAGGATAAACACCATTTAATGGAACTACCTTGTCATCTACATCATCTTTTTCTGTGGTCTCTTGTTCCGTGATTTGAGGAGACTTGACCTTTTCCTCAAGGGAAGAAATTGAATGTTTGTTTTTATTTACTTCGACCGCTGTTAAATCACCATTTGATATGGCTGCCTTTTTATCTACATCATCCTCTTCTATGGACACTTGATCTTCAATTTGAAGAGAATTATCTTTTTCATGAGGGGTTGGAATTGTGTATTCGTATTTATATTCATCGACCTCAGGATAAACAACATTTAATGGAACTACCTTGTCATCTACATCATCTTTTTCTGTGGTCTCTTGTTCCGTGATTTGAGGAGACTTGTCCTTTTCCTCAATGGAAGAAATTGAATGTTTGTTTTTGTTTACTTCGACCGCTGTTAAATCACCATTTGATATGGCTGCCTTTTTATCTACATCATCCTCTTCTATGGACACTTGATCTTTAATTTGAAGAGAATTATCTTTTTCATGAGGGGTTGGAATTGTGTATTCGTATTTATATTCATCGACCTCAGGATAAACACCATTTAATGGAACTACCTTGTCATCTACATCATCTTTTTCTGTGGTCTCTTGTTCCGTGATTTGAGGAGACTTGTCCTTTTCCTCAATGGAAGAAATTGAATGTTTGTTTTTATTTACTTCGACCGCTGTTAAATCACCATTTGATATGGCTGCCTTTTTATCTACATCATTCTCTTCAATGGACACTTGATCTTTAATTTGAAGAGAATTATCTTTTTCATGAGGGGTTGGAATTGTGTATTCGTATTTATATTCATCGACCTCAGGATAAACACCATTTAATGGAACTACCTTGTCATCTACATCATCTTTTTCTGTGGTCTCTTGTTCCGTGATTTGAGGAGACTTGTCCTTTTCCTCAATGGAAGAAATTGAATGTTTGTTTTTATATACTTCGACCGCTGTTAAATCACCATTTGATATGGCTGCCTTTTTATCTACATCATCCTCTTCTATGGACACTTGATCTTTAATTTGAAGAGAATTATCTTTTTCATGAGGGGTTGGAATTCTGTATTCGTATTTATATTCATCGACCTCAGGATAAACACCATTTAATGGAACTACCTTGTCATCTACATCATCTTTTTCTGTGGTCTCTTGTTCCGTGATTTGAGGAGACTTGACCTTTTCCTCAAGGGAAGAAATTGAATGTTTGTTTTTATTTACTTCGACCGCTGTTAAATCACCATTTGGTATGGCTGCCTTTTTATCTACATCATCCTCTTCTATGGACACTTGATCTTTAATTTGAAGAGAATTATCTTTTTCATGAGGGGTTGGAATTGTGTATTCGTATTTATATTCATCGACCTCAGGATAAACACCATTTAATGGAACTACCTTGTCATTTACATCATCTTTTTCTGTGGTCTCTTGTTCCGTGATTTGAGGAGACTTGACCTTTTCCTCAAGGGAAGAAATTGAATGTTTGTTTTTATTTACTTCGACCGCTGTTAAATCACCATTTGATATGGCTGCCTTTTTATCTACATCATCCTCTTCTATGGACACTTGATCTTTAATTTGAAGAGAATTATCTTTTTCATGAGGGGTTGGAATTGTGTATTCGTATTTATATTCATCGACCTCAGGATAAACACCATTTAATGGATCTACCTTGTCATCTACATCATCTTTTTCTGTGGTCTCTTGTTCCGTGATTTGAGGAGACTTGGCCTTTTCCTCAAGGGAAGAAATTAAATGTTTGTTTTTATTTACTTCGACCGCTGTTAAATCACCATTTGATATGGCTGCCTTTTTATCTACATCATCCTCTTCTATGGACACTTGATCTTTAATTTGAAGAGAATTATCTTTTTCATGAGGGGTTGGAATTGTGTATTCGTATTTATATTCATCGACCTCAGGATAAACACCATTTAATGGAACTACCTTGTCATCTGCATCATCTTTTTCTGTGGTCTCTTGTTCCGTGATTTGAGGAGACTTGTCCTTTTCCTCAATGGAAGAAATTGAATGTTTGTTTTTATTTACTTCGACCGCTGTTAAATCACCATTTGATATGGCTGCCTTTTTATCTACATCATCCTCTTCTATGGACACTTGATCTTTAATTTGAAGAGAATTATCTTTTTCATGAGGGGTTGGAATTGTGTATTCGTATTTATATTCATCGACCTCAGGATAAACACCATTTAATGGAACTACCTTGTCATCTACATCATCTTTTTCTGTGGTCTCTTGTTCCGTGATTTGAGGAGACTTGACCTTTTCCTCAAGGGAAGAAATTGAATGTTTGTTTTTATTCACTTCGACCGCTGTTAAATCACCATTTGATATGGCTGCCTTTTTATCTTCATCATCCTCTTCTATGGACACTTGATCTTTAATTTGAAGAGAATTATCTTTTTCATGAGGGGTTGGAATTGTGTATTCGTATTTATATTCATCGACCTCAGGATAAACACCATTTAATGGAACTACCTTGTCATCTACATCATCTTTTTCTGTGGTCTCTTGTTCCGTGATTTGAGGAGACTTGACCTTTTCCTCAAGGGAAGAAATTGAATGTTTGTTTTTATTTACTTCGACCGCTGTTAAATCACCATTTGATATGGCTGCCTTTTTATCTACATCATCCTCTTCTATGGACACTTGATCTTTAATTTGAAGAGAATTATCTTTTTCATGAGGGGTTGGAATTGTGTATTCGTATTTATATTCATCGACCTCAGGATAAACACCATTTAATGGAACTACCTTGTCATCTACATCATCTTTTTCTGTGGTCTCTTGTTCCGTGATTTGAGGAGACTTGACCTTTTCCTCAAGGGAAGAAATTGAATGTTTGTTTTTATTTACTTCGACCGCTGTTAAATCACCATTTGATATGGCTGCCTTTTTATCTACATCATCCTCTTCTATGGACACTTGATCTTTAATTTGAAGAGAAATATCTTTTTCATGAGGGGTTGGAATTGTGTATTCGTATTTATATTCATCGACCTCAGGATAAACACCATTTAATGGAACTACCTTGTCATCTACATCATCTTTTTCTGTGGTCTCTTGTTCCGTGATTTGAGGAGACTTGACCTTTTCCTCAAGGGAAGAAATTGAATGTTTGTTTTTATTTACTTCGACCGCTGTTAAATCACCATTTGATATGGCTGCCTTTTTATCTACATCATCCTCTTCTATGGACACTTGATCTTTAATTTGAAGAGAATTATCTTTTTCATGAGGGGTTGGAATTGTGTATTCGTATTTATATTCATCGACCTCAGGATAAACACCATTTAATGGAACTACCTTGTCATCTACATCATCTTTTTCTGTGGTCTCTTGTTCCGTGATTTGAGGAGACTTGACCTTTTCCACAAGGGAAGAAATTGAATGTTTGTTTTTATTTACTTCGACCGCTGTTAAATCACCATTTGATATGGCTGCCTTTTTATCTACATCATCCTCTTCTATGGACACTTGATCTTTAATTTGAAGAGAATTATCTTTTTCATGAGGGGTTGGAATTGTGTATTCGTATTTATATTCATCGACCTCAGGATAAACACCATTTAATGGAGCTACCTTGTCATCTACATCATCTTTTTCTGTGGTCTCTTGTTCCGTGATTTGAGGAGACTTGACCTTTTCCTCAAGGGAAGAAATTGAATGTTTGTTTTTATTTACTTCGACCGCTGTTAAATCACCATTTGATATGGCTGCCTTTTTATCTACATCATCCTCTTCTATGGACACTTGATCTTTAATTTGAAGAGAATTATCTTTTTCATGAGGGGTTGGAATTGTGTATTCGTATTTATATTCATCGACCTCAGGATAAACACCATTTAATGGAACTACCTTGTCATCTACATCATCTTTTTCTGTGGTCTCTTGTTCCGTGATTTGAGGAGACTTGACCTTTTCCTCAAGGGAAGAAATTGAATGTTTGTTTTTATTTACTTCGACCGCTGTTAAATCACCATTTGATATGGCTGCCTTTTTATCTACATCATCCTCTTCTATGGACACTTGATCTTTAAATTGAAGAGAATTATCTTTTTCATGAGGGGTTGGAATTGTGTATTCGTATTTATATTCATCGACCTCAGGATAAACACCATTTAATGGAACTACCTTGTCATCTACATCATCTTTTTCTGTGGTCTCTTGTTCCGTGATTTGAGGAGACTTGACCTTTTCCTCAAGGGAAGAAATTGAATGTTTGTTTTTATTTACTTCGACCGCTGTTAAATCACCATTTGATATGGCTGCATTTTTATCTACATCATCCTCTTCTATGGACACTTGATCTTTAATTTGAAGAGAATTATCTTTTTCATGAGGGGTTGGAATTGTGTATTCGTATTTATATTCATCGACCTCAGTATAAACACCATTTAATGGAACTACCTTGTCATCTACATCATCTTTTTCTGTGGTCTCTTGTTCCGTGATTTGAGGAGACTTGTCCTTTTCCTCAATGGAAGAAATTGAATGTTTGTTTTTATTTACTTCGACCGCTGTTAAATCACCATTTGATATGGCTGCCTTTTTATCTACATCATCCTCTTCTATGGACACTTGATCTTTAATTTGAAGAGAATTATCTTTTTCATGAGGGGTTGGAATTGTGTATTCGTATTTATATTCATCGACCTCAGGATAAACACCATTTAATGGAACTACCTTGTCATCCACATCATCTTTTTCTGTGGTCTCTTGTTCCGTGATTTGAGGAGACTTGTCCTTTTCCTCAATGGAAGAAATTGAATGTTTGTTTTTATTTACTTCGACCGCTGTTAAATCACCATTTGATATGGCTGCCTTTTTATCTACATCATCCTCTTCTATGGACACTTGATCTTTAATTTGAAGAGAATTATCTTTTTCATGAGGGGTTGGAATTGTGTATTCGTATTTATATTCATCGACCTCAGGATAAACACCATTTAATGGAACTACCTTGTCATCTACATCATCTTTTTCTGTGGTCTCTTGTTCCGTGATTTGAGGAGACTTGACCTTTTCCTCAAGGGAAGAAATTGAATGTTTGTTTTTATTTACTTCGACCGCTGTTAAATCACCATTTGATATGGCTGCCTTTTTATCTACATCATCCTCTTCTATGGACACTTGATCTTTAATTTGAAGAGAAATATCTTTTTCATGAGGGGTTGGAATTGTGTATTCGTATTTATATTCATCGACCTCAGGATAAACACCATTTAATGGAACTACCTTGTCATCTACATCATCTTTTTGTGTGGTCTCTTGTTCCGTGATTTGAGGAGACTTGACCTTTTCCTCAAGGGAAGAAATTGAATGTTTGTTTTTATTTACTTCGACCGCTGTTAAATCACCATTTGATATGGCTGCCTTTTTATCTACATATTCCTCTTCTATGGACACTTGATCTTTAATTTGAAGAGAATTATCTTTTTCATGAGGGGTTGGAATTGTGTATTCGTATTTATATTCATCGACCTCAGGATAAACACCATTTAATGAAACTACCTTGTCATCTACATCATCTTTTTCTGTGGTCTCTTGTTCCGTGATTTGAGGAGACTTGACCTTTTCCTCAAGGGAAGAAATTGAATGTTTGTTTTTATTTACTTCGACCGCTGTTAAATCACCATTTGATATGGCTGCCTTTTTATCTACATCATCCTCTTCTATGGACACTTGATCTTTAATTTGAAGAGAATTATCTTTTTCATGAGGGGTTGGAATTGTGTATTCGTATTTATATTCATCGACCTCAGGATAAACACCATTTAATGGAACTACCTTGTCATCTACATCATCTTTTTCTGTGGTCTCTTGTTCCGTGATTTGAGGAGACTTGACCTTTTCCTCAAGGGAAGAAATTGAATGTTTGTTTTTATTTACTTCGACCGCTGTTAAATCACCATTTGATATGGCTGCCTTTTTATCTACATATTCCTCTTCTATGGACACTTGATCTTTAATTTGAAGAGAATTATCTTTTTCATGAGGGGTTGGAATTGTGTATTCGTATTTATATTCATCGACCTCAGGATAAACACCATTTAATGAAACTACCTTGTCATCTACATCATCTTTTTCTGTGGTCTCTTGTTCCGTGATTTGAGGAGACTTGACCTTTTCCTCAAGGGAAGAAATTGAATGTTTGTTTTTATTTACTTCGACCGCTGTTAAATCACCATTTGATATGGCTGCCTTTTTATCTACATCATCCTCTTCTATGGACACTTGATCTTTAATTTGAAGAGAATTATCTTTTTCATGAGGGGTTGGAATTGTGTATTCGTATTTATATTCATCGACCTCAGGATAAACACCATTTAATGGAACTACCTTGTCATCTACATCATCTTTTTCTGTGGTCTCTTGTTCCGTGATTTGAGGAGACTTGACCTTTTCCTCAAGGGAAGAAATTGAATGTTTGTTTTTATTTACTTCGACCGCTGTTAAATCACCATTTGATATGGCTGCCTTTTTATCTACATCATCCTCTTCTATAGACACTTGATCTTTAATTTGAAGAGAATTATCTTTTTCATGAGGGGTTGGAATTGTGTATTCGTATTTATATTCATCGACCTCAGGATAAACACCATTTAATGGAACTACCTTGTCATCTACATCATCTTTGTCTGTGGTCTCTTGTTCCGTGATTTGAGGAGACTTGACCTTTTCTTCAAGGGAAGAAATTGAATGTTTGTTTTTATTTACTTCGACCGCTGTTAAATCACCATTTGATATGGCTGCCTTTTTATCTACATCATCCTCTTCTATGGACACTTGATCTTTAATTTGAAGAGAATTATCTTTTTCATGAGGGGTTGGAATTGTGTATTCGTATTTATATTCATCGACCTCAGGATAAACACCATTTAATGGAACTACCTTGTCATCTACATCATCTTTTTCTATGGTCTCTTGTTCCGTGATTTGAGGAGACTTGACCTTTTCCTCAAGGGAAGAAATTGAATGTTTGTTTTTATTTACTTCGACCGCTGTTAAATCACCATTTGATATGGCTGCCTTTTTATCTACATCATCCTCTTCTATGGACACTTGATCTTTAATTTGAAGAGAATTATCTTTTTCATGAGGGGTTGGAATTGTGTATTCGTATTTATATCCATCGACCTCAGGATAATCACCATTTAATGGAAATACCTTGTTATCTACATCATCTTTTTCTGTGGTCTCTTGTTCCGTGATTTGAGGAGACTTGACCTTTTCCTCAAGGGAAGAAATTGAATGTTTGTTTTTATTTACTTCGACCGCTGTTAAATCACCATTTGATATGGCTGCCTTTTTATCTACATCATCCTCTTCTATGGACACTTGATCTTTAATTTGAAGAGAATTATCTTTTTCATGAGGGGTTGGAATTGTGTATTCGTATTTATATTCATCGACCTCAGGATAAACACCATTTAATGGAACTACCTTGTCATCTACATCATCTTTTTCTGTGGTCTCTTGTTCCGTGATTTGAGGAGACTTGACCTTTTCTTCAAGGGAAGAAATTGAATGTTTGTTTTTATTTACTTCGACCGCTGTTAAATCACCATTTGATATGGCTGCCTTTTTATCTACATCATCCTCTTCTATGGACACTTGATCTTTAATTTGAAGAGAATTATCTTTTTCATGAGGGGTTGGAATTGTGAATTCGTATTTATATTCATCGACCTCAGGATAATCACCATTTAATGGAAATACCTTGTTATCTACATCATCTTTTTCTGTGGTCTCTTGTTCCGTGATTTGAGGAGACTTGACCTTTTCCTCAAGGGAAGAAATTGAATGTTTGTTTTTATTTACTTCGACCGCTGTTAAATCACCATTTGATATGGCTGCCTTTTTATCTACATCATCCTCTTCTATGGACACTTGATCTTTAATTTGAAGAGAATTATCTTTTTCATGAGGGGTTGGAATTGTGTATTCGTATTTATATTCATCGACCTCAGGATAAACACCATTTAATGGAACTACCTTGTCATCTACATCATCTTTTTCTGTGGTCTCTTGTTCCGTGATTTGAGGAGACTTGACCTTTTCCTCAAGGGAAGAAATTGAATATTTGTTTTTATTTACTTCGACCACTGTTAAATCACCATTTGATATGGCTGCCTTTTTATCTACATATTCCTCTTCTATGGACACTTGATCTTTAATTTGAAGAGAATTATCTTTTTCATGAGGGGTTGGAATTGTGTATTCGTATTTATATTCATCGACCTCAGGATAAACACCATTTAATGAAACTACCTTGTCATCTACATCATCTTTTTCTGTGGTCTCTTGTTCCGTGATTTGAGGAGACTTGACCTTTTCCTCAAGGGAAGAAATTGAATGTTTGTTTTTATTTACTTCGACCGCTGTTAAATCACCATTTGATATGGCTGCCTTTTTATCTACATCATCCTCTTCTATGGACACTTGATCTTTAATTTGAAGAGAATTATCTTTTTCATGAGGGGTTGGAATTGTGTATTCGTATTTATATTCATCGACCTCAGGATAAACACCATTTAATGGAACTACCTTGTCATCTACATCATCTTTTTCTGTGGTCTCTTGTTCCGTGATTTGAGGAGACTTGACCTTTTCCTCAAGGGAAGAAATTGAATGTTTGTTTTTATTTACTTCGACCGCTGTTAAATCACCATTTGATATGGCTGCCTTTTTATCTACATCATCCTCTTCTATAGACACTTGATCTTTAATTTGAAGAGAATTATCTTTTTCATGAGGGGTTGGAATTGTGTATTCGTATTTATATTCATCGACCTCAGGATAAACACCATTTAATGGAACTACCTTGTCATCTACATCATCTTTGTCTGTGGTCTCTTGTTCCGTGATTTGAGGAGACTTGACCTTTTCTTCAAGGGAAGAAATTGAATGTTTGTTTTTATTTACTTCGACCGCTGTTAAATCACCATTTGATATGGCTGCCTTTTTATCTACATCATCCTCTTCTATGGACACTTGATCTTTAATTTGAAGAGAATTATCTTTTTCATGAGGGGTTGGAATTGTGTATTCGTATTTATATTCATCGACCTCAGGATAAACACCATTTAATGGAACTACCTTGTCATCTACATCATCTTTTTCTATGGTCTCTTGTTCCGTGATTTGAGGAGACTTGACCTTTTCCTCAAGGGAAGAAATTGAATGTTTGTTTTTATTTACTTCGACCGCTGTTAAATCACCATTTGATATGGCTGCCTTTTTATCTACATCATCCTCTTCTATGGACACTTGATCTTTAATTTGAAGAGAATTATCTTTTTCATGAGGGGTTGGAATTGTGTATTCGTATTTATATTCATCGACCTCAGGATAATCACCATTTAATGGAAATACCTTGTTATCTACATCATCTTTTTCTGTGGTCTCTTGTTCCGTGATTTGAGGAGACTTGACCTTTTCCTCAAGGGAAGAAATTGAATGTTTGTTTTTATTTACTTCGACCGCTGTTAAATCACCATTTGATATGGCTGCCTTTTTATCTACATCATCCTCTTCTATGGACACTTGATCTTTAATTTGAAGAGAATTATCTTTTTCATGAGGGGTTGGAATTGTGTATTCGTATTTATATTCATCGACCTCAGGATAAACACCATTTAATGGAACTACCTTGTCATCTACATCATCTTTTTCTGTGGTCTCTTGTTCCGTGATTTGAGGAGACTTGACCTTTTCTTCAAGGGAAGAAATTGAATGTTTGTTTTTATTTACTTCGACCGCTGTTAAATCACCATTTGATATGGCTGCCTTTTTATCTACATCATCCTCTTCTATGGACACTTGATCTTTAATTTGAAGAGAATTATCTTTTTCATGAGGGGTTGGAATTGTGAATTCGTATTTATATTCATCGACCTCAGGATAATCACCATTTAATGGAAATACCTTGTTATCTACATCATCTTTTTCTGTGGTCTCTTGTTCCGTGATTTGAGGAGACTTGACCTTTTCCTCAAGGGAAGAAATTGAATGTTTGTTTTTATTTACTTCGACCGCTGTTAAATCACCATTTGATATGGCTGCCTTTTTATCTACATCATCCTCTTCTATGGACACTTGATCTTTAATTTGAAGAGAATTATCTTTTTCATGAGGGGTTGGAATTGTGTATTCGTATTTATATTCATCGACCTCAGGATAAACACCATTTAATGGAACTACCTTGTCATCTACATCATCTTTTTCTGTGGTCTCTTGTTCCGTGATTTGAAGAGACTTGACCTTTTCCTCAAGGGAAGAAATTGAATGTTTGTTTTTATTTACTTCGACCGCTGTTAAATCACCATTTGATATGGCTGCCTTTTTATCTACATCATCCTCTTCTATGGACACTTGATCTTAATTTGAAGAGAATTATCTTTTTCATGAGGTGTTGGAATTGTGTATTCGTATTTATATTCATCGACCTCAGGATAAACACCATTTAATGGAACTACCTTGTCATCTACATCATCTTTTTCTGTGGTCTCTTGTTCCGTGATTTGAGGAGACTTGACCTTTTCCTCAAGGGAAGAAATTGAATGTTTGTTTTTATTTACTTCGACCGCTGTTAAATCACCATTTGATATGGCTGCCTTTTTATCTACATCATCCTCTTCTATAGACACTTGATCTTTAATTTGAAGAGAATTATCTTTTTCATGAGGGGTTGGAATTGTGTATTCGTATTTATATTCATCGACCTCAGGATAAACACCATTTAATGGAACTACCTTGTCATCTACATCATCTTTTTCTGTGGTCTCTTGTTCCGTGATTTGAGGAGACTTGACCTTTTCCTCAAGGGAAGAAATTGAATGTTTGTTTTTATTTACTTCGACCGCTGTTAAATCACCATTTGATATGGCTGCCTTTTTATCTACATCATCCTCTTCTATGGACACTTGATCTTTAATTTGAAGAGAATTAACTTTTTCATGAGGGGTTGGAATTGTGTATTCGTATTTATATTCATCGACCTCAGGATAAACACCATTTAATGGAACTACCTTGTCATCTACATCATCTTTTTCTGTGGTCTCTTGTTCCGTGATTTGAGGAGACTTGTCCTTTTCCTCAATGGAAGAAATTGAATGTTTGTTTTTATTTACTTCGACCGCTGTTAAATCACCATTTGATATGGCTGCCTTTTTATCTACATCATTCTCTTCTATGGACACTTGATCTTTAATTTGAAGAGAATTAACTTTTTCATGAGGGGTTGGAATTGTGTATTCGTATTTATATTCATCGACCTCAGGATAAACACCATTTAATGGAACTACCTTGTCATCTACATCATCTTTTTCTATGGTCTCTTGTTCCGTGATTTGAGGAGACTTGTCCTTTTCCTCAATGGAAGAAATTGAATGTTTGTTTTTATTTACTTCGACCGCTGTTAAATCACCATTTGATATGGCTGACTTTTTATCTACATCATCCTCTTCTATGGACACTTGATCTTTAATTTGAAGAGAATTATCTTTTTCATGAGGGGTTGGAATTGTGTATTCGTATTTATATTCATCGACCTCAGGATAAACACCATTTAATGGAACTACCTTGTCATCTACATCATCTTTTTCTGTGGTCTCTTGTTCCGTGATTTGAGGAGACTTGTCCTTTTCCTCAATGGAAGAAATTGAATGTTTGTTTTTATTTACTTCGACCGCTGTTAAATCACCATTTGATATGGCTGCCTTTTTATCTACATCATCCTCTTCTATGGACACTTGATCTTTAATTTGAAGAGAATTACCTTTTTCATGAGGGGTTGGAATTGTGTATTCGTATTTATATTCATCGACCTCAGGATAAACACCATTTAATGGAACTACCTTGTCATCTACATCATCTTTTTCTGTGGTCTCTTGTTCCGTGATTTGAGGAGACTTGTCCTTTTCCTCAATGGAAGAAATTGAATGTTTGTTTTTATTTACTTCGACCGCTGTTAAATCACCATTTGATATGGCTGACTTTTTATCTACATCATCCTCTTCTATGGACTCTTGATCTTTAATTTGAAGAGAATTATCTTTTTCATGAGGGGTTGGAATTGTGTATTCGTATTTATATTCATCGACCTCAGGATAAACACCATTTAATGGAACTACCTTGTCATCTACATCATCTTTTTCTGTGGTCTCTTGTTCCGTGATTTGAGGAGACTTGACCTTTTCCTCAAGGGAAGAAATTGAATGTTTGTTTTTATTTACTTCGACCGCTGTTAAATCACCATTTGATATGGCTGCCTTTTTATCTACATCATCCTCTTCTATGGACTCTTGATCTTTAATTTGAAGAGAATTATCTTTTTCATGAGGGGTTGGAATTGTGTATTCGTATTTATATTCATCGACCTCAGGATAAACACCATTTAATGGAACTACCTTGTCATCTACATCATCTTTTTCTGTGGTCTCTTGTTCCGTGATTTGAGGAGACTTGACCTTTTCCTCAAGGGAAGAAATTGAATGTTTGTTTTTATTTACTTCGACCGCTGTTAAATCACCATTTGATATGGCTGCCTTTTTATCTACATCATCCTCTTCTATGGACACTTGATCTTTAATTTGAAGAGAATTATCTTTTTCATGAGGGGTTGGAATTGTGTATTCGTATTTATATTCATCGACCTCAGGATAATCACCATTTAATGGAAATACCTTGTCATCTACATCATCTTTTTCTGTGGTCTCTTGTTCCGTGATTTGAGGAGACTTGACCTTTTCCTCAAGGGAAGAAATTGAATGTTTGTTTTTATTTACTTCGACCGCTGTTAAATCACCATTTGATATGGCTGCTTTTTATCTACATCATCCTCTTCTATGGACACTTGATCTTTAATTTGAAGAGAATTATCTTTTTCATGAGGGGTTGGAATTGTGTATTCGTATTTATATTCATCGACCTCAGGATAAACACCATTTAATGGAACTACCTTTTCATCTACATCATCTTTTTCTGTGGTCTCTTGTTCCGTGATTTGAAGAGACTTGACCTTTTCCTCAAGGGAAGAAATTGAATGTTTGTTTTTATTTACTTCGACCGCTGTTAAATCACCATTTGATATGGCTGCCTTTTTATCTACATCATCCTCTTCTATGGACACTTGATCTTTAATTTGAAGAGAATTATCTTTTTCATGAGGTGTTGGAATTGTGTATTCGTATTTATATTCATCGACCTCAGGATAAACACCATTTAATGGAGCTACCTTGTCATCTACATCATCTTTTTCTGTGGTCTCTTGTTCCGTGATTTGAGGAGACTTGACCTTTTCCTCAAGGGAAGAAATTGAATGTTTGTTTTTATTTACTTCGACCGCTGTTAAATCACCATTTGATATGGCTGCCTTTTTATCTACATCATCCTCTTCTATGGACACTTGATCTTTAATTTGAAGAGAATTATCTTTTTCATGAGGGGTTGGAATTGTGTATTCGTATTTATATTCATCGACCTCAGGATAAACACCATTTAATGGAACTACCTTGTCATCTACATCATCTTTTTCTGTGGTCTCTTGTTCCGTGATTTGAAGAGACTTGACCTTTTCCTCAAGGGAAGAAATTGAATGTTTGTTTTTATTTACTTCGACCGCTGTTAAATCACCATTTGATATGGCTGCCTTTTTATCTACATCATCCTCTTCTATGGACACTTGATCTTAATTTGAAGAGAATTATCTTTTTCATGAGGTGTTGGAATTGTGTATTCGTATTTATATTCATCGACCTCAGGATAAACACCATTTAATGGAACTACCTTGTCATCTACATCATCTTTTTCTGTGGTCTCTTGTTCCGTGATTTGAGGAGACTTGACCTTTTCCTCAAGGGAAGAAATTGAATGTTTGTTTTTATTTACTTCGACCGCTGTTAAATCACCATTTGATATGGCTGCCTTTTTATCTACATCATCCTCTTCTATAGACACTTGATCTTTAATTTGAAGAGAATTATCTTTTTCATGAGGGGTTGGAATTGTGTATTCGTATTTATATTCATCGACCTCAGGATAAACACCATTTAATGGAACTACCTTGTCATCTACATCATCTTTTTCTGTGGTCTCTTGTTCCGTGATTTGAGGAGACTTGACCTTTTCCTCAAGGGAAGAAATTGAATGTTTGTTTTTATTTACTTCGACCGCTGTTAAATCACCATTTGATATGGCTGCCTTTTTATCTACATCATCCTCTTCTATGGACACTTGATCTTTAATTTGAAGAGAATTAACTTTTTCATGAGGGGTTGGAATTGTGTATTCGTATTTATATTCATCGACCTCAGGATAAACACCATTTAATGGAACTACCTTGTCATCTACATCATCTTTTTCTGTGGTCTCTTGTTCCGTGATTTGAGGAGACTTGTCCTTTTCCTCAATGGAAGAAATTGAATGTTTGTTTTTATTTACTTCGACCGCTGTTAAATCACCATTTGATATGGCTGCCTTTTTATCTACATCATTCTCTTCTATGGACACTTGATCTTTAATTTGAAGAGAATTAACTTTTTCATGAGGGGTTGGAATTGTGTATTCGTATTTATATTCATCGACCTCAGGATAAACACCATTTAATGGAACTACCTTGTCATCTACATCATCTTTTTCTATGGTCTCTTGTTCCGTGATTTGAGGAGACTTGTCCTTTTCCTCAATGGAAGAAATTGAATGTTTGTTTTTATTTACTTCGACCGCTGTTAAATCACCATTTGATATGGCTGACTTTTTATCTACATCATCCTCTTCTATGGACACTTGATCTTTAATTTGAAGAGAATTATCTTTTTCATGAGGGGTTGGAATTGTGTATTCGTATTTATATTCATCGACCTCAGGATAAACACCATTTAATGGAACTACCTTGTCATCTACATCATCTTTTTCTGTGGTCTCTTGTTCCGTGATTTGAGGAGACTTGTCCTTTTCCTCAATGGAAGAAATTGAATGTTTGTTTTTATTTACTTCGACCGCTGTTAAATCACCATTTGATATGGCTGCCTTTTTATCTACATCATCCTCTTCTATGGACACTTGATCTTTAATTTGAAGAGAATTACCTTTTTCATGAGGGGTTGGAATTGTGTATTCGTATTTATATTCATCGACCTCAGGATAAACACCATTTAATGGAACTACCTTGTCATCTACATCATCTTTTTCTGTGGTCTCTTGTTCCGTGATTTGAGG
Source organism: Amaurobius ferox (assembly GCA_951213105.1). Lineage (NCBI taxonomy): Eukaryota > Metazoa > Arthropoda > Arachnida > Araneae > Amaurobiidae > Amaurobius > Amaurobius ferox. Next base: position 90,295,034 of record OX578137.1, read on the forward strand.
AGACTTGTCCTTTTCCTCAATGGAAGAAATTGAATGTTTGTTTTTATTTACTTCGACCGCTGTTAAATCACCATTTGATATGGCTGACTTTTTATCTACATCATCCTCTTCTATGGACTCTTGATCTTTAATTTGAAGAGAATTATCTTTTTCATGAGGGGTTGGAATTGTGTATTCGTATTTATATTCATCGACCTCAGGATAAACACCATTTAATGGAACTACCTTGTCATCTACATCATCTTTTTCTGTGGTCTCTTGTTCCGTGATTTGAGGAGACTTGACCTTTTCCTCAAAGGAAGAAATTGAATGTTTGTTTTTATTTACTTCGACCGCTGTTAAATCACCATTTGATATGGCTGCCTTTTTATCTACATCATCCTCTTCTATGGACTCTTGATCTTTAATTTGAAGAGAATTATCTTTTTCATGAGGGGTTGGAATTGTGTATTCGTATTTATATTCATCGACCTCAGGATAAACACCATTTAATGGAACTACCTTGTCATCTACATCATCTTTTTCTGTGGTCTCTTGTTCCGTGATTTGAGGAGACTTGACCTTTTCCTCAAGGGAAGAAATTGAATGTTTGTTTTTATTTACTTCGACCGCTGTTAAATCACCATTTGATATGGCTGCCTTTTTATCTACATCATCCTCTTCTATGGACACTTGATCTTTAATTTGAAGAGAATTATCTTTTTCATGAGGGGTTGGAATTGTGTATTCGTATTTATATTCATCGACCTCAGGATAATCACCATTTAATGGAAATACCTTGTCATCTACATCATCTTTTTCTGTGGTCTCTTGTTCCGTGATTTGAGGAGACTTGACCTTTTCCTCAAGGGAAGAAATTGAATGTTTGTTTTTATTTACTTCGACCGCTGTTAAATCACCATTTGATATGGCTGCTTTTTATCTACATCATCCTCTTCTATGGACACTTGATCTTTAATTTGAAGAGAATTATCTTTTTCATGAGGGGTTGGAATTGTGTATTCGTATTTATATTCATCGACCTCAGGATAAACACCATTTAATGGAACTACCTTTTCATCTACATCATCTTTTTCTGTGGTCTCTTGTTCCGTGATTTGAAGAGACTTGACCTTTTCCTCAAGGGAAGAAATTGAATGTTTGTTTTTATTTACTTCGACCGCTGTTAAATCACCATTTGATATGGCTGCCTTTTTATCTACATCATCCTCTTCTATGGACACTTGATCTTTAATTTGAAGAGAATTATCTTTTTCATGAGGTGTTGGAATTGTGTATTCGTATTTATATTCATCGACCTCAGGATAAACACCATTTAATGGAGCTACCTTGTCATCTACATCATCTTTTTCTGTGGTCTCTTGTTCCGTGATTTGAGGAGACTTGACCTTTTCCTCAAGGGAAGAAATTGAATGTTTGTTTTTATTTACTTCGACCGCTGTTAAATCACCATTTGATATGGCTGCCTTTTTATCTACATCATCCTCTTCTATGGACACTTGATCTTTAATTTGAAGAGAATTATCTTTTTCATGAGGGGTTGGAATTGTGTATTCGTATTTATATTCATCGACCTCAGGATAAACACCATTTAATGGAACTACCTTGTCATCTACATCATCTTTTTCTGTGGTCTCTTGTTCCGTGATTTGAGGAGACTTGACCTTTTCCTCAAGGGAAGAAATTGAATGTTTGTTTTTATTTACTTCGACCGCTGTTAAATCACCATTTGATATGGCTGCCTTTTTATCTACATCATCCTCTTCTATGGACACTTGATCTTTAATTTGAAGAGAATTATCTTTTTCATGAGGGGTTGGAATTGTGTATTCGTATTTATATTCATCGACCTCAGGATAAACACCATTTAATGGAACTACCTTGTCATCTACATCATCTTTTTCTGTGGTCTCTTGTTCCGTGATTTGAGGAGACTTGACCTTTTCCTCAAGGGAAGAAATTGAATGTTTGTTTTTATTTACTTCGACCGCTGTTAAATCACCATTTGATATGGCTGCCTTTTTATCTACATCATCCTCTTCTATGGACACTTGATCTTTAAATTGAAGAGAATTATCTTTTTCATGAGGGGTTGGAATTGTGTATTCGTATTTATATTCATCGACCTCAGGATAAACACCATTTAATGGAACTACCTTGTCATCTACATCATCTTTTTCTGTGGTCTCTTGTTCCGTGATTTGAGGAGACTTGACCTTTTCCTCAAGGGAAGAAATTGAATGTTTGTTTTTATTTACTTCGACCGCTGTTAAATCACCATTTGATATGGCTGCCTTTTTATCTACATCATCCTCTTCTATGGACACTTGATCTTTAATTTGAAGAGAATTATCTTTTTCATGAGGGGTTGGAATTGTGTATTCGTATTTATATTCATCGACCTCAGTATAAACACCATTTAATGGAACTACCTTGTCATCTACATCATCTTTTTCTGTGGTCTCTTGTTCCGTGATTTGAGGAGACTTGTCCTTTTCCTCAATGGAAGAAATTGAATGTTTGTTTTTATTTACTTCGACCGCTGTTAAATCACCATTTGATATGGCTGCCTTTTTATCTACATCATCCTCTTCTATGGACACTTGATCTTTAATTTGAAGAGAATTATCTTTTTCATGAGGGGTTGGAATTGTGTATTCGTATTTATATTCATCGACCTCAGGATAAACACCATTTAATGGAACTACCTTGTCATCCACATCATCTTTTTCTGTGGTCTCTTGTTCCGTGATTTGAGGAGACTTGTCCTTTTCCTCAATGGAAGAAATTGAATGTTTGTTTTTATTTACTTCGACCGCTGTTAAATCACCATTTGATATGGCTGCCTTTTTATCTACATCATCCTCTTCTATGGACACTTGATCTTTAATTTGAAGAGAATTATCTTTTTCATGAGGGGTTGGAATTGTGTATTCGTATTTATATTCATCGACCTCAGGATAAACACCATTTAATGGAACTACCTTGTCATCTACATCATCTTTTTCTGTGGTCTCTTGTTCCGTGATTTGAGGAGACTTGACCTTTTCCTCAAGGGAAGAAATTGAATGTTTGTTTTTATTTACTTCGACCGCTGTTAAATCACCATTTGATATGGCTGCCTTTTTATCTACATCATCCTCTTCTATGGACACTTGATCTTTAATTTGAAGAGAAATATCTTTTTCATGAGGGGTTGGAATTGTGTATTCGTATTTATATTCATCGACCTCAGGATAAACACCATTTAATGGAACTACCTTGTCATCTACATCATCTTTTTCTGTGGTCTCTTGTTCCGTGATTTGAGGAGACTTGACCTTTTCCTCAAGGGAAGAAATTGAATGTTTGTTTTTATTTACTTCGACCGCTGTTAAATCACCATTTGATTTGGCTGCCTTTTTATCTACATATTCCTCTTCTATGGACACTTGATCTTTAATTTGAAGAGAATTATCTTTTTCATGAGGGGTTGGAATTGTGTATTCGTATTTATATTCATCGACCTCAGGATAAACACCATTTAATGAAACTACCTTGTCATCTACATCATCTTTTTCTGTGGTCTCTTGTTCCGTGATTTGAGGAGACTTGACCTTTTCCTCAAGGGAAGAAATTGAATGTTTGTTTTTATTTACTTCGACCGCTGTTAAATCACCATTTGATATGGCTGCCTTTTTATCTACATCATCCTCTTCTATGGACACTTGATCTTTAATTTGAAGAGAATTATCTTTTTCATGAGGGGTTGGAATTGTGTATTCGTATTTATATTCATCGACCTCAGGATAAACACCATTTAATGGAACTACCTTGTCATCTACATCATCTTTTTCTGTGGTCTCTTGTTCCGTGATTTGAGGAGACTTGACCTTTTCCTCAAGGGAAGAAATTGAATGTTTGTTTTTATTTACTTCGACCGCTGTTAAATCACCATTTGATATGGCTGCCTTTTTATCTACATCATCCTCTTCTATAGACACTTGATCTTTAATTTGAAGAGAATTATCTTTTTCATGAGGGGTTGGAATTGTGTATTCGTATTTATATTCATCGACCTCAGGATAAACACCATTTAATGGAACTACCTTGTCATCTACATCATCTTTGTCTGTGGTCTCTTGTTCCGTGATTTGAGGAGACTTGACCTTTTCTTCAAGGGAAGAAATTGAATGTTTGTTTTTATTTACTTCGACCGCTGTTAAATCACCATTTGATATGGCTGCCTTTTTATCTACATCATCCTCTTCTATGGACACTTGATCTTTAATTTGAAGAGAATTATCTTTTTCATGAGGGGTTGGAATTGTGTATTCGTATTTATATTCATCGACCTCAGGATAAACACCATTTAATGGAACTACCTTGTCATCTACATCATCTTTTTCTATGGTCTCTTGTTCCGTGATTTGAGGAGACTTGACCTTTTCCTCAAGGGAAGAAATTGAATGTTTGTTTTTATTTACTTCGACCGCTGTTAAATCACCATTTGATATGGCTGCCTTTTTATCTACATCATCCTCTTCTATGGACTCTTGATCTTTAATTTGAAGAGAATTATCTTTTTCATGAGGGGTTGGAATTGTGTATTCGTATTTATATTCATCGACCTCAGGATAAACACCATTTAATGGAACTACCTTGTCATCTACATCATCTTTATCTGTGGTCTCTTGTTCCGTGATTTGAGGAGACTTGACCTTTTCCTCAAGGGAAGAAATTGAATGTTTGTTTTTATTTACTTCGACCGCTGTTAAATCACCATTTGATATGGCTGCCTTTTTATCTACATCATCCTCTTCTATGGACAATTGATCTTTAATTTGAAGAGAATTATCTTTTTCATGAGGGGTTGGAATTGTGTATTCGTATTTATATTCATCGACCTCAGGATAAACACCATTTAATGGAACTACTTTGTCATCTACATCATCTTTTTCTGTGGTCTCTTGTTCCGTGATTTGAGGAGACTTGACCTTTTCCTCAAGGGAAGAAATTGAATGTTTGTTTTTATTTACTTCGACCGCTGTTAAATCACCATTTGATATGGCTGCCTTTTTATCTACATATTCCTCTTCTATGGACACTTGATCTTTAATTTGAAGAGAATTATCTTTTTCATGAGGGGTTGGAATTGTGTATTCGTATTTATATTCATCGACCTCAGGATAAACACCATTTAATGAAACTACCTTGTCATCTACATCATCTTTTTCTGTGGTCTCTTGTTCCGTGATTTGAGGAGACTTGACCTTTTCCTCAAGGGAAGAAATTGAATGTTTGTTTTTATTTACTTCGACCGCTGTTAAATCACCATTTGATATGGCTGCCTTTTTATCTACATCATCCTCTTCTATGGACACTTGATCTTTAATTTGAAGAGAATTATCTTTTTCATGAGGGGTTGGAATTGTGTATTCGTATTTATATTCATCGACCTCAGGATAAACACCATTTAATGGAACTACCTTGTCATCTACATCATCTTTTTCTGTGGTCTCTTGTTCCGTGATTTGAGGAGACTTGACCTTTTCCTCAAGGGAAGAAATTGAATGTTTGTTTTTATTTACTTCGACCGCTGTTAAATCACCATTTGATATGGCTGCCTTTTTATCTACATCATCCTCTTCTATAGACACTTGATCTTTAATTTGAAGAGAATTATCTTTTTCATGAGGGGTTGGAATTGTGTATTCGTATTTATATTCATCGACCTCAGGATAAACACCATTTAATGGAACTACCTTGTCATCTACATCATCTTTGTCTGTGGTCTCTTGTTCCGTGATTTGAGGAGACTTGACCTTTTCTTCAAGGGAAGAAATTGAATGTTTGTTTTTATTTACTTCGACCGCTGTTAAATCACCATTTGATATGGCTGCCTTTTTATCTACATCATCCTCTTCTATGGACACTTGATCTTTAATTTGAAGAGAATTATCTTTTTCATGAGGGGTTGGAATTGTGTATTCGTATTTATATTCATCGACCTCAGGATAAACACCATTTAATGGAACTACCTTGTCATCTACATCATCTTTTTCTATGGTCTCTTGTTCCGTGATTTGAGGAGACTTGACCTTTTCCTCAATGGAAGAAATTGAATGTTTGTTTTTATTTACTTCGACCGCTGTTAAATCACCATTTGATATGGCTGCCTTTTTATCTACATCATCCTCTTCTATGGACACTTGATCTTTAATTTGAAGAGAATTAACTTTTTCATGAGGGGTTGGAATTGTGTATTCGTATTTATATTCATCGACCTCAGGATAAACACCATTTAATGGAACTACCTTGTCATCTACATCATCTTTTTCTGTGGTCTCTTGTTCCGTGATTTGAGGAGACTTGACCTTTTCCTCAATGGAAGAAATTGAATGTTTGTTTTTATTTACTTCGACCGCTGTTAAATCACCATTTGATATGGCTGCCTTTTTATCTACATCATCCTCTTCTATGGACACTTGATCTTTAATTTGAAGAGAATTATCTTTTTCATGAGGGGTTGGAATTGTGTATTCGTATTTATATTCATCGACCTCAGGATAAACACCATTTAATGGAACTACCTTGTCATCTACATCATCTTTTTCTGTGGTCTCTTGTTCCGTGATTTGAGGAGACTTGACCTTTTCTTCAAGGGAAGAAATTGAATGTTTGTTTTTATTTACTTCGACCGCTGTTAAATCACCATTTGATATGGCTGCCTTTTTATCTACATCATCCTCTTCTATGGACACTTGATCTTTAATTTGAAGAGAATTATCTTTTTCATGAGGGGTTGGAATTGTGTATTCGTATTTATATTCATCGACCTCAGGATAATCACCATTTAATGGAAATACCTTGTTATCTACATCATCTTTTTCTGTGGTCTCTTGTTCCGTGATTTGAGGAGACTTGACCTTTTCCTCAAGGGAAGAAATTGAATGTTTATTTTTATTTACTTCGACCGCTGTTAAATCACCATTTGATATGGCTGCCTTTTTATCTACATCATCCTCTTCTATGGACACTTGATCTTTAATTTGAAGAGAATTATCTTTTTCATGAGGGGTTGGAATTGTGTATTCGTATTTATATTCATCGACCTCAGGATAAACACCATTTAATGGAACTACCTTGTCATCTACATCATCTTTTTCTGTGGTCTCTTGTTCCGTGATTTGAAGAGACTTGACCTTTTCCTCAAGGGAAGAAATTGAATGTTTGTTTTTATTTACTTCGACCGCTGTTAAATCACCATTTGATATGGCTGCCTTTTTATCTACATCATCCTCTTCTATGGACACTTGATCTTTAATTTGAAGAGAATTATCTTTTTCATGAGGTGTTGGAATTGTGTATTCGTATTTATATTCATCGACCTCAGGATAAACACCATTTAATGGAACTACCTTGTCATCTACATCATCTTTTTCTGTGGTCTCTTGTTCCGTGATTTGAGGAGACTTGACCTTTTCCTCAAGGGAAGAAATTGAATGTTTGTTTTTATTTACTTCGACCGCTGTTAAATCACCATTTGATATGGCTGCCTTTTTATCTACATCATCCTCTTCTATAGACACTTGATCTTTAATTTGAAGAGAATTATCTTTTTCATGAGGGGTTGGAATTGTGTATTCGTATTTATATTCATCGACCTCAGGATAAACACCATTTAATGGAACTACCTTGTCATCTACATCATCTTTTTCTGTGGTCTCTTGTTCCGTGATTTGAGGAGACTTGACCTTTTCCTCAAGGGAAGAAATTGAATGTTTGTTTTTATTTACTTCGACCGCTGTTAAATCACCATTTGATATGGCTGCCTTTTTATCTACATCATCCTCTTCTATGGACACTTGATCTTTAATTTGAAGAGAATTATCTTTTTCATGAGGGGTTGGAATTGTGTATTCGTATTTATATTCATCGACCTCAGGATAAACACCATTTAATGGAACTACCTTGTCATCTACATCATCTTTTTCTGTGGTCTCTTGTTCCGTGATTTGAGGAGACTTGTCCTTTTCCTCAATGGAAGAAATTGAATGTTTGTTTTTATTTACTTCGACCGCTGTTAAATCACCATTTGATATGGCTGCCTTTTTATCTACATCATTCTCTTCTATGGACACTTGATCTTTAATTTGAAGAGAATTATCTTTTTCATGAGGGGTTGGAATTGTGTATTCGTATTTATATTCATCGACCTCAGGATAAACACCATTTAATGGAACTACCTTGTCATCTACATCATCTTTTTCTATGGTCTCTTGTTCCGTGATTTGAGGAGACTTGTCCTTTTCCTCAATGGAAGAAATTGAATGTTTGTTTTTATTTACTTCGACCGCTGTTAAATCACCATTTGATATGGCTGACTTTTTATCTACATCATCCTCTTCTATGGACACTTGATCTTTAATTTGAAGAGAATTATCTTTTTCATGAGGGGTTGGAATTGTGTATTCGTATTTATATTCATCGACCTCAGGATAAACACCATTTAATGGAACTACCTTGTCATCTACATCATCTTTTTCTGTGGTCTCTTGTTCCGTGATTTGAGGAGACTTGTCCTTTTCCTCAATGGAAGAAATTGAATGTTTGTTTTTATTTACTTCGACCGCTGTTAAATCACCATTTGATATGGCTGCCTTTTTATCTACATCATCCTCTTCTATGGACACTTGATCTTTAATTTGAAGAGAATTACCTTTTTCATGAGGGGTTGGAATTGTGTATTCGTATTTATATTCATCGACCTCAGGATAAACACCATTTAATGGAACTACCTTGTCATCTACATCATCTTTTTCTGTGGTCTCTTGTTCCGTGATTTGAGGAGACTTGTCCTTTTCCTCAATGGAAGAAATTGAATGTTTGTTTTTATTTACTTCGACCGCTGTTAAATCACCATTTGATATGGCTGACTTTTTATCTACATCATCCTCTTCTATGGACTCTTGATCTTTAATTTGAAGAGAATTATCTTTTTCATGAGGGGTTGGAATTGTGTATTCGTATTTATATTCATCGACCTCAGGATAAACACCATTTAATGGAACTACCTTGTCATCTACATCATCTTTTTCTGTGGTCTCTTGTTCCGTGATTTGAGGAGACTTGACCTTTTCCTCAAGGGAAGAAATTGAATGTTTGTTTTTATTTACTTCGACCGCTGTTAAATCACCATTTGATATGGCTGCCTTTTTATCTACATCATCCTCTTCTATGGACACTTGATCTTTAATTTGAAGAGAATTATCTTTTTCATGAGGGGTTGGAATTGTGTATTCGTATTTATATTCATCGACCTCAGGATAAACACCATTTAATGGAACTACCTTGTCATCTACATCATCTTTTTCTGTGGTCTCTTGTTCCGTGATTTGAGGAGACTTGACCTTTTCTTCAAGGGAAGAAATTGAATGTTTGTTTTTATTTACTTCGACCGCTGTTATTCACCATTTGATATGGCTGCCTTTTTATCTACATCATCCTCTTCTATGGACACTTGATCTTTAATTTGAAGAGAATTATCTTTTTCATGAGGGGTTGGAATTGTGTATTCGTATTTATATTCATCGACCTCAGGATAATCACCATTTAATGGAAATACCTTGTTAACTACATCATCTTTTTCTGTGGTCTCTTGTTCCGTGATTTGAGGAGACTTGACCTTTTCCTCAAGGGAAGAAATTGAATGTTTATTTTTATTTACTTCGACCGCTGTTAAATCACCATTTGATATGGCTGCCTTTTTATCTACATCATCCTCTTCTATGGACACTTGATCTTTAATTTGAAGAGAATTATCTTTTTCATGAGGGGTTGGAATTGTGTATTCGTATTTATATTCATCGACCTCAGGATAATCACTATTTAATGGAAATACCTTGTTATCTACATCATCTTTTTCTGTGGTCTCTTGTTCCGTGATTTGAGGAGACTTGACCTTTTCCTCAAGGGAAGAAATTGAATGTTTATTTTTATTTACTTCGACCGCTGTTAAATCACCATTTGATATGGCTGCCTTTTTATCTACATCATCCTCTTCTATGGACACTTGATCTTTAATTTGAAGAGAATTATCTTTTTCATGAGGGGTTGGAATTGTGTATTCGTATTTATATTCATCGACCTCAGGATAATCACCATTTAATGGAAATACCTTGTTATCTACATCATCTTTTTCTGTGGTCTCTTGTTCCGTGATTTGAGGAGACTTGACCTTTTCCTCAAGGGAAGAAATTGAATGTTTGTTTTTATTTACTTCGACCGCTGTTAAATCACCATTTGATATGGCTGCCTTTTTATCTACATCATCCTCTTCTATGGACACTTGATCTTTAATTTGAAGAGAATTATCTTTTTCATGAGGGGTTGGAATTGTGTATTCGTATTTATATTCATCGACCTCAGGATAAACACCATTTAATGGAACTACCTTGTCATCTACATCATCTTTTTCTGTGGTCTCTTGTTCCGTGATTTGAGGAGACTTGACCTTTTCTTCAAGGGAAGAAATTGAATGTTTGTTTTTATTTACTTCGACCGCTGTTAAATCACCATTTGATATGGCTGCCTTTTTATCTACATCATCCTCTTCTATGGACACTTGATGTTTAATTTGAAGAGAATTATCTTTTTCATGAGGGGTTGGAATTGTGTATTCGTATTTATATTCATCGACCTCAGGATAATCACCATTTAATGGAAATACCTTGTTATCTACATCATCTTTTTCTGTGGTCTCTTGTTCCGTGATTTGAGGAGACTTGACCTTTTCCTCAAGGGAAGAAATTGAATGTTTATTTTTATTTACTTCGACCGCTGTTAAATCACCATTTGATATGGCTGCCTTTTTATCTACATCATCCTCTTCTATGGACACTTGATCTTTAATTTGAAGAGAATTATCTTTTTCATGAGGGGTTGGAATTGTGTATTCGTATTTATATTCATCGACCTCAGGATAAACACCATTTAATGGAACTACCTTGTCATCTACATCATCTTTTTCTGTGGTCTCTTGTTCCGTGATTTGAAGAGACTTGACCTTTTCCTCAAGGGAAGAAATTGAATGTTTGTTTTTATTTACTTCGACCGCTGTTAAATCACCATTTGATATGGCTGTCTTTTTATCTACATCATCCTCTTCTATGGACACTTGATCTTTAATTTGAAGAGAATTATCTTTTTCATGAGGTGTTGGAATTGTGTATTCGTATTTATATTCATCGACCTCAGGATAAACACCATTTAATGGAACTACCTTGTCATCTACATCATCTTTTTCTGTGGTCTCTTGTTCCGTGATTTGAGGAGACTTGACCTTTTCCTCAAGGGAAGAAATTGAATGTTTGTTTTTATTTACTTCGACCGCTGTTAAATCACCATTTGATATGGCTGCCTTTTTATCTACATCATCCTCTTCTATAGACACTTGATCTTTAATTTGAAGAGAATTATCTTTTTCATGAGGGGTTGGAATTGTGTATTCGTATTTATATTCATCGACCTCAGGATAAACACCATTTAATGGAACTACCTTGTCATCTACATCATCTTTTTCTGTGGTCTCTTGTTCCGTGATTTGAGGAGACTTGACCTTTTCCTCAAGGGAAGAAATTGAATGTTTGTTTTTATTTACTTCGACCGCTGTTAAATCACCATTTGATATGGCTGCCTTTTTATCTACATCATCCTCTTCTATGGACACTTGATCTTTAATTTGAAGAGAATTATCTTTTTCATGAGGGGTTGGAATTGTGTATTCGTATTTATATTCATCGACCTCAGGATAAACACCATTTAATGGAACTACCTTGTCATCTACATCATCTTTTTCTGTGGTCTCTTGTTCCGTGATTTGAGGAGACTTGTCCTTTTCCTCAATGGAAGAAATTGAATGTTTGTTTTTATTTACTTCGACCGCTGTTAAATCACCATTTGATATGGCTGCCTTTTTATCTACATCATTCTCTTCTATGGACACTTGATCTTTAATTTGAAGAGAATTATCTTTTTCATGAGGGGTTGGAATTGTGTATTCGTATTTATATTCATCGACCTCAGGATAAACACCATTTAATGGAACTACCTTGTCATCTACATCATCTTTTTCTATGGTCTCTTGTTCCGTGATTTGAGGAGACTTGTCCTTTTCCTCAATGGAAGAAATTGAATGTTTGTTTTTATTTACTTCGACCGCTGTTAAATCACCATTTGATATGGCTGACTTTTTATCTACATCATCCTCTTCTATGGACACTTGATCTTTAATTTGAAGAGAATTATCTTTTTCATGAGGGGTTGGAATTGTGTATTCGTATTTATATTCATCGACCTCAGGATAAACACCATTTAATGGAACTACCTTGTCATCTACATCATCTTTTTCTGTGGTCTCTTGTTCCGTGATTTGAGGAGACTTGTGATTTTCCTCAATGGAAGAAATTGAATGTTTGTTTTTATTTACTTCGACCGCTGTTAAATCACCATTTGATATGGCTGCCTTTTTATATACATCATCCTCTTCTATGGACACTTGATCTTTAATTTGAAGAGAATTACCTTTTTCATGAGGGGTTGGAATTGTGTATTCGTATTTATATTCATCGACCTCAGGATAAACACCATTTAATGGAACTACCTTGTCATCTACATCATCTTTTTCTGTGGTCTCTTGTTCCGTGATTTGAGGAGACTTGTCCTTTTCCTCAATGGAAGAAATTGAATGTTTGTTTTTATTTACTTCGACCGCTGTTAAATCACCATTTGATATGGCTGACTTTTTATCTACATCATCCTCTTCTATGGACTCTTGATCTTTAATTTGAAGAGAATTATCTTTTTCATGAGGGGTTGGAATTGTGTATTCGTATTTATATTCATCGACCTCAGGATAAACACCATTTAATGGAACTACCTTGTCATCTACATCATCTTTTTCTGTGGTCTCTTGTTCCGTGATTTGAGGAGACTTGACCTTTTCCTCAAGGGAAGAAATTGAATGTTTGTTTTTATTTACTTCGACCGCTGTTAAATCACCATTTGATATGGCTGCCTTTTTATCTACATCATCCTCTTCTATGGACTCTTGATCTTTAATTTGAAGAGAATTATCTTTTTCATGAGGGGTTGGAATTGTGTATTCGTATTTATATTCATCGACCTCAGGATAAACACCATTTAATGGAACTACCTTGTCATCTACATCATCTTTTTCTGTGGTCTCTTGTTCCGTGATTTGAGGAGACTTGACCTTTTCCTCAAGGGAAGAAATTGAATGTTTGTTTTTATTTACTTCGACCGCTGTTAAATCACCATTTGATATGGCTGCCTTTTTATCTACATCATCCTCTTCTATGGACACTTGATCTTTAATTTGAAGAGAATTATCTTTTTCAAGAGGGGTTGGAATTGGGTATTCGTATTTATATTCATCGACCTCAGGATAATCACCATTTAATGGAAATACCTTGTCATCTACATCATCTTTTTCTGTGGTCTCTTGTTCCGTGATTTGAGGAGACTTGACCTTTTCCTCAAGGGAAGAAATTGAATGTTTGTTTTTATTTACTTCGACCGCTGTTAAATCACCATTTGATATGGCTGCTTTTTATCTACATCATCCTCTTCTATGGACACTTGATCTTTAATTTGAAGAGAATAATCTTTTTCATGAGGGGTTGGAATTGTGTATTCGTATTTATATTCATCGACCTCAGGATAAACACCATTTAATGGAACTACCTTTTCATCTACATCATCTTTTTCTGTGGTCTCTTGTTCCGTGATTTGAAGAGACTTGACCTTTTCCTCAAGGGAAGAAATTGAATGTTTGTTTTTATTTACTTCGACCGCTGTTAAATCACCATTTGATATGGCTGCCTTTTTATCTACATCATCCTCTTCTATGGACACTTGATCTTTAATTTGAAGAGAATTATCTTTTTCATGAGGTGTTGGAATTGTGTATTCGTATTTATATTCATCGACCTCAGGATAAACACCATTTAATGGAGCTACCTTGTCATCTACATCATCTTTTTCTGTGGTCTCTTGTTCCGTGATTTGAGGAGACTTGACCTTTTCCTCAAGGGAAGAAATTGAATGTTTGTTTTTATTTACTTCGACCGCTGTTAAATCACCATTTGATATGGCTGCCTTTTTATCTACATCATCCTCTTCTATGGACACTTGATCTTTAATTTGAAGAGAATTATCTTTTTCATGAGGGGTTGGAATTGTGTATTCGTATTTATATTCATCGACCTCAGGATAAACACCATTTAATGGAACTACCTTGTCATCTACATCATCTTTTTCTGTGGTCTCTTGTTCCGTGATTTGAGGAGACTTGACCTTTTCCTCAAGGGAAGAAATTGAATGTTTGTTTTTATTTACTTCGACCGCTGTTAAATCACCATTTGATATGGCTGCCTTTTTATCTACATCATCCTCTTCTATGGACACTTGATCTTCAATTTGAAGAGAATTATCTTTTTCATGAGGGGTTGGAATTGTGTATTCGTATTTATATTCATCGACCTCAGGATAAACACCATTTAATGGAACTACCTTGTCATCTACATCATCTTTTTCTGTGGTCTCTTGTTCCGTGATTTGAGGAGACTTGTCCTTTTCCTCAATGGAAGAAATTGAATGTTTGTTTTTATTTACTTCGACCGCTATTAAATCACCATTTGATATGGCTGCCTTTTTATCTACATCATCCTCTTCTATGGACACTTGATCTTTAATTTGAAGAGAATTATCTTTTTCATGAGGGGTTGGAATTGTGTATTCGTATTTATATTCATCGACCTCAGGATAAACACCATTTAATGGAACTACCTTGTCATCTACATCATCTTTTTCTGTGGTCTCTTGTTCCGTGATTTGAGGAGACTTGTCCTTTTCCTCAATGGAAGAAATTGAATGTTTGTTTTTATTTACTTCGACCGCTGTTAAATCACCATTTGATATGGCTGCCTTTTTATCTACATCATTCTCTTCAATGGACACTTGATCTTTAATTTGAAGAGAATTATCTTTTTCATGAGGGGTTGGAATTGTGTATTCGTATTTATATTCATCGACCTCAGGATAAACACCATTTAATGGAACTACCTTTTCATCTACATCATCTTTTTCTGTGGTCTCTTGTTCCGTGATTTGAAGAGACTTGACCTTTTCCTCAAGGGAAGAAATTGAATGTTTGTTTTTATTTACTTCGACCGCTGTTAAATCACCATTTGATATGGCTGCCTTTTTATCTACATCATCCTCTTCTATGGACACTTGATCTTTAATTTGAAGAGAATTATCTTTTTCATGAGGTGTTGGAATTGTGTATTCGTATTTATATTCATCGACCTCAGGATAAACACCATTTAATGGAGCTACCTTGTCATCTACATCATCTTTTTCTGTGGTCTCTTGTTCCGTGATTTGAGGAGACTTGACCTTTTCCTCAAGGGAAGAAATTGAATGTTTGTTTTTATTTACTTCGACCGCTGTTAAATCACCATTTGATATGGCTGCCTTTTTATCTACATCATCCTCTTCTATGGACACTTGATCTTTAATTTGAAGAGAATTATCTTTTTCATGAGGGGTTGGAATTGTGTATTCGTATTTATATTCATCGACCTCAGGATAAACACCATTTAATGGAACTACCTTGTCATCTACATCATCTTTTTCTGTGGTCTCTTGTTCCGTGATTTGAGGAGACTTGACCTTTTCCTCAAGGGAAGAAATTGAATGTTTGTTTTTATTTACTTCGACCGCTGTTAAATCACCATTTGATATGGCTGCCTTTTTATCTACATCATCCTCTTCTATGGACACTTGATCTTCAATTTGAAGAGAATTATCTTTTTCATGAGGGGTTGGAATTGTGTATTCGTATTTATATTCATCGACCTCAGGATAAACACCATTTAATGGAACTACCTTGTCATCTACATCATCTTTTTCTGTGGTCTCTTGTTCCGTGATTTGAGGAGACTTGTCCTTTTCCTCAATGGAAGAAATTGAATGTTTGTTTTTATTTACTTCGACCGCTATTAAATCACCATTTGATATGGCTGCCTTTTTATCTACATCATCCTCTTCTATGGACACTTGATCTTTAATTTGAAGAGAATTATCTTTTTCATGAGTGGTTGGAATTGTGTATTCGTATTTATATTCATCGACCTCAGGATAAACACCATTTAATGGAACTACCTTGTCATCTACATCATCTTTTTCTGTGGTCTCTTGTTCCGTGATTTGAGGAGACTTGTCCTTTTCCTCAATGGAAGAAATTGAATGTTTGTTTTTATTTACTTCGACCGCTGTTAAATCACCATTTGATATGGCTGCCTTTTTATCTACATCATTCTCTTCAATGGACACTTGATCTTTAATTTGAAGAGAATTATCTTTTTCATGAGGGGTTGGAATTGTGTATTCGTATTTATATTCATCGACCTCAGGATAAACACCATTTAATGGAACTACCTTGTCATCTACATCATCTTTTTCTGTGGTCTCTTGTTCCGTGATTTGAGGAGACTTGTCCTTTTCCTCAATGGAAGAAATTGAATGTTTGTTTTTATTTACTTCGACCGCTGTTAAATCACCATTTGATATGGCTGCCTTTTTATATACATCATCCTCTTCTATGGACACTTGATCTTTAATTTGAAGAGAATTACCTTTTTCATGAGGGGTTGGAATTGTGTATTCGTATTTATATTCATCGACCTCAGGATAAACACCATTTAATGGAACTACCTTGTCATCTACATCATCTTTTTCTGTGGTCTCTTGTTCCGTGATTTGAGGAGACTTGTCCTTTTCCTCAATGGAAGAAATTGAATGTTTGTTTTTATTTACTTCGACCGCTGTTAAATCACCATTTGATATGGCTGACTTTTTATCTACATCATCCTCTTCTATGGACTCTTGATCTTTAATTTGAAGAGAATTATCTTTTTCATGAGGGGTTGGAATTGTGTATTCGTATTTATATTCATCGACCTCAGGATAAACACCATTTAATGGAACTACCTTGTCATCTACATCATCTTTTTCTGTGGTCTCTTGTTCCGTGATTTGAGGAGACTTGACCTTTTCCTCAAGGGAAGAAATTGAATGTTTGTTTTTATTTACTTCGACCGCTGTTAAATCACCATTTGATATGGCTGCCTTTTTATCTACATCATCCTCTTCTATGGACTCTTGATCTTTAATTTGAAGAGAATTATCTTTTTCATGAGGGGTTGGAATTGTGTATTCGTATTTATATTCATCGACCTCAGGATAAACACCATTTAATGGAACTACCTTGTCATCTACATCATCTTTTTCTGTGGTCTCTTGTTCCGTGATTTGAGGAGACTTGACCTTTTCCTCAAGGGAAGAAATTGAATGTTTGTTTTTATTTACTTCGACCGCTGTTAAATCACCATTTGATATGGCTGCCTTTTTATCTACATCATCCTCTTCTATGGACACTTGATCTTTAATTTGAAGAGAATTATCTTTTTCATGAGGGGTTGGAATTGGGTATTCGTATTTATATTCATCGACCTCAGGATAATCACCATTTAATGGAAATACCTTGTCATCTACATCATCTTTTTCTGTGGTCTCTTGTTCCGTGATTTGAGGAGACTTGACCTTTTCCTCAAGGGAAGAAATTGAATGTTTGTTTTTATTTACTTCGACCGCTGTTAAATCACCATTTGATATGGCTGCTTTTTATCTACATCATCCTCTTCTATGGACACTTGATCTTTAATTTGAAGAGAATTATCTTTTTCATGAGGGGTTGGAATTGTGTATTCGTATTTATATTCATCGACCTCAGGATAAACACCATTTAATGGAACTACCTTTTCATCTACATCATCTTTTTCTGTGGTCTCTTGTTCCGTGATTTGAAGAGACTTGACCTTTTCCTCAAGGGAAGAAATTGAATGTTTGTTTTTATTTACTTCGACCGCTGTTAAATCACCATTTGATATGGCTGCCTTTTTATCTACATCATCCTCTTCTATGGACACTTGATCTTTAATTTGAAGAGAATTATCTTTTTCATGAGGTGTTGGAATTGTGTATTCGTATTTATATTCATCGACCTCAGGATAAACACCATTTAATGGAGCTACCTTGTCATCTACATCATCTTTTTCTGTGGTCTCTTGTTCCGTGATTTGAGGAGACTTGACCTTTTCCTCAAGGGAAGAAATTGAATGTTTGTTTTTATTTACTTCGACCGCTGTTAAATCACCATTTGATATGGCTGCCTTTTTATCTACATCATCCTCTTCTATGGACACTTGATCTTTAATTTGAAGAGAATTATCTTTTTCATGAGGGGTTGGAATTGTGTATTCGTATTTATATTCATCGACCTCAGGATAAACACCATTTAATGGAACTACCTTGTCATCTACATCATCTTTTTCTGTGGTCTCTTGTTCCGTGATTTGAGGAGACTTGACCTTTTCCTCAAGGGAAGAAATTGAATGTTTGTTTTTATTTACTTCGACCGCTGTTAAATCACCATTTGATATGGCTGCCTTTTTATCTACATCATCCTCTTCTATGGACACTTGATCTTCAATTTGAAGAGAATTATCTTTTTCATGAGGGGTTGGAATTGTGTATTCGTATTTATATTCATCGACCTCAGGATAAACACCATTTAATGGAACTACCTTGTCATCTACATCATCTTTTTCTGTGGTCTCTTGTTCCGTGATTTGAGGAGACTTGTCCTTTTCCTCAATGGAAGAAATTGAATGTTTGTTTTTATTTACTTCGACCGCTATTAAATCACCATTTGATATGGCTGCCTTTTTATCTACATCATCCTCTTCTATGGACACTTGATCTTTAATTTGAAGAGAATTATCTTTTTCATGAGGGGTTGGAATTGTGTATTCGTATTTATATTCATCGACCTCAGGATAAACACCATTTAATGGAACTACCTTGTCATCTACATCATCTTTTTCTGTGGTCTCTTGTTCCGTGATTTGAGGAGACTTGTCCTTTTCCTCAATGGAAGAAATTGAATGTTTGTTTTTATTTACTTCGACCGCTGTTAAATCACCATTTGATATGGCTGCCTTTTTATCTACATCATTCTCTTCAATGGACACTTGATCTTTAATTTGAAGAGAATTATCTTTTTCATGAGGGGTTGGAATTGTGTATTCGTATTTATATTCATCGACCTCAGGATAAACACCATTTAATGGAACTACCTTTTCATCTACATCATCTTTTTCTGTGGTCTCTTGTTCCGTGATTTGAAGAGACTTGACCTTTTCCTCAAGGGAAGAAATTGAATGTTTGTTTTTATTTACTTCGACCGCTGTTAAATCACCATTTGATATGGCTGCCTTTTTATCTACATCATCCTCTTCTATGGACACTTGATCTTTAATTTGAAGAGAATTATCTTTTTCATGAGGTGTTGGAATTGTGTATTCGTATTTATATTCATCGACCTCAGGATAAACACCATTTAATGGAGCTACCTTGTCATCTACATCATCTTTTTCTGTGGTCTCTTGTTCCGTGATTTGAGGAGACTTGACCTTTTCCTCAAGGGAAGAAATTGAATGTTTGTTTTTATTTACTTCGACCGCTGTTAAATCACCATTTGATATGGCTGCCTTTTTATCTACATCATCCTCTTCTATGGACACTTGATCTTTAATTTGAAGAGAATTATCTTTTTCATGAGGGGTTGGAATTGTGTATTCGTATTTATATTCATCGACCTCAGGATAAACACCATTTAATGGAACTACCTTGTCATCTACATCATCTTTTTCTGTGGTCTCTTGTTCCGTGATTTGAGGAGACTTGACCTTTTCCTCAAGGGAAGAAATTGAATGTTTGTTTTTATTTACTTCGACCGCTGTTAAATCACCATTTGATATGGCTGCCTTTTTATCTACATCATCCTCTTCTATGGACACTTGATCTTCAATTTGAAGAGAATTATCTTTTTCATGAGGGGTTGGAATTGTGTATTCGTATTTATATTCATCGACCTCAGGATAAACACCATTTAATGGAACTACCTTGTCATCTACATCATCTTTTTCTGTGGTCTCTTGTTCCGTGATTTGAGGAGACTTGTCCTTTTCCTCAATGGAAGAAATTGAATGTTTGTTTTTATTTACTTCGACCGCTATTAAATCACCATTTGATATGGCTGCCTTTTTATCTACATCATCCTCTTCTATGGACACTTGATCTTTAATTTGAAGAGAATTATCTTTTTCATGAGGGGTTGGAATTGTGTATTCGTATTTATATTCATCGACCTCAGGATAAACACCATTTAATGGAACTACCTTGTCATCTACATCATCTTTTTCTGTGGTCTCTTGTTCCGTGATTTGAGGAGACTTGTCCTTTTCCTCAATGGAAGAAATTGAATGTTTGTTTTTATTTACTTCGACCGCTGTTAAATCACCATTTGATATGGCTGCCTTTTTATCTACATCATTCTCTTCAATGGACACTTGATCTTTAATTTGAAGAGAATTATCTTTTTCATGAGGGGTTGGAATTGTGTATTCGTATTTATATTCATCGACCTCAGGATAAACACCATTTAATGGAACTACCTTGTCATCTACATCATCTTTTTCTGTGGTCTCTTGTTCCGTGATTTGAGGAGACTTGTCCTTTTCCTCAATGGAAGAAATTGAATGTTTGTTTTTATTTACTTCGACCGCTGTTAAATCACCATTTGATATGGCTGCCTTTTTATTTACATCATCCTCTTCTATGGACACTTGATCTTTAATTTGAAGAGAATTATCTTTTTCATGAGGTGTTGGAATTGTGTATTCGTATTTATATTCATCGACCTCAGGATAAACACCATTTAATGGAGCTACCTTGTCATCTACATCATCTTTTTCTGTGGTCTCTTGTTCCGTGATTTGAGGAGACTTGACCTTTTCCTCAAGGAAAGAAATTGAATGTTTGTTTTTATTTACTTCGACCGCTGTTAAATCACCATTTGATATGGCTGCCTTTTTATCTACATCATCCTCTTCTATGGACACTTGATCTTTAATTTGAAGAGAATTATCTTTTTCATGAGGGGTTGGAATTGTGTATTCGTATTTATATTCATCGACCTCAGGATAAACACCATTTAATGGAACTACCTTGTCATCTACATCATCTTTTTCTGTGGTCTCTTGTTCCGTGATTTGAGGAGACTTGACCTTTTCATCAAGGGAAGAAATTGAATGTTTGTTTTTATTTACTTCGACCGCTGTTAAATCACCATTTGATATGGCTGCCTTTTTATCTACATCATCCTCTTCTATGGACACTTGATCTTCAATTTGAAGAGAATTATCTTTTTCATGAGGGGTTGGAATTGTGTATTCGTATTTATATTCATCGACCTCAGGATAAACACCATTTAATGGAACTACCTTGTCATCTACATCATCTTTTTCTGTGGTCTCTTGTTCCGTGATTTGAGGAGACTTGTCCTTTTCCTCAATGGAAGAAATTGAATGTTTGTTTTTATTTACTTCGACCGCTGTTAAATCACCATTTGATATGGCTGCCTTTTTATCTACATCATCCTCTTCTATGGACACTTGATCTTTAATTTGAAGAGAATTATCTTTTTCATGAGGGGTTGGAATTGTGTATTCGTATTTATATTCATCGACCTCAGGATAAACACCATTTAATGGAACTACCTTGTCATCTACATCATCTTTTTCTGTGGTCTCTTGTTCCGTGATTTGAGGAGACTTGTCCTTTTCCTCAATGGAAGAAATTGAATGTTTGTTTTTATTTACTTCGACCGCTGTTAAATCACCATTTGATATGGCTGCCTTTTTATCTACATCATTCTCTTCAATGGACACTTGATCTTTAATTTGAAGAGAATTATCTTTTTCATGAGGGGTTGGAATTGTGTATTCGTATTTATATTCATCGACCTCAGGATAAACACCATTTAATGGAACTACCTTGTCATCTACATCATCTTTTTCTGTGGTCTCTTGTTCCGTGATTTGAGGAGACTTGTCCTTTTCCTCAATGGAAGAAATTGAATGTTTGTTTTTATTTACTTCGACCGCTGTTAAATCACCATTTGATATGGCTGCCTTTTTATCTACATCATCCTCTTCTATGGACACTTGATCTTTAATTTGAAGAGAATTATCTTTTTCATGAGATGTTGGAATTGTGTATTCGTATTTATATTCATCGACCTCAGGATAAACACCATTTAATGGAACTACCTTGTCATCTACATCATCTTTTTCTGTGGTCTCTTGTTCCGTGATTTGAGGAGACTTGTCCGTTTCCTCAATGGAAGAAATTGAATGTTTGTTTTTATATACTTCGACCGCTGTTAAATCACCATTTGATATGGCTGCCTTTTTATCTACATCATCCTCTTCTATGGACACTTGATCTTTAATTTGAAGAGAATTATCTTTTTCATGAGGGGTTGGAATTGTGTATTCGTATTTATATTCATCGACCTCAGGATAAACACCATTTAATGGAACTACCTTGTCATCTACATCATCTTTTTCTGTGGTCTCTTGTTCCGTGATTTGAGGAGACTTGACCTTTTCCTCAAGGGAAGAAATTGAATGTTTGTTTTTATTTACTTCGACCGCTGTTAAATCACCATTTGGTATGGCTGCCTTTTTATCTACATCATCCTCTTCTATGGACACTTGATCTTTAATTTGAAGAGAATTATCTTTTTCATGAGGGGTTGGAATTGTGTATTCGTATTTATATTCATCGACCTCAGGATAAACACCATTTAATGGAACTACCTTGTCATTTACATCATCTTTTTCTGTGGTCTCTTGTTCCGTGATTTGAGGAGACTTGACCTTTTCCTCAAGGGAAGAAATTGAATGTTTGTTTTTATTTACTTCGACCGCTGTTAAATCACCATTTGATATGGCTGCCTTTTTATCTACATCATCCTCTTCTATGGACACTTGATCTTTAATTTGAAGAGAATTATCTTTTTCATGAGGGGTTGGAATTGTGTATTCGTATTTATATTCATCGACCTCAGGATAAACACCATTTAATGGAACTACCTTGTCATCTACATCATCTTTTTCTGTGGTCTCTTGTTCCGTGATTTGAGGAGACTTGTCCTTTTCCTCAATGGAAGAAATTGAATGTTTGTTTTTATTTACTTCGACCGCTGTTAAATCACCATTTGATATGGCTGCCTTTTTATCTACATCATCCTCTTCTATGGACACTTGATCTTTAATTTGAAGAGAATTATCTTTTTCATGAGATGTTGGAATTGTGTATTCGTATTTATATTCATCGACCTCAGGATAAACACCATTTAATGGAACTACCTTGTCATCTACATCATCTTTTTCTGTGGTCTCTTGTTCCGTGATTTGAGGAGACTTGTCCTTTTCCTCAATGGAAGAAATTGAATGTTTGTTTTTATATACTTCGACCGCTGTTAAATCACCATTTGATATGGCTGCCTTTTTATCTACATCATCCTCTTCTATGGACACTTGATCTTTAATTTGAAGAGAATTATCTTTTTCATGAGGGGTTGGAATTGTGTATTCGTATTTATATTCATCGACCTCAGGATAAACACCATTTAATGGAACTACCTTGTCATATACATCATCTTTTTCTGTGGTCTCTTGTTCCGTGATTTGAGGAGACTTGACCTTTTCCTCAAGGGAAGAAATTGAATGTTTGTTTTTATTTACTTCGACCGCTGTTAAATCACCATTTGGTATGGCTGCCTTTTTATCTACATCATCCTCTTCTATGGACACTTGATCTTTAATTTGAAGAGAATTATCTTTTTCATGAGGGGTTGGAATTGTGTATTCGTATTTATATTCATCGACCTCAGGATAAACACCATTTAATGGAACTACCTTGTCATTTACATCATCTTTTTCTGTGGTCTCTTGTTCCGTGATTTGAGGAGACTTGACCTTTTCCTCAAGGGAAGAAATTGAATGTTTGTTTTTATTTACTTCGACCGCTGTTAAATCACCATTTGATATGGCTGCCTTTTTATCTACATCATCCTCTTCTATGGACACTTGATCTTTAATTTGAAGAGAATTATCTTTTTCATGAGGGGTTGGAATTGTGTATTCGTATTTATATTCATCGACCTCAGGATAAACACCATTTAATGGAACTACCTTGTCATCTACATCATCTTTTTCTGTGGTCTCTTGTTCCGTGATTTGAGGAGACTTGGCCTTTTCCTCAAGGGAAGAAATTAAATGTTTGTTTTTATTTACTTCGACCGCTGTTAAATCACCATTTGATATGGCTGCCTTTTTATCTACATCATCCTCTTCTATGGACACTTGATCTTTAATTTGAAGAGAATTATCTTTTTCATGAGGGGTTGGAATTGTGTATTCGTATTTATATTCATCGACCTCAGGATAAACACCATTTAATGGAACTACCTTGTCATCTACATCATCTTTTTCTGTGGTCTCTTGTTCCGTGATTTGAGGAGACTTGTCCTTTTCCTCAATGGAAGAAATTGAATGTTTGTTTTTATTTACTTCGACCGCTGTTAAATCACCATTTGATATGGCTGCCTTTTTATCTACATCATCCTCTTCTATGGACACTTGATCTTTAATTTGAAGAGAATTATCTTTTTCATGAGGGGTTGGAATTGTGTATTCGTATTTATATTCATCGACCTCAGGATAAACACCATTTAATGGAACTACCTTGTCATCTACATCATCTTTTTCTGTGGTCTCTTGTTCCGTGATTTGAGGAGACTTGACCTTTTCCTCAAGGGAAGAAATTGAAAGTTTGTTTTTATTTACTTCGACCGCTGTTAAATCACCATTTGATATGGCTGCCTTTTTATCTACATCATCCTCTTCTATGGACACTTGATCTTTAATTTGAAGAGAATTATCTTTTTCATGAGGGGTTGGAATTGTGTATTCGTATTTATATTCATCGACCTCAGGATAAACACCATTTAATGGAACTACCTTGTCATCTACATCATCTTTTTCTGTGGTCTCTTGTTCCGTGATTTGAGGAGACTTGACCTTTTCCACAAGGGAAGAAATTGAATGTTTGTTTTTATTTACTTCCACCGCTGTTAAATCACCATTTGATATGGCTGCCTTTTTATCTACATCATCCTCTTCTATGGACACTTGATCTTTAATTTGAAGAGAATTATCTTTTTCATGAGGGGTTGGAATTGTGTATTCGTATTTATATTCATCGACCTCAGGATAAACACCATTTAATGGAGCTACCTTGTCATCTACATCATCTTTTTCTGTGGTCTCTTGTTCCGTGATTTGAGGAGACTTGACCTTTTCCTCAAGGGAAGAAATTGAATGTTTGTTTTTATATACTTCGACCGCTGTTAATCACCATTTGATATGGCTGCCTTTTTATCTACATCATCCTCTTCTATGGACACTTGATCTTTAATTTGAAGAGAATTATCTTTTTCATGAGGGGTTGGAATTGTGTATTCGTATTTATATTCATCGACCTCAGGATAAACACCATTTAATGGAACTACCTTGTCATCTACATCATCTTTTTCTGTGGTCTCTTGTTCCGTGATTTGAGGAGACTTGACCTTTTCCTCAAGGGAAGAAATTGAATGTTTGTTTTTATTTACTTCGACCGCTGTTAAATCACCATTTGATATGGCTGCCTTTTTATCTACATCATCCTCTTCTATGGACACTTGATCTTTAAATTGAAGAGAATTATCTTTTTCATGAGGGGTTGGAATTGTGTATTCGTATTTATATTCATCGACCTCAGGATAAACACCATTTAATGGAACTACCTTGTCATCTACATCATCTTTTTCTGTGGTCTCTTGTTCCGTGATTTGAGGAGACTTGACCTTTTCCTCAAGGGAAGAAATTGAATGTTTGTTTTTATTTACTTCGACCGCTGTTAAATCACCATTTGATATGGCTGCCTTTTTATCTACATCATCCTCTTCTATGGACACTTGATCTTTAATTTGAAGAGAATTATCTTTTTCATGAGGGGTTGGAATTGTGTATTCGTATTTATATTCATCGACCTCAGGATAAACACCATTTAATGGAACTACCTTGTCATCTACATCATCTTTTTCTGTGGTCTCTTGTACCGTGATTTGAGGAGACTTGTCCTTTTCCTCAATGGAAGAAATTGAATGTTTGTTTTTATTTACTTCGACCGCTGTTAAATCACCATTTGATATGGCTGCCTTTTTATCTACATCATCCTCTTCTATGGACACTTGATCTTTAATTTGAAGAGAATTATCTTTTTCATGAGGGGTTGGAATTGTGTATTCGTATTTATATTCATCGACCTCAGGATAAACACCATTTAATGGAACTACCTTGTCATCCACATCATCTTTTTCTGTGGTCTCTTGTTCCGTGATTTGAGGAGACTTGTCCTTTTCCTCAATGGAAGAAATTGAATGTTTGTTTTTATTTACTTCGACCGCTGTTAAATCACCATTTGATATGGCTGCCTTTTTATCTACATCATCCTCTTCTATGGACACTTGATCTTTAATTTGAAGAGAATTATCTTTTTCATGAGGGGTTGGAATTGTGTATTCGTATTTATATTCATCGACCTCAGGATAAACACCATTTAATGGAACTACCTTGTCATCTACATCATCTTTTTCTGTGGTCTCTTGTTCCGTGATTTGAGGAGACTTGACCTTTTCCTCAAGGGAAGAAATTGAATGTTTGTTTTTATTTACTTCGACCGCTGTTAAATCACCATTTGATATGGCTGCCTTTTTATCTACATCATCCTCTTCTATGGACACTTGATCTTTAATTTGAAGAGAAATATCTTTTTCATGAGGGGTTGGAATTGTGTATTCGTATTTATATTCATCGACCTCAGGATAAACACCATTTAATGGAACTACCTTGTCATCTACATCATCTTTTTCTGTGGTCTCTTGTTCCGTGATTTGAGGAGACTTGACCTTTTCCTCAAGGGAAGAAATTGAATGTTTGTTTTTATTTACTTCGACCGCTGTTAAATCACCATTTGATATGGCTGCCTTTTTATCTACATATTCCTCTTCTATGGACACTTGATCTTTAATTTGAAGAGAATTATCTTTTTCATGAGGGGTTGGAATTGTGTATTCGTATTTATATTCATCGACCTCAGGATAAACACCATTTAATGAAACTACCTTGTCATCTACATCATCTTTTTCTGTGGTCTCTTGTTCCGTGATTTGAGGAGACTTGACCTTTTCCTCAAGGGAAGAAATTGAATGTTTGTTTTTATTTACTTCGACCGCTGTTAAATCACCATTTGATATGGCTGCCTTTTTATCTACATCATCCTCTTCTATGGACACTTGATCTTTAATTTGAAGAGAATTATCTTTTTCATGAGGGGTTGGAATTGTGTATTCGTATTTATATTCATCGACCTCAGGATAAACACCATTTAATGGAACTACCTTGTCATCTACATCATCTTTTTCTGTGGTCTCTTGTTCCGTGATTTGAGGAGACTTGACCTTTTCCTCAAGGGAAGAAATTGAATGTTTGTTTTTATTTACTTCGACCGCTGTTAAATCACCATTTGATATGGCTGCCTTTTTATCTACATCATCCTCTTCTATGGACACTTGATCTTTAATTTGAAGAGAATTATCTTTTTCATGAGGGGTTGGAATTGTGTATTCGTATTTATATTCATCGACCTCAGGATAAACACCATTTAATGGAACTACCTTGTCATCTACATCATCTTTTTCTATGGTCTCTTGTTCCGTGATTTGAGGAGACTTGACCTTTTCCTCAAGGGAAGAAATTGAATGTTTGTTTTTATTTACTTCGACCGCTGTTAAATCACCATTTGATATGGCTGCCTTTTTATCTACATCATCCTCTTCTATGGACACTTGATCTTTAATTTGAAGAGAATTATCTTTTTCATGAGGGGTTGGAATTGTGTATTCGTATTTATATTCATCGACCTCAGGATAATCACCATTTAATGGAAATACCTTGTTATCTACATCATCTTTTTCTGTGGTCTCTTGTTCCGTGATTTGAGGAGACTTGACCTTTTCCTCAAGGGAAGAAATTGAATGTTTGTTTTTATTTACTTCGACCGCTGTTAAATCACCATTTGATATGGCTGCCTTTTTATCTACATCATCCTCTTCTATGGACACTTGATCTTTAATTTGAAGAGAATTATCTTTTTCATGAGGGGTTGGAATTGTGTATTCGTATTTATATTCATCGACCTCAGGATAAACACCATTTAATGGAACTACCTTGTCATCTACATCATCTTTTTCTGTGGTCTCTTTTTCCGTGATTTGAAGAGACTTGACCTTTTCCTCAAGGGAAGAAATTGAATGTTTGTTTTTATTTACTTCGACCGCTGTTAAATCACCATTTGATATGGCTGCCTTTTTATCTACATCATCCTCTTCTATGGACACTTGATCTTTAATTTGAAGAGAATTATCTTTTTCATGAGGTGTTGGAATTGTGTATTCGTATTTATATTCATCGACCTCAGGATAAACACCATTTAATGGAACTACCTTGTCATCTACATCATCTTTTTCTGTGGTCTCTTGTTCCGTGATTTGAGGAGACTTGACCTTTTCCTCAAGGGAAGAAATTGAATGTTTGTTTTTATTTACTTCGACCGCTGTTAAATCACCATTTGATATGGCTGCCTTTTTATCTACATCATCCTCTTCTATGGACACTTGATCTTTAATTTGAAGAGAATTATCTTTTTCATGAGGGGTTGGAATTGTGTATTCGTATTTATATTCATCGACCTCAGGATAAACACCATTTAATGGAACTACCTTGTCATCTACATCATCTTTTTCTGTGGTCTCTTGTTCCGTGATTTGAGGAGACTTGTCCTTTTCCTCAATGGAAGAAATTGAATGTTTGTTTTTATTTACTTCGACCGCTGTTAAATCACCATTTGATATGGCTGCCTTTTTATCTACATCATTCTCTTCTATGGACACTTGATCTTTAATTTGAAGAGAATTATCTTTTTCATGAGGGGTTGGAATTGTGTATTCGTATTTATATTCATCGACCTCAGGATAAACACCATTTAATGGAACTACCTTGTCATCTACATCATCTTTTTCTATGGTCTCTTGTTCCGTGATTTGAGGAGACTTGTCCTTTTCCTCAATGGAAGAAATTGAATGTTTGTTTTTATTTACTTCGACCGCTGTTAAATCACCATTTGATATGGCTGACTTTTTATCTACATCATCCTCTTCTATGGACACTTGATCTTTAATTTGAAGAGAATTATCTTTTTCATGAGGGGTTGGAATTGTGTATTCGTATTTATATTCATCGACCTCAGGATAAACACCATTTAATGGAACTACCTTGTCATCTACATCATCTTTTTCTGTGGTCTCTTGTTCCGTGATTTGAGGAGACTTGTCCTTTTCCTCAATGGAAGAAATTGAATGTTTGTTTTTATTTACTTCGACCGCTGTTAAATCACCATTTGATATGGCTGCCTTTTTATCTACATCATCCTCTTCTATGGACACTTGATCTTTAATTTGAAGAGAATTACCTTTTTCATGAGGGGTTGGAATTGTGTATTCGTATTTATATTCATCGACCTCAGGATAAACACCATTTAATGGAACTACCTTGTCATCTACATCATCTTTTTCTGTGGTCTCTTGTTCCGTGATTTGAGGAGACTTGTCCTTTTCCTCAATGGAAGAAATTGAATGTTTGTGTTTATTTACTTCGACCGCTGTTAAATCACCATTTGATATGGCTGACTTTTTATCTACATCATCCTCTTCTATGGACTCTTGATCTTTAATTTGAAGAGAATTATCTTTTTCATGAGGGGTTGGAATTGTGTATTCGTATTTATATTCATCGACCTCAGGATAAACACCATTTAATGGAACTACCTTGTCATCGACATCATCTTTTTCTGTGGTCTCTTGTTCCGTGATTTGAGGAGACTTGACCTTTTCCTCAAGGGAAGAAATTGAATGTTTGTTTTTATTTACTTCGACCGCTGTTAAATCACCATTTGATATGGCTGCCTTTTTATCTACATCATCCTCTTCTATGGACTCTTGATCTTTAATTTGAAGAGAATTATCTTTTTCATGAGGGGTTGGAATTGTGTATTCGTATTTATATTCATCGACCTCAGGATAAACACCATTTAATGGAACTACCTTGTCATCTACATCATCTTTTTCTGTGGTCTCTTGTTCCGTGATTTGAGGAGACTTGACCTTTTCCTCAAGGGAAGAAATTGAATGTTTGTTTTTATTTACTTCGACCGCTGTTAAATCACCATTTGATATGGCTGCCTTTTTATCTACATCATCCTCTTCTATGGACACTTGATCTTTAATTTGAAGAGAATTATCTTTTTCATGAGGGGTTGGAATTGTGTATTCGTATTTATATTCATCGACCTCAGGATAATCACCATTTAATGGAAATACCTTGTCATCTACATCATCTTTTTCTGTGGTCTCTTGTTCCGTGATTTGAGGAGACTTGACCTTTTCCTCAAGGGAAGAAATTGAATGTTTGTTTTTATTTACTTCGACCGCTGTTAAATCACCATTTGATATGGCTGCTTTTTATCTACATCATCCTCTTCTATGGACACTTGATCTTTAATTTGAAGAGAATTATCTTTTTCATGAGGGGTTGGAATTGTGTATTCGTATTTATATTCATCGACCTCAGGATAAACACCATTTAATGGAACTACCTTTTCATCTACATCATCTTTTTCTGTGGTCTCTTGTTCCGTGATTTGAAGAGACTTGACCTTTTCCTCAAGGGAAGAAATTGAATGTTTGTTTTTATTTACTTCGACCGCTGTTAAATCACCATTTGATATGGCTGCCTTTTTATCTACATCATCCTCTTCTATGGACACTTGATCTTTAATTTGAAGAGAATTATCTTTTTCATGAGGTGTTGGAATTGTGTATTCGTATTTATATTCATCGACCTCAGGATAAACACCATTTAATGGAGCTACCTTGTCATCTACATCATCTTTTTCTGTGGTCTCTTGTTCCGTGATTTGAGGAGACTTGACCTTTTCCTCAAGGGAAGAAATTGAATGTTTGTTTTTATTTACTTCGATCGCTGTTAAATCACCATTTGATATGGCTGCCTTTTTATCTACATCATCCTCTTCTATGGACACTTGATCTTTAATTTGAAGAGAATTATCTTTTTCATGAGGGGTTGGAATTGTGTATTCGTATTTATATTCATCGACCTCAGGATAAACACCATTTAATGGAACTACCTTGTCATCTACATCATCTTTTTCTGTGGTCTCTTGTTCCGTGGTTTGAGGAGACTTGACCTTTTCCTCAAGGGAAGAAATTGAATGTTTGTTTTTATTTACTTCGACCGCTGTTAAATCACCATTTGATATGGCTGCCTTTTTATCTACATCATCCTCTTCTATGGACACTTGATCTTCAATTTGAAGAGAATTATCTTTTTCATGAGGGGTTGGAATTGTGTATTCGTATTTATATTCATCGACCTCAGGATAAACACCATTTAATGGAACTACCTTGTCATCTACATCATCTTTTTCTGTGGTCTCTTGTTCCGTGATTTGAGGAGACTTGTCCTTTTCCTCAATGGAAGAAATTGAATGTTTGTTTTTATTTACTTCGACCGCTGTTAAATCACCATTTGATATGGCTGCCTTTTTATCTACATCATCCTCTTCTATGGACACTTGATCTTTAATTTGAAGAGAATTATCTTTTTCATGAGGGGTTGGAATTGTGTATTCGTATTTATATTCATCGACCTCAGGATAAACACCATTTAATGGAACTACCTTGTCATCTACATCATCGTTTTCTGTGGTCTCTTGTTCCGTGATTTGAGGAGACTTGTCCTTTTCCTCAATGGAAGAAATTGAATGTTTGTTTTTATTTACTTCGACCGCTGTTAAATCACCATTTGATATGGCTGCCTTTTTATCTACATCATTCTCTTCAATGGACACTTGATCTTTAATTTGAAGAGAATTATCTTTTTCATGAGGGGTTGGAATTGTGTATTCGTATTTATATTCATCGACCTCAGGATAAACACCATTTAATGGAACTACCTTGTCATCTACATCATCTTTTTCTGTGGTCTCTTGTTCCGTGATTTGAGGAGACTTGTCCTTTTCCTCAATGGAAGAAATTGAATGTTTGTTTTTATTTACTTCGACCGCTGTTAAATCACCATTTGATATGGCTGCCTTTTTATCTACATCATCCTCTTCTATGGACACTTGATCTTTAATTTGAAGAGAATTATCTTTTTCATGAGGGGTTGGAATTGTGTATTCGTATTTATATTCATCGACCTCAGGATAAACACCATTTAATGGAACTACCTTGTCATCTACATCATCTTTTTCTGTGGTCTCTTGTTCCGTGATTTGAAGAGACTTGACCTTTTCCTCAAGGGAAGAAATTGAATGTTTGTTTTTATTTACTTCGACCGCTGTTAAATCACCATTTGATATGGCTGCCTTTTTATTTACATCATCCTCTTCTATGGACACTTGATCTTTAATTTGAAGAGAATTATCTTTTTCATGAGGTGTTGGAATTGTGTATTCGTATTTATATTCATCGACCTCAGGATAAACACCATTTAATGGAGCTACCTTGTCATCTACATCATCTTTTTCTGTGGTCTCTTGTTCCGTGATTTGAGGAGACTTGACCTTTTCCTCAAGGGAAGAAATTGAATGTTTGTTTTTATTTACTTCGACCGCTGTTAAATCACCATTTGATATGGCTGCCTTTTTATCTACATCATCCTCTTCTATGGACACTTGATCTTTAATTTGAAGAGAATTATCTTTTTCATGAGGGGTTGGAATTGTGTATTCGTATTTATATTCATCGACCTCAGGATAAACACCATTTAATGGAACTACCTTGTCATCTACATCATCTTTTTCTGTGGTCTCTTGTTCCGTGATTTGAGGAGACTTGACCTTTTCCTCAAGGGAAGAAATTGAATGTTTGTTTTTATTTACTTCGACCGCTGTTAAATCACCATTTGATATGGCTGCCTTTTTATCTACATCATCCTCTTCTATGGACACTTGATCTTCAATTTGAAGAGAATTATCTTTTTCATGAGGGGTTGGAATTGTGTATTCGTATTTATATTCATCGACCTCAGGATAAACACCATTTAATGGAACTACCTTGTCATCTACATCATCTTTTTCTGTGGTCTCTTGTTCCGTGATTTGAGGAGACTTGTCCTTTTCCTCAATGGAAGAAATTGAATGTTTGTTTTTATTTACTTCGACCGCTGTTAAATCACCATTTGATATGGCTGCCTTTTTATCTACATCATCCTCTTCTATGGACACTTGATCTTTAATTTGAAGAGAATTATCTTTTTCATGAGGGGTTGGAATTGTGTATTCGTATTTATATTCATCGACCTCAGGATAAACACCATTTAATGGAACTACCTTGTCATCTACATCATCTTTTTCTGTGGTCTCTTGTTCCGTGATTTGAGGAGACTTGTCCTTTTCCTCAATGGAAGAAATTGAATGTTTGTTTTTATATACTTCGACCGCTGTTAAATCACCATTTGATATGGCTGCCTTTTTATCTACATCATCCTCTTCTATGGACACTTGATCTTTAATTTGAAGAGAATTATCTTTTTCATGAGGGGTTGGAATTGTGTATTCGTATTTATATTCATCGACCTCAGGATAAACACCATTTAATGGAACTACCTTGTCATCTACATCATCTTTTTCTGTGGTCTCTTGTTCCGTGATTTGAGGAGACTTGACCTTTTCCTCAAGGGAAGAAATTGAATGTTTGTTTTTATTTACTTCGACCGCTGTTAAATCACCATTTGGTATGGCTGCCTTTTTATCTACATCATCCTCTTCTATGGACACTTGATCTTTAATTTGAAGAGAATTATCTTTTTCATGAGGGGTTGGAATTGTGTATTCGTATTTATATTCATCGACCTCAGGATAAACACCATTTAATGGAACTACCTTGTCATTTACATCATCTTTTTCTGTGGTCTCTTGTTCCGTGATTTGAGGAGACTTGACCTTTTCCTCAAGGGAAGAATTTGAATGTTTGTTTTTATTTACTTCGACCGCTGTTAAATCACCATTTGATATGGCTGCCTTTTTATCTACATCATCCTCTTCTATGGACACTTGATCTTTAATTTGAAGAGAATTATCTTTTTCATGAGGGGTTGGAATTGTGTATTCGTATTTATATTCATCGACCTCAGGATAAACACCATTTAATGGAACTACCTTGTCATCTACATCATCTTTTTCTGTGGTCTCTTGTTCCGTGATTTGAGGAGACTTGGCCTTTTCCTCAAGGGAAGAAATTAAATGTTTGTTTTTATTTACTTCGACCGCTGTTAAATCACCATTTGATATGGCTGCCTTTTTATCTACATCATCCTCTTCTATGGACACTTGATCTTTAATTTGAAGAGAATTATCTTTTTCATGAGGGGTTGGAATTGTGTATTCGTATTTATATTCATCGACCTCAGGATAAACACCATTTAATGGAACTACCTTGTCATCTACATCATCTTTTTCTGTGGTCTCTTGTTCCGTGATTTGAGGAGACTTGTCCTTTTCCTCAATGGAAGAAATTGAATGTTTGTTTTTATTTACTTCGACCGCTGTTAAATCACCATTTGATATGGCTGCCTTTTTATCTACATCATCCTCTTCTATGGACACTTGATCTTTAATTTGAAGAGAATTATCTTTTTCATGAGGGGTTGGAATTGTGTATTCGTATTTATATTCATCGACCTCAGGATAAACACCATTTAATGGAACTACCTTGTCATCTACATCATCTTTTTCTGTGGTCTCTTGTTCCGTGATTTGAGGAGACTTGACCTTTTCCTCAAGGGAAGAAATTGTATGTTTGTTTTTATTTACTTCGACCGCTGTTAAATCACCATTTGATATGGCTGCCTTTTTATCTACATCATCCTCTTCTATGGACACTTGATCTTTAATTTGAAGAGAATTATCTTTTTCATGAGGGGTTGGAATTGTGTATTCGTATTTATATTCATCGACCTCAGGATAAACACCATTTAATGGAACTACCTTGTCATCTACATCATCTTTTTCTGTGGTCTCTTGTTCCGTGATTTGAGGAGACTTGACCTTTTCCTCAAGGGAAGAAATTGAATGTTTGTTTTTATTTACTTCGACCGCTGTTAAATCACCATTTGATATGGCTGCCTTTTTATCTACATCATCCTCTTCTATGGACACTTGATCTTTAATTTGAAGAGAATTATCTTTTTCATGAGGGGTTGGAATTGTGTATTCGTATTTATATTCATCGACCTCAGGATAAACACCATTTAATGGAACTACCTTGTCATCTACATCATCTTTTTCTGTGGTCTCTTGTTCCGTGATTTGAGGAGACTTGACCTTTTCCTCAAGGGAAGAAATTGAATGTTTGTTTTTATTTACTTCGACCGCTGTTAAATCACCATTTGATATGGCTGCCTTTTTATCTACATCATCCTCTTCTATGGACACTTGATCTTTAATTTGAAGAGAAATATCTTTTTCATGAGGGGTTGGAATTGTGTATTCGTATTTATATTCATCGACCTCAGGATAAACACCATTTAATGGAACTACCTTGTCATCTACATCATCTTTTTCTGTGGTCTCTTGTTCCGTGATTTGAGGAGACTTGACCTTTTCCTCAAGGGAAGAAATTGAATGTTTGTTTTTATTTACTTCGACCGCTGTTAAATCACCATTTGATATGGCTGCCTTTTTATCTACATCATCCTCTTCTATGGACACTTGATCTTTAATTTGAAGAGAATTATCTTTTTCATGAGGGGTTGGAATTGTGTATTCGTATTTATATTCATCGACCTCAGGATAAACACCATTTAATGGAACTACCTTGTCATCTACATCATCTTTTTCTGTGGTCTCTTGTTCCGTGATTTGAGGAGACTTGACCTTTTCCACAAGGGAAGAAATTGAATGTTTGTTTTTATTTACTTCGACCGCTGTTAAATCACCATTTGATATGGCTGCCTTTTTATCTACATCATCCTCTTCTATGGACACTTGATCTTTAATTTGAAGAGAATTATCTTTTTCATGAGGGGTTGGAATTGTGTATTCGTATTTATATTCATCGACCTCAGGATAAACACCATTTAATGGAGCTACCTTGTCATCTACATCATCTTTTTCTGTGGTCTCTTGTTCCGTGATTTGAGGAGACTTGACCTTTTCCTCAAGGGAAGAAATTGAATGTTTGTTTTTATTTACTTCGACCGCTGTTAAATCACCATTTGATATGGCTGCCTTTTTATCTACATCATCCTCTTCTATGGACACTTGATCTTTAATTTGAAGAGAATTATCTTTTTCATGAGGGGTTGGAATTGTGTATTCGTATTTATATTCATCGACCTCAGGATAAACACCATTTAATGGAACTACCTTGTCATCTACATCATCTTTTTCTGTGGTCTCTTGTTCCGTGATTTGAGGAGACTTGACCTTTTCCTCAAGGGAAGAAATTGAATGTTTGTTTTTATTTACTTCGACCGCTGTTAAATCACCATTTGATATGGCTGCCTTTTTATCTACATCATCCTCTTCTATGGACACTTGATCTTTAAATTGAAGAGAATTATCTTTTTCGTGAGGGGTTGGAATTGTGTATTCGTATTTATATTCATCGACCTCAGGATAAACACCATTTAATGGAACTACCTTGTCATCTACATCATCTTTTTCTGTGGTCTCTTGTTCCGTGATTTGAGGAGACTTGACCTTTTCCTCAAGGGAAGAAATTGAATGTTTGTTTTTATTTACTTCGACCGCTGTTAAATCACCATTTGATATGGCTGCCTTTTTATCTACATCATCCTCTTCTATGGACACTTGATCTTTAATTTGAAGAGAATTATCTTTTTCATGAGGGGTTGGAATTGTGTATTCGTATTTATATTCATCGACCTCAGGATAAACACCATTTAATGGAACTACCTTGTCATCTACATCATCTTTTTCTGTGGTCTCTTGTTCCGTGATTTGAGGAGACTTGTCCTTTTCCTCAATGGAAGAAATTGAATGTTTGTTTTTATTTACTTCGACCGCTGTTAAATCACCATTTGATATGGCTGCCTTTTTATCTACATCATCCTCTTCTATGGACACTTGATCTTTAATTTGAAGAGAATTATCTTTTTCATGAGGGGTTGGAATTGTGTATTCGTATTTATATTCATCGACCTCAGGATAAACACCATTTAATGGAACTACCTTGTCATCCACATCAACTTTTTCTGTGGTCTCTTGTTCCGTAATTTGAGGAGACTTGTCCTTTTCCTCAATGGAAGAAATTGAATGTTTGTTTTTATTTACTTCGACCGCTGTTAAATCACCATTTGATATGGCTGCCTTTTTATCTACATCATCCTCTTCTATGGACACTTGATCTTTAATTTGAAGAGAATTATCTTTTTCATGAGGGGTTGGAATTGTGTATTCGTATTTATATTCATCGACCTCAGGATAAACACCATTTAATGGAACTACCTTGTCATCTACATCATCTTTTTCTGTGGTCTCTTGTTCCGTGATTTGAGGAGACTTGACCTTTTCCTCAAGGGAAGAAATTGAATGTTTGTTTTTATTTACTTCGACCGCTGTTAAATCACCATTTGATATGGCTGCCTTTTTATCTACATCATCCTCTTCTATGGACACTTGATCTTTAATTTGAAGAGAAATATCTTTTTCATGAGGGGTTGGAATTGTGTATTCGTATTTATATTCATCGACCTCAGGATAAACACCATTTAATGGAACTACCTTGTCATCTACATCATCTTTTTCTGTGGTCTCTTGTTCCGTGATTTGAGGAGACTTGACCTTTTCCTCAAGGGAAGAAATTGAATGTTTGTTTTTATTTACTTCGACCGCTGTTAAATCACCATTTGATATGGCTGCCTTTTTATCTACATCATCCTCTTCTATGGACACTTGATCTTTAATTTGAAGAGAAATAACTTTTTCATGAGGGGTTGGAATTGTGTATTCGTATTTATATTCATCGACCTCAGGATAAACACCATTTAATGGAACTACCTTGTCATCTACATCATCTTTTTCTGTGGTCTCTTGTTCCGTGATTTGAGGAGACTTGACCTTTTCCTCAAGGGAAGAAATTGAATGTTTGTTTTTATTTACTTCGACCGCTGTTAAATCACCATTTGATATGGCTGCCTTTTTATCTACATCATCCTCTTCTATGGACACTTGATCTTTAATTTGAAGAGAATTATCTTTTTCATGAGGGGTTGGAATTGTGTATTCGTATTTATATTCATCGACCTCAGGATAAACACCATTTAATGGAACTACCTTGTCATCTACATCATCTTTTTCTGTGGTCTCTTGTTCCGTGATTTGAGGAGACTTGTCCTTTTCCTCAATGGAAGAAATTGAATGTTTGTTTTTATTTACTTCGACCGCTGTTAAATCACCATTTGATATGGCTGCCTTTTTATCTACATCATCCTCTTCTATGGACACTTGATCTTTAATTTGAAGAGAATTATCTTTTTCATGAGGGGTTGGAATTGTGTATTCGTATTTATATTCATCGACCTCAGGATAAACACCATTTAATGGAACTACCTAGTCATCCACATCATCTTTTTCTGTGGTCTCTTGTTCCGTGATTTGAGGATACTTGTCCTTTTCCTCAATGGAAGAAATTGAATGTTTGTTTTTATTTACTTCGACCGCTGTTAAATCACCATTTGATATGGCTGCCTTTTTATCTACATCATCCTCTTCTATGGACACTTGATCTTTAATTTGAAGAGAATTATCTTTTTCATGAGGGGTTGGAATTGTGTATTCGTATTTATATTCATCGACCTCAGGATAAACACCATTTAATGGAACTACCTTGTCATCTACATCATCTTTTTCTGTGGTCTCTTGTTCCGTGATTTGAGGAGACTTGACCTTTTCCTCAAGGGAAGAAATTGAATGTTTGTTTTTATTTACTTCGACCGCTGTTAAATCACCATTTGATATGGCTGCCTTTTTATCTACATCATCCTCTTCTATGGACACTTGATCTTTAATTTGAAGAGAAATATCTTTTTCATGAGGGGTTGGAATTGTGTATTCGTATTTATATTCATCGACCTCAGGATAAACACCATTTAATGGAACTACCTTGTCATCTACATCATCTTTTTCTGTGGTCTCTTGTTCCGTGATTTGAGGAGACTTGACCTTTTCCTCAAGGGAAGAAATTGAATGTTTGTTTTTATTTACTTCGACCGCTGTTAAATCACCATTTGATATGGCTGCCTTTTTATCTACATCATCCTCTTCTATGGACACTTGATCTTTAATTTGAAGAGAAATAACTTTTTCATGAGGGGTTGGAATTGTGTATTCGTATTTATATTCATCGACCTCAGGATAAACACCATTTAATGGAACTACCTTGTCATCTACATCATCTTTTTCTGTGGTCTCTTGTTCCGTGATTTGAGGAGACTTGACCTTTTCCTCAAGGGAAGAAATTGAATGTTTGTTTTTATTTACTTCGACCGCTGTTAAATCACCATTTGATATGGCTGCCTTTTTATCTACATCATCCTCTTCTATGGACACTTGATCTTTAATTTGAAGAGAATTATCTTTTTCATGAGGGGTTGGAATTGTGTATTCGTATTTATATTCATCGACCTCAGGATAAACACCATTTAATGGAACTACCTTGTCATCTACATCATCTTTTTCTGTGGTCTCTTGTTCCGTGATTTGAGGAGACTTGACCTTTTCCTCAAGGGAAGAAATTGAATGTTTGTTTTTATTTACTTCGACCGCTGTTAAATCACCATTTGATATGGCTGCCTTTTTATCTACATCATCCTCTTCTATGGACACTTGATCTTTAATTTGAAGAGAATTATCTTTTTCATGAGGGGTTGGAATTGTGTATTCGTATTTATATTCATCGACCTCAGGATAAACACCATTTAATGGAACTACCTTGTCATCTACATCATCTTTTTCTGTGGTATCTTGTTCCGTGATTTGAGGAGACTTGACCTTTTCCTCAAGGGAAGAAATTGAATGTTTGTTTTTATTTACTTCGACAGCTGTTAAATCACCATTTGATATGGCTGCCTTTTTATCTACATCATCCTCTTCTATGGACACTTGATCTTTAATTTGAAGAGAATTATCTTTTTCATGAGGGGTTGGAATTGTGTATTCGTATTTATATTCATCGACCTCAGGATAAACACCATTTAATGGAACTACCTTGTCATCTACATCATCTTTTTCTGTGGTCTCTTGTTCCGTGATTTGAGGAGACTTGTCCTTTTCCTCAATGGAAGAAATTGAATGTTTGTTTTTATTTACTTCGACCGCTGTTAAATCACCATTTGATATGGCTGCCTTTTTATCTACATCATCCTCTTCTATGGACACTTGATCTTTAATTTGAAGAGAATTATCTTTTTCATGAGGGGTTGGAATTGTGTATTCGTATTTATATTCATCGACCTCAGGATAAACACCATTTAATGGAACTACCTTGTCATCCACATCATCTTTTTCTGTGGTCTCTTGTTCCGTGATTTGAGGAGACTTGTCCTTTTCCTCAATGGAAGAAATTGAATGTTTGTTTTTATTTACTTCGACCGCTGTTAAATCACCATTTGATATGGCTGCCTTTTTATCTACATCATCCTCTTCTATGGACACTTGATCTTTAATTTGAAGAGAAATAACTTTTTCATGAGGGGTTGGAATTGTGTATTCGTATTTATATTCATCGACCTCAGGATAAACACCATTTAATGGAACTACCTTGTCATCTACATCATCTTTTTCTGTGGTCTCTTGTTCCGTGATTTGAGGAGACTTGACCTTTTCCTCAAGGGAAGAAATTGAATGTTTGTTTTTATTTACTTCGACCGCTGTTAAATCAAAATTTGATATGGCTGCCTTTTTATCTACATCATCCTCTTCTATGGACACTTGATCTTTAATTTGAAGAGAAATATCTTTTTCATGAGGGGTTGGAATTGTGTATTCGTATTTATATTCATCGACCTCAGGATAATCACCATTTAATGGAACTACCTTGTCATCTACATCATCTTTTTCTGTGGTCTCTTGTTCCGTGATTTGAGGAGACTTGACCTTTTCCTCAAGGGAAGAAATTGAATGTTTGTTTTTATTTACTTCGACCGCTGTTAAATCACCATTTGATATGGCTGCCTTTTTATCTACATCATCCTCTTCTATGGACACTTGATCTTTAATTTGAAGAGAATTATCTTTTTCATGAGGGGTTGGAATAGTGTATTCGTATTTATATTCATCGACCTCAGGATAAACACCATTTAATGGAACTACCTTGTCATCTACATCATCTTCTTCTGTGGTCTCTTGTTCCGTGATTTGAGGAGACTTGACCTTTTCCTCAAGGGAAGAAATTGAATGTTTGTTTTTATTTACTTCGACCGCTGTTAAATCACCATTTGATATGGCTGCCTTTTTATCTACATCATCCTCTTCTATGGACACTTGATCTTTAATTTGAAGAGAAATATCTTTTTCATGAGGGGTTGGAATTGTGTATTCGTATTTATATTCATCGACCTCAGGATAAACACCATTTAATGGAACTACCTTGTCATCTACATCATCTTTTTCTGTGGTCTCTTGTTCCGTGATTTGAGGAGACTTGACCTTTTCCTCATGGGAAAAAATTGAATGTTTGTTTTTATTTACTTCGACCGCTGTTAAATCACCATTTGATATGGCTGCCTTTTTATCTACATCATCCTCTTCTATGGACACTTGATCTTTAATTTGAAGAGAATTATCTTTTTCATGAGGGGTTGGAATTGTGTATTCGTATTTATATTCATCGACCTCAGGATAAACACCATTTAATGGAACTACCTTGTCATCTACATCATCTTTTTCTGTGGTCTCTTGTTCCGTGATTTGAGGAGACTTGACCTTTTCCTCAAGGGAAGAAATTGAATGTTTGTTTTTATTTACTTCGACCGCTGTTAAATCACCATTTGATATGGCTGCCTTTTTATCTACATCATCCTCTTCTAAGGACACTTGATCTTTAATTTGAAGAGAAATATCTTTTTCATGAGGGGTTGGAATTGTGTATTCGTATTTATATTCATCGACCTCAGGATAAACACCATTTAATGGAACTACCTTGTCATCTACATCATCTTTTTCTGTGGTCTCTTGTTCCGTGATTTGAGGAGACTTGACCTTTTCCTCAAGGGAAGAAATTGAATGTTTGTTTTTATTTACTTCGACCGCTGTTAAATCACCATTTGATATGGCTGCCTTTTTATCTACATCATCCTCTTCTATGGACACTTGATCTTTAATTTGAAGAGAATTATCTTTTTCATGAGGGGTTGGAATTGTGTATTCGTATTTATATTCATCGACCTCAGGATAAACACCATTTAATGGAACTACCTTGTCATCTACATCATCTTTTTCTGTGGTCTCTTGTTCCGTGATTTGAGGAGACTTGTCCTTTTCCTCAATGGAAGAAATTGAATGTTTGTTTTTATTTACTTCGACCGCTGTTAAATCACCATTTGATATGGCTGCCTTTTTATCTACATTATCCTCTTCTATGGACACTTGATCTTTAATTTGAAGAGAATTATCTTTTTCATGAGGGGTTGGAATTGTGTATTCGTATTTATATTCATCGACCTCAGGATAAACACCATTTAATGGAACTACCTTGTCATCCACATCATCTCTTTCTGTGGTCTCTTGTTCCGTGATTTGAGGAGACTTGTCCTTTTCCTCAATGGAAGAAATTGAATGTTTGTTTTTATTTACTTCGACCGCTGTTAAATCACCATTTGATATGGCTGCCTTTTTATCTACATCATCCTCTTCTATGGACACTTGATCTTTAATTTGAAGAGAATTATCTTTTTCATGAGGGGTTGGAATTGTGTATTCGTATTTATATTCATCGACCTCAGGATAAACACCATTTAATGGAACTACCTTGTCATCTACATCATCTTTTTCTGTGGTCTCTTGTTCCGTGATTTGAGGAGACTTGACCTTTTCCTCAAGGGAAGAAATTGAATGTTTGTTTTTATTTACTTCGACCGCTGTTAAATCACCATTTGATATGGCTGCCTTTTTATCTACATCATCCTCTTCTATGGACACTTGATCTTTAATTTGAAGAGAAATAACTTTTTCATGAGGGGTTGGAATTGTGTATTCGTATTTATATTCATCGACCTCAGGATAAACACCATTTAATGGAACTACCTTGTCATCTACATCATCTTTTTCTGTGGTCTCTTTTTCCGTGATTTGAGGAGACTTGACCTTTTCCTCAAGGGAAGAAATTGAATGTTTGTTTTTATTTACTTCGACCGCTGTTAAATCACCATTTGATATGGCTGCCTTTTTATCTACAACATCCTCTTCTATGGACACTTGATCTTTAATTTGAAGAGAATTATCTTTTTCATGAGGGGTTGGAATTGTGTATTCGTATTTATATTCATCGACCTCAGGATAAACACCATTTAATGGAACTACCTTGTCATCTACATCATCTTTTTCTGTGGTCTCTTGTTCCGTGATTTGAGGAGACTTGACCTTTTCCTCAAGGGAAGAAATTGAATGTTTGTTTTTATTTACTTCGACCGCTGTTAAATCACCATTTGATATGGCTGCCTTTTTATCTACATCATCCTCTTCTATGGACACTTGATCTTTAATTTGAAGAGAATTATCTTTTTCATGAGGGGTTGGAATTGTGTATTCGTATTTATATTCATCGACCTCAGGATAAACACCATTTAATGGAAC
Source organism: Amaurobius ferox (assembly GCA_951213105.1). NCBI lineage: Eukaryota > Metazoa > Arthropoda > Arachnida > Araneae > Amaurobiidae > Amaurobius > Amaurobius ferox. The sequence continues at coordinate 90,339,134 of OX578137.1, forward strand.
TACCTTGTCATCTACATCATCTTTTTCTGTGGTCTCTTGTTCCGTGATTTGAGGAGACTTGACCTTTTCCTCAAGGGAAGAAATTGAATGTTTGTTTTTATTTACTTCGACCGCTGTTAAATCACCATTTGATATGGCTGCCTTTTTATCTACATCATCCTCTTCTATGGACACTTGATCTTTAATTTGAAGAGAATTATCTTTTTCATGAGGGGTTGGAATTGTGTATTCGTATTTATATTCATCGACCTCAGGATAAACACCATTTAATGGAACTACCTTGTCATCTACATCATCTTTTTCTGTGGTCTCTTGTTCCGTGATTTGAGGAGACTTGTCCTTTTCCTCAATGGAAGAAATTGAATGTTTGTTTTTATTTACTTCGACCGCTGTTAAATCACCATTTGATATGGCTGCCTTTTTATCTACATCATCCTCTTCTATGGACACTTGATCTTTAATTTGAAGAGAATTATCTTTTTCATGAGGGGTTGGAATTGTGTATTCGTATTTATATTCATCGACCTCAGGATAAACACCATTTAATGGAACTACCTTGTCATCCACATCATCTTTTTCTGTGGTCTCTTGTTCCGTGATTTGAGGATACTTGTCCTTTTCCTCAATGGAAGAAATTGAATGTTTGTTTTTATTTACTTCGACCGCTGTTAAATCACCATTTGATATGGCTGCCTTTTTATCTACATCATCCTCTTCTATGGACACTTGATCTTTAATTTGAAGAGAATTATCTTTTTCATGAGGGGTTGGAATTGTGTATTCGTATTTATATTCATCGACCTCAGGATAAACACCATTTAATGGAACTACCTTGTCATCTACATCATCTTTTTCTGTGGTCTCTTGTTCCGTGATTTGAGGAGACTTGACCTTTTCCTCAAGGGAAGAAATTGAATGTTTGTTTTTATTTACTTCGACCGCTGTTAAATCACCATTTGATATGGCTGCCTTTTTATCTACATCATCCTCTTCTATGGACACTTGATCTTTAATTTGAAGAGAAATATCTTTTTCATGAGGGGTTGGAATTGTGTATTCGTATTTATATTCATCGACCTCAGGATAAACACCATTTAATGGAACTACCTTGTCATCTACATCATCTTTTTCTGTGGTCTCTTGTTCCGTGATTTGAGGAGACTTGACCTTTTCCTCAAGGGAAGAAATTGAATGTTTGTTTTTATTTACTTCGACCGCTGTTAAATCACCATTTGATATGGCTGCCTTTTTATCTACATCATCCTCTTCTATGGACACTTGATCTTTAATTTGAAGAGAAATAACTTTTTCATGAGGGGTTGGAATTGTGTATTCGTATTTATATTCATCGACCTCAGGATAAACACCATTTAATGGAACTACCTTGTCATCTACATCATCTTTTTCTGTGGTCTCTTGTTCCGTGATTTGAGGAGACTTGACCTTTTCCTCAAGGGAAGAAATTGAATGTTTGTTTTTATTTACTTCGACCGCTGTTAAATCACCATTTGATATGGCTGCCTTTTTATCTACATCATCCTCTTCTATGGACACTTGATCTTTAATTTGAAGAGAATTATCTTTTTCATGAGGGGTTGGAATTGTGTATTCGTATTTATATTCATCGACCTCAGGATAAACACCATTTAATGGAACTACCTTGTCATCTACATCATCTTTTTCTGTGGTCTCTTGTTCCGTGATTTGAGGAGACTTGACCTTTTCCTCAAGGGAAGAAATTGAATGTTTGTTTTTATTTACTTCGACCGCTGTTAAATCACCATTTGATATGGCTGCCTTTTTATCTACATCATCCTCTTCTATGGACACTTGATCTTTAATTTGAAGAGAATTATCTTTTTCATGAGGGGTTGGAATTGTGTATTCGTATTTATATTCATCGACCTCAGGATAAACACCATTTAATGGAACTACCTTGTCATCTACATCATCTTTTTCTGTGGTATCTTGTTCCGTGATTTGAGGAGACTTGACCTTTTCCTCAAGGGAAGAAATTGAATGTTTGTTTTTATTTACTTCGACCGCTGTTAAATCACCATTTGATATGGCTGCCTTTTTATCTACATCATCCTCTTCTATGGACACTTGATCTTTAATTTGAAGAGAATTATCTTTTTCATTAGGGGTTGGAATTGTGTATTCGTATTTATATTCATCGACCTCAGGATAAACACCATTTAATGGAACTACCTTGTCATCTACATCATCTTTTTCTGTGGTCTCTTGTTCCGTGATTTGAGGAGACTTGTCCTTTTCCTCAATGGAAGAAATTGAATGTTTGTTTTTATTTACTTCGACCGCTGTTAAATCACCATTTGATATGGCTGCCTTTTTATCTACATCATCCTCTTCTATGGACACTTGATCTTTAATTTGAAGAGAATTATCTTTTTCATGAGGGGTTGGAATTGTGTATTCGTATTTATATTCATCGACCTCAGGATAAACACCATTTAATGGAACTACCTTGTCATCCACATCATCTTTTTCTGTGGTCTCTTGTTCCGTGATTTGAGGAGACTTGTCCTTTTCCTCAATGGAAGAAATTGAATGTTTGTTTTTATTTACTTCGACCGCTGTTAAATCACCATTTGATATGGCTGCCTTTTTATCTACATCATCCTCTTCTATGGACACTTGATCTTTAATTTGAAGAGAAATAACTTTTTCATGAGGGGTTGGAATTGTGTATTCGTATTTATATTCATCGACCTCAGGATAAACACCATTTAATGGAACTACCTTGTCATCTACATCATCTTTTTCTGTGGTCTCTTGTTCCGTGATTTGAGGAGACTTGACCTTTTCCTCAAGGGAAGAAATTGAATGTTTGTTTTTATTTACTTCGACCGCTGTTAAATCACCATTTGATATGGCTGCCTTTTTATCTACATCATCCTCTTCTATGGACACTTGATCTTTAATTTGAAGAGAAATATCTTTTTCATGAGGGGTTGGAATTGTGTATTCGTATTTATATTCATCGACCTCAGGATAAACACCATTTAATGGAACTACCTTGTCATCTACATCATCTTTTTCTGTGGTCTCTTGTTCCGTGATTTGAGGAGACTTGACCTTTTCCTCAAGGGAAGAAATTGAATGTTTGTTTTTATTTACTTCGACCGCTGTTAAATCACCATTTGATATGGCTGCCTTTTTATCTACATCATCCTCTTCTATGGACACTTGATCTTTAATTTGAAGAGAATTATCTTTTTCATGAGGGGTTGGAATAGTGTATTCGTATTTATATTCATCGACCTCAGGATAAACACCATTTAATGGAACTACCTTGTCATCTACATCATCTTCTTCTGTGGTCTCTTGTTCCGTGATTTGAGGAGACTTGACCTTTTCCTCAAGGGAAGAAATTGAATGTTTGTTTTTATTTACTTCGACCGCTGTTAAATCACCATTTGATATGGCTGCCTTTTTATCTACATCATCCTCTTCTATGGACACTTGATCTTTAATTTGAAGAGAAATATCTTTTTCATGAGGGGTTGGAATTGTGTATTCGTATTTATATTCATCGACCTCAGGATAAACACCATTTAATGGAACTACCTTGTCATCTACATCATCTTTTTCTGTGGTCTCTTGTTCCGTGATTTGAGGAGACTTGACCTTTTCCTCATGGGAAAAAATTGAATGTTTGTTTTTATTTACTTCGACCGCTGTTAAATCACCATTTGATATGGCTGCCTTTTTATCTACATCATCCTCTTCTATGGACACTTGATCTTTAATTTGAAGAGAATTATCTTTTTCATGAGGGGTTGGAATTGTGTATTCGTATTTATATTCATCGACCTCAGGATAAACACCATTTAATGGAACTACCTTGTCATCTACATCATCTTTTTCTGTGGTCTCTTGTTCCGTGATTTGAGGAGACTTGACCTTTTCCTAAAGGGAAGAAATTGAATGTTTGTTTTTATTTACTTCGACCGCTGTTAAATCACCATTTGATATGGCTGCCTTTTTATCTACATCATCCTCTTCTATGGACACTTGATCTTTAATTTGAAGAGAAATATCTTTTTCATGAGGGGTTGGAATTGTGTATTCGTATTTATATTCATCGACCTCAGGATAAACACCATTTAATGGAACTACCTTGTCATCTACATCATCTTTTTCTGTGGTCTCTTGTTCCGTGATTTGAGGAGACTTGACCTTTTCCTCAAGGGAAGAAATTGAATGTTTGTTTTTATTTACTTCGACCGCTGTTAAATCACCATTTGATATGGCTGCCTTTTTATCTACATCATCCTCTTCTATGGACACTTGATCTTTAATTTGAAGAGAATTATCTTTTTCATGAGGGGTTGGAATTGTGTATTCGTATTTATATTCATCGACCTCAGGATAAACACCATTTAATGGAACTACCTTGTCATCTACATCATCTTTTTCTGTGGTCTCTTGTTCCGTGATTTGAGGAGACTTGTCCTTTTCCTCAATGGAAGAAATTGAATGTTTGTTTTTATTTACTTCGACCGCTGTTAAATCACCATTTGATATGGCTGCCTTTTTATCTACATTATCCTCTTCTATGGACACTTGATCTTTAATTTGAAGAGAATTATCTTTTTCATGAGGGGTTGGAATTGTGTATTCGTATTTATATTCATCGACCTCAGGATAAACACCATTTAATGGAACTACCTTGTCATCCACATCATCTCTTTCTGTGGTCTCTTGTTCCGTGATTTGAGGAGACTTGTCCTTTTCCTCAATGGAAGAAATTGAATGTTTGTTTTTATTTACTTCGACCGCTGTTAAATCACCATTTGATATGGCTGCCTTTTTATCTACATCATCCTCTTCTATGGACACTTGATCTTTAATTTGAAGAGAATTATCTTTTTCATGAGGGGTTGGAATTGTGTATTCGTATTTATATTCATCGACCTCAGGATAAACACCATTTAATGGAACTACCTTGTCATCTACATCATCTTTTTCTGTGGTCTCTTTTTCCGTGATTTGAGGAGACTTGACCTTTTCCTCAAGGGAAGAAATTAAATGTTTGTTTTTATTTACTTCGACCGCTGTTAAATCACCATTTGATATGGCTGCCTTTTTATCTACAACATCCTCTTCTATGGACACTTGATCTTTAATTTGAAGAGAATTATCTTTTTCATGAGGGGTTGGAATTGTGTATTCGTATTTATATTCATCGACCTCAGGATAAACACCATTTAATGGAACTACCTTGTCATCTACATCATCTTTTTCTGTGGTCTCTTGTTCCGTGATTTGAGGAGACTTGACCTTTTCCTCAAGGGAAGAAATTGAATGTTTGTTTTTATTTACTTCGACCGCTGTTAAATCACCATTTGATATGGCTGCCTTTTTATCTACATCATCCTCTTCTATGGACACTTGATCTTTAATTTGAAGAGAATTATCTTTTTCATGAGGGGTTGGAATTGTGTATTCGTATTTATATTCATCGACCTCAGGATAAACACCATTTAATGGAACTACCTTGTCATCTACATCATCTTTTTCTGTGGTCTCTTGTTCCGTGATTTGAGGAGACTTGACCTTTTCCTCAAGGGAAGAAATTGAATGTTTGTTTTTATTTACTTCGACCGCTGTTAAATCACCATTTGATATGGCTGCCTTTTTATCTACATCATCCTCTTCTATGGACACTTGATCTTTAATTTGAAGAGAATTATCTTTTTCATGAGGGGTTGGAATTGTGTATTCGTATTTATATTCATCGACCTCAGGATAAACACCATTTAATGGAACTACCTTGTCATCTACATCATCTTTTTCTGTGGTCTCTTGTTCCGTGATTTGAGGAGACTTGTCCTTTTCCTCAATGGAAGTAATTGAATGTTTGTTTTTATTTACTTCGACCGCTGTTAAATCACCATTTGATATGGCTGCCTTTTTATCTACATCATCCTCTTCTATGGACACTTGATCTTTAATTTGAAGAGAATTATCTTTTTCATGAGGGGTTGGAATTGTGTATTCGTATTTATATTCATCGACCTCAGGATAAACACCATTTAATGGAACTACCTTGTCATCCACATCATCTTTTTCTGTGGTCTCTTGTTCCGTGATTTGTGGAGACTTGTCCTTTTCCTCAATGGAAGAAATTGAATGTTTGTTTTTATTTACTTCGACCGCTGTTAAATCACCATTTGATATGGCTGCCTTTTTATCTACATCATCCTCTTCTATGGACACTTGATCTTTAATTTGAAGAGAATTATCTTTTTCATGAGGGGTTGGAATTGTGTATTCGTATTTATATTCATCGACCTCAGGATAAACCCCATTTAATGGAACTACCTTGTCATCTACATCATCTTTTTCTGTGGTCTCTTGTTCCGTGATTTGAGGAGACTTGACCTTTTCCTCAAGGGAAGAAATTGAATGTTTGTTTTTATTTACTTCGACCGCTGTTAAATCACCATTTGATATGGCTGCCTTTTTATCTACATCATCCTCTTCTATGGACACTTGATCTTTAATTTGAAGAGAAATATCTTTTTCATGAGGGGTTGGAATTGTGTATTCGTATTTATATTCATCGACCTCAGGATAAACACCATTTAATGGAACTACCTTGTCATCTACATCATCTTTTTCTGTGGTCTCTTGTTCCGTGATTTGAGGAGACTTGACCTTTTCCTCAAGGGAAGAAATTGAATGTTTGTTTTTATTTACTTCGACCGCTGTTAAATCACCATTTGATATGGCTGCCTTTTTATCTACATCATCCTCTTCTATGGACACTTGATCTTTAATTTGAAGAGAATTATCTTTTTCATGAGGGGTTGGAATTGTGTATTCGTATTTATATTCATCGACCTCAGGATAAACACCATTTAATGGAGCTACCTTGTCATCTACATCATCTTTTTCTGTGGTCTCTTGTTCCGTGATTTGAGGAGACTTGACCTTTTCCTCAAGGGAAGAAATTGAATGTTTGTTTTTATTTACTTCGACCGCTGTTAAATCACCATTTGATATGGCTGCATTTTTATCTACATCATCCTCTTCTATGGACACTTGATCTTTAATTTGAAGAGAATTATCTTTTTCATGAGGGGTTGGAATTGTGTATTCGTATTTATATTCATCGACCTCAGGATAAACACCATTTAATGGAACTACCTTGTCATCTACATCATCTTTTTCTGTGGTCTCTTGTTCCGTGATTTGAGGAGACTTGACCTTTTCCTCAAGGGAAGAAATTGAATGTTTGTTTTTATTTACTTCGACCGCTGTTAAATCACCATTTGATATGGCTGCCTTTTTATCTACATCATCCTCTTCTATGGACACTTGATCTTTAATTTGAAGAGAATTATCTTTTTCATGAGGGGTTGGAATTGTGTATTCGTATTTATATTCATCGACCTCAGGATAAACACCATTTAATGGAACTACCTTGTCATCTACATCATCTTTTTCTGTGGTCTCTTGTTCCGTGATTTGAGGAGACTTGACCTTTTCCTCAAGGGAAGAAATTGAATGTTTGTTTTTATTTACTTCGACCGCTGTTAAATCACCATTTGATATGGCTGCCTTTTTATCTACATCATCCTCTTCTATGGACACTTGATCTTTAATTTGAAGAGAATTATCTTTTTCATGAGGGGTTGGAATTGTGTATTCGTATTTATATTCGTCGACCTCAGGATAAACACCATTTAATGGATCTACCTTGTCATCTACATCATCTTTTTCTGTGGTCTCTTGTTCCGTGATTTGAGGAGACTTGTCCTTTTCCTCAATGGAAGAAATTGAATGTTTGTTTTTATTTACTTCGACCGCTGTTAAATCACCATTTGATATGGCTGCCTTTTTATCTACATCATCCTCTTCTATGGACACTTGATCTTTAATTTGAAGAGAATTATCTTTTTCATGAGGGGTTGGAATTGTGTATTCGTATTTATATTCATCGACCTCAGGATAAACACCATTTAATGGAACTACCTTGTCATCTACATCATCTTTTTCTGTGGTCTCTTGTTCCGTGATTTGAGGAGACTTGACCTTTTCCTCAAGGGAAGAAATTGAATGTTTGTTTTTATTTACTTCGACCGCTGTTAAATCACCATTTGATATGGCTGCCTTTTTATCTACATCATCCTCTTCTATGGACACTTGATCTTTAATTTGAAGAGAAATATCTTTTTCATGAGGGGTTGGAATTGTGTATTCGTATTTATATTCATCGACCTCAGGATAAACACCATTTAATGGAACTACCTTGTCATCTACATCATCTTTTTCTGTGGTCTCTTGTTCCGTGATTTGAGGAGACTTGACCTTTTCCTCATGGGAAGAAATTGAATGTTTGTTTTTATTTACTTCGACCGCTGTTAAATCACCATTTGATATGGCTGCCTTTTTATCTACATCATCCTCTTCTATGGACACTTGATCTTTAATTTGAAGAGAATTATCTTTTTCATGAGGGGTTGGAATTGTGTATTCGTATTTATATTCATCGACCTCAGGATAAACACCATTTAATGGAACTACCTTGTCATCTACATCATCTTTTTCTGTGGTCTCTTGTTCCGTGATTTGAGGAGACTTGACCTTTTCCTCAAGGGAAGAAATTGAATGTTTGTTTTTATTTACTACGACCGCTGTTAAATCACCATTTGATATGGCTGCCTTTTTATCTACATCATCCTCTTCTATGGACACTTGATCTTTAATTTGAAGAGAAATATCTTTTTCATGAGGGGTTGGAATTGTGTATTCGTATTTATATTCATCGACCTCAGGATAAACACCATTTAATGGAACTACCTTGTCATCTACATCATCTTTTTCTGTGGTCTCTTGTTCCGTGATTTGAGGAGACTTGACCTTTTCCTCAAGGGAAGAAATTGAATGTTTGTTTTTATTTACTTCGACCGCTGTTAAATCACCATTTGATATGGCTGCCTTTTTATCTACATCATCCTCTTCTATGGACACTTGATCTTTAATTTGAAGAGAATTATCTTTTTCATGAGGGGTTGGAATTGTGTATTCGTATTTATATTCATCGACCTCAGGATAAACACCATTTAATGGAACTACCTTGTCATCTACATCATCTTTTTCTGTGGTCTCTTGTTCCGTGATTTGAGGAGACTTGTCCTTTTCCTCAATGGAAGAAATTGAATGTTTGTTTTTATTTACTTCGACCGCTGTTAAATCACCATTTGATATGGCTGCCTTTTTATCTACATTATCCTCTTCTATGGACACTTGATCTTTAATTTGAAGAGAATTATCTTTTTCATGAGGGGTTGGAATTGTGTATTCGTATTTATATTCATCGACCTCAGGATAAACACCATTTAATGGAACTACCTTGTCATCCACATCATCTTTTTCTGTGGTCTCTTGTTCCGTGATTTGAGGAGACTTGTCCTTTTCCTCAATGGAAGAAATTGAATGTTTGTTTTTATTTACTTCGACCGCTGTTAAATCACCATTTGATATGGCTGCCTTTTTATCTACATCATCCTCTTCTATGGACACTTGATCTTTAATTTGAAGAGAATTATCTTTTTCATGAGGGGTTGGAATTGTGTATTCGTATTTATATTCATCGACCTCAGGATAAACACCATTTAATGGAACTACCTTGTCATCTACATCATCTTTTTCTGTGGTCTCTTGTTCCGTGATTTGAGGAGACTTGACCTTTTCCTCAAGGGAAGAAATTGAATGTTTGTTTTTATTTACTTCGACCGCTGTTAAATCACCATTTGATATGGCTGCCTTTTTATCTACATCATCCTCTTCTATGGACACTTGATCTTTAATTTGAAGAGAAATAACTTTTTCATGAGGGGTTGGAATTGTGTATTCGTATTTATATTCATCGACCTCAGGATAAACACCATTTAATGGAACTACCTTGTCATCTACATCATCTTTTTCTGTGGTCTCTTTTTCCGTGATTTGAGGAGACTTGACCTTTTCCTCAAGGGAAGAAATTGAATGTTTGTTTTTATTTACTTCGACCGCTGTTAAATCACCATTTGATATGGCTGCCTTTTTATCTACAACATCCTCTTCTATGGACACTTGATCTTTAATTGAAGAGAATTATCTTTTTCATGAGGGGTTGGAATTGTGTATTCGTATTTATATTCATCGACCTCAGGATAAACACCATTTAATGGAACTACCTTGTCATCTACATCATCTTTTTCTGTGGTCTCTTGTTCCGTGATTTGAGGAGACTTGACCTTTTCCTCAAGGGAAGAAATTGAATGTTTGTTTTTATTTACTTCGACCGCTGTTAAATCACCATTTGATATGGCTGCCTTTTTATCTACATCATCCTCTTCTATGGACACTTGATCTTTAATTTGAAGAGAATTATCTTTTTCATGAGGGGTTGGAATTGTGTATTCGTATTTATATTCATCGACCTCAGGATAAACACCATTTAATGGAACTACCTTGTCATCTACATCATCTTTTTCTGTGGTCTCTTGTTCCGTGATTTGAGGAGACTTGACCTTTTCCTCAAGGGAAGAAATTGAATGTTTGTTTTTATTTACTTCGACCGCTGTTAAATCACCATTTGATATGGCTGCCTTTTTATCTACATCATCCTCTTCTATGGACACTTGATCTTTAATTTGAAGAGAATTATCTTTTTCATGAGGGGTTGGAATTGTGTATTCGTATTTATATTCATCGACCTCAGGATAAACACCATTTAATGGAACTACCTTGTCATCTACATCATCTTTTTCTGTGGTCTCTTGTTCCGTGATTTGAGGAGACTTGACCTTTTCCTCAAGGGAAGAAATTGAATGTTTGTTTTTATTTACTTCGACCGCTGTTAAATCACCATTTGATATGGCTGCCTTTTTATCTACATCATCCTCTTCTATGGACACTTGATCTTTAATTTGAAGAGAATTATCTTTTTCATGAGGGGTTGGAATTGTGTATTCGTATTTATATTCATCGACCTCAGGATAAACACCATTTAATGGAGCTACCTTGTCATCTACATCATCTTTTTCTGTGGTCTCTTGTTCCGTGATTTGAGGAGACTTGACCTTTTCCTCAAGGGAAGAAATTGAATGTTTGTTTTTATTTACTTCGACCGCTGTTAAATCACCATTTGATATGGCTGCATTTTTATCTACATCATCCTCTTCTATGGACACTTGATCTTTAATTTGAAGAGAATTATCTTTTTCATGAGGGGTTGGAATTGTGTATTCGTATTTATATTCATCGACCTCAGGATAAACACCATTTAATGGAACTACCTTGTCATCTACATCATCTTTTTCTGTGGTATCTTGTTCCGTGAATTGAGGAGACTTGACCTTTTCCTCAAGGGAAGAAATTGAATGTTTGTTTTTATTTACTTCGACCGCTGTTAAATCACCATTTGATATGGCTGCCTTTTTATCTACATCATCCTCTTCTATGGACACTTGATCTTTAATTTGAAGAGAATTATCTTTTTCATGAGGGGTTGGAATTGTGTATTCGTATTTATATTCATCGACCTCAGGATAAACACCATTTAATGGAACTACCTTGTCATCTACATCATCTTTTTCTGTGGTCTCTTGTTCCGTGATTTGAGGAGACTTGTCCTTTTCCTCAATGGAAGAAATTGAATGTTTGTTTTTATTTACTTCGACCGCTGTTAAATCACCATTTGATATGGCTGCCTTTTTATCTACATCATCCTCTTCTATGGACACTTGATCTTTAATTTGAAGAGAATTATCTTTTTCATGAGGGGTTGGAATTGTGTATTCGTATTTATATTCATCGACCTCAGGATAAACACCATTTAATGGAACTACCTTGTCATCCACATCATCTTTTTCTGTGGTCTCTTGTTTCGTGATTTGAGGAGACTTGTCCTTTTCCTCAATGGAAGAAATTGAATGTTTGTTTTTATTTACTTCGACCGCTGTTAAATCACCATTTGATATGGCTGCCTTTTTATCTACATCATCCTCTTCTATGGACACTTGATCTTTAATTTGAAGAGAAATAACTTTTTCATGAGGGGTTGGAATTGTGTATTCGTATTTATATTCATCGACCTCAGGATAAACACCATTTAATGGAACTACCTTGTCATCTACATCATCTTTTTCTGTGGTCTCTTGTTCCGTGATTTGAGGAGACTTGACCTTTTCCTCAAGGGAAGAAATTGAATGTTTGTTTTTATTTACTTCGACCGCTGTTAAATCACCATTTGATATGGCTGCCTTTTTATCTACATCATCCTCTTCTATGGACACTTGATCTTTAATTTGAAGAGAAATATCTTTTTCATGAGGGGTTGGAATTGTGTATTCGTATTTATATTCATCGACCTCAGGATAAACACCATTTAATGGAACTACCTTGTCATCTACATCATCTTTTTCTGTGGTCTCTTGTTCCGTGATTTGAGGAGACTTGACCTTTTCCTCAAGGGAAGAAATTGAATGTTTGTTTTTATTTACTTCGACCGCTGTTAAATCACCATTTGATATGGCTGCCTTTTTATCTACATCATCCTCTTCTATGGACACTTGATCTTTAATTTGAAGAGAATTATCTTTTTCATGAGGGGTTGGAATAGTGTATTCGTATTTATATTCATCGACCTCAGGATAAACACCATTTAATGGAACTACCTTGTCATCTACATCATCTTCTTCTGTGGTCTCTTGTTCCGTGATTTGAGGAGACTTGACCTTTTCCTCAAGGGAAGAAATTGAATGTTTGTTTTTATTTACTTCGACCGCTGTTAAATCACCATTTGATATGGCTGCCTTTTTATCTACATCATCCTCTTCTATGGACACTTGATCTTTAATTTGAAGAGAAATATCTTTTTCATGAGGGGTTGGAATTGTGTATTCGTATTTATATTCATCGACCTCAGGATAAACACCATTTAATGGAACTACCTTGTCATCTACATCATCTTTTTCTGTGGTCTCTTGTTCCGTGATTTGAGGAGACTTGACCTTTTCCTCATGGGAAAAAATTGAATGTTTGTTTTTATTTACTTCGACCGCTGTTAAATCACCATTTGATATGGCTGCCTTTTTATCTACATCATCCTCTTCTATGGACACTTGATCTTTAATTTGAAGAGAATTATCTTTTTCATGAGGGGTTGGAATTGTGTATTCGTATTTATATTCATCGACCTCAGGATAAACACCATTTAATGGAACTACCTTGTCATCTACATCATCTTTTTCTGTGGTCTCTTGTTCCGTGATTTGAGGAGACTTGACCTTTTCCTCAAGGGAAGAAATTGAATGTTTGTTTTTATTTACTTCGACCGCTGTTAAATCACCATTTGATATGGCTGCCTTTTTATCTACATCATCCTCTTCTATGGACACTTGATCTTTAATTTGAAGAGAAATATCTTTTTCATGAGGGGTTGGAATTGTGTATTCGTATTTATATTCATCGACCTCAGGATAAACACCATTTAATGGAACTACCTTGTCATCTACATCATCTTTTTCTGTGGTCTCTTGTTCCGTGATTTGAGGAGACTTGACCTTTTCCTCAAGGGAAGAAATTGAATGTTTGTTTTTATTTACTTCGACCGCTGTTAAATCACCATTTGATATGGCTGCCTTTTTATCTACATCATCCTCTTCTATGGACACTTGATCTTTAATTTGAAGAGAATTATCTTTTTCATGAGGGGTTGGAATTGTGTATTCGTATTTATATTCATCGACCTCAGGATAAACACCATTTAATGGAACTACCTTGTCATCTACATCATCTTTTTCTGTGGTCTCTTGTTCCGTGATTTGAGGAGACTTGTCCTTTTCCTCAATGGAAGAAATTGAATGTTTGTTTTTATTTACTTCGACCGCTGTTAAATCACCATTTGATATGGCTGCCTTTTTATCTACATTATCCTCTTCTATGGACACTTGATCTTTAATTTGAAGAGAATTATCTTTTTCATGAGGGGTTGGAATTGTGTATTCGTATTTATATTCATCGACCTCAGGATAAACACCATTTAATGGAACTACCTTGTCATCCACATCATCTCTTTCTGTGGTCTCTTGTTCCGTGATTTGAGGAGACTTGTCCTTTTCCTCAATGGAAGAAATTGAATGTTTGTTTTTATTTACTTCGACCGCTGTTAAATCACCATTTGATATGGCTGCCTTTTTATCTACATCATCCTCTTCTATGGACACTTGATCTTTAATTTGAAGAGAATTATCTTTTTCATGAGGGGTTGGAATTGTGTATTCGTATTTATATTCATCGACCTCAGGATAAACACCATTTAATGGAACTACCTTGTCATCTACATCATCTTTTTCTGTGGTCTCTTGTTCCGTGATTTGAGGAGACTTGACCTTTTCCTCAAGGGAAGAAATTGAATGTTTGTTTTTATTTACTTCGACCGCTGTTAAATCACCATTTGATATGGCTGCCTTTTTATCTACATCATCCTCTTCTATGGACACTTGATCTTTAATTTGAAGAGAAATAACTTTTTCATGAGGGGTTGGAATTGTGTATTCGTATTTATATTCATCGACCTCAGGATAAACACCATTTAATGGAACTACCTTGTCATCTACATCATCTTTTTCTGTGGTCTCTTTTTCCGTGATTTGAGGAGACTTGACCTTTTCCTCAAGGGAAGAAATTGAATGTTTGTTTTTATTTACTTCGACCGCTGTTAAATCACCATTTGATATGGCTGCCTTTTTATCTACAACATCCTCTTCTATGGACACTTGATCTTTAATTTGAAGAGAATTATCTTTTTCATGAGGGGTTGGAATTGTGTATTCGTATTTATATTCATCGACCTCAGGATAAACACCATTTAATGGAACTACCTTGTCATCTACATCATCTTTTTCTGTGGTCTCTTGTTCCGTGATTTGAGGAGACTTGACCTTTTCCTCAAGGGAAGAAATTGAATGTTTGTTTTTATTTACTTCGACCGCTGTTAAATCACCATTTGATATGGCTGCCTTTTTATCTACATCATCCTCTTCTATGGACACTTGATCTTTAATTTGAAGAGAATTATCTTTTTCATGAGGGGTTGGAATTGTGTATTCGTATTTATATTCATCGACCTCAGGATAAACACCATTTAATGGAACTACCTTGTCATCTACATCATCTTTTTCTGTGGTCTCTTGTTCCGTGATTTGAGGAGACTTGACCTTTTCCTCAAGGGAAGAAATTGAATGTTTGTTTTTATTTACTTCGACCGCTGTTAAATCACCATTTGATATGGCTGCCTTTTTATCTACATCATCCTCTTCTATGGACACTTGATCTTTAATTTGAAGAGAATTATCTTTTTCATGAGGGGTTGGAATTGTGTATTCGTATTTATATTCATCGACCTCAGGATAAACACCATTTAATGGAACTACCTTGTCATCTACATCATCTTTTTCTGTGGTCTCTTGTTCCGTGATTTGAGGAGACTTGTCCTTTTCCTCAATGGAAGAAATTGAATGTTTGTTTTTATTTACTTCGACCGCTGTTAAATCACCATTTGATATGGCTGCCTTTTTATCTACATCATCCTCTTCTATGGACACTTGATCTTTAATTTGAAGAGAATTATCTTTTTCATGAGGGGTTGGAATTGTGTATTCGTATTTATATTCATCGACCTCAGGATAAACACCATTTAATGGAACTACCTTGTCATCCACATCATCTTTTTCTGTGGTCTCTTGTTCCGTGATTTGAGGATACTTGTCCTTTTCCTCAATGGAAGAAATTGAATGTTTGTTTTTATTTACTTCGACCGCTGTTAAATCACCATTTGATATGGCTGCCTTTTTATCTACATCATCCTCTTCTATGGACACTTGATCTTTAATTTGAAGAGAATTATCTTTTTCATGAGGGGTTGGAATTGTGTATTCGTATTTATATTCATCGACCTCAGGATAAACACCATTTAATGGAACTACCTTGTCATCTACATCATCTTTTTCTGTGGTCTCTTGTTCCGTGATTTGAGGAGACTTGACCTTTTCCTCAAGGGAAGAAATTGAATGTTTGTTTTTATTTACTTCGACCGCTGTTAAATCACCATTTGATATGGCTGCCTTTTTATCTACATCATCCTCTTCTATGGACACTTGATCTTTAATTTGAAGAGAAATATCTTTTTCATGAGGGGTTGGAATTGTGTATTCGTATTTATATTCATCGACCTCAGGATAAACACCATTTAATGGAACTACCTTGTCATCTACATCATCTTTTTCTGTGGTCTCTTGTTCCGTGATTTGAGGAGACTTGACCTTTTCCTCAAGGGAAGAAATTGAATGTTTGTTTTTATTTACTTCGACCGCTGTTAAATCACCATTTGATATGGCTGCCTTTTTATCTACATCATCCTCTTCTATGGACACTTGATCTTTAATTTGAAGAGAAATAACTTTTTCATGAGGGGTTGGAATTGTGTATTCGTATTTATATTCATCGACCTCAGGATAAACACCATTTAATGGAACTACCTTGTCATCTACATCATCTTTTTCTGTGGTCTCTTGTTCCGTGATTTGAGGAGACTTGACCTTTTCCTCAAGGGAAGAAATTGAATGTTTGTTTTTATTTACTTCGACCGCTGTTAAATCACCATTTGATATGGCTGCCTTTTTATCTACATCATCCTCTTCTATGGACACTTGATCTTTAATTTGAAGAGAATTATCTTTTTCATGAGGGGTTGGAATTGTGTATTCGTATTTATATTCATCGACCTCAGGATAAACACCATTTAATGGAACTACCTTGTCATCTACATCATCTTTTTCTGTGGTCTCTTGTTCCGTGATTTGAGGAGACTTGACCTTTTCCTCAAGGGAAGAAATTGAATGTTTGTTTTTATTTACTTCGACCGCTGTTAAATCACCATTTGATATGGCTGCCTTTTTATCTACATCATCCTCTTCTATGGACACTTGATCTTTAATTTGAAGAGAATTATCTTTTTCATGAGGGGTTGGAATTGTGTATTCGTATTTATATTCATCGACCTCAGGATAAACACCATTTAATGGAACTACCTTGTCATCTACATCATCTTTTTCTGTGGTATCTTGTTCCGTGATTTGAGGAGACTTGACCTTTTCCTCAAGGGAAGAAATTGAATGTTTGTTTTTATTTACTTCGACCGCTGTTAAATCACCATTTGATATGGCTGCCTTTTTATCTACATCATCCTCTTCTATGGACACTTGATCTTTAATTTGAAGAGAATTATCTTTTTCATGAGGGGTTGGAATTGTGTATTCGTATTTATATTCATCGACCTCAGGATAAACACCATTTAATGGAACTACCTTGTCATCTACATCATCTTTTTCTGTGGTCTCTTGTTCCGTGATTTGAGGAGACTTGTCCTTTTCCTCAATGGAAGAAATTGAATGTTTGTTTTTATTTACTTCGACCGCTGTTAAATCACCATTTGATATGGCTGCCTTTTTATCTACATCATCCTCTTCTATGGACACTTGATCTTTAATTTGAAGAGAATTATCTTTTTCATGAGGGGTTGGAATTGTGTATTCGTATTTATATTCATCGACCTCAGGATAAACACCATTTAATGGAACTACCTTGTCATCCACATCATCTTTTTCTGTGGTCTCTTGTTCCGTGATTTGAGGAGACTTGTCCTTTTCCTCAATGGAAGAAATTGAATGTTTGTTTTTATTTACTTCGACCGCTGTTAAATCACCATTTGATATGGCTGCCTTTTTATCTACATCATCCTCTTCTATGGACACTTGATCTTTAATTTGAAGAGAAATAACTTTTTCATGAGGGGTTGGAATTGTGTATTCGTATTTATATTCATCGACCTCAGGATAAACACCATTTAATGGAACTACCTTGTCATCTACATCATCTTTTTCTGTGGTCTCTTGTTCCGTGATTTGAGGAGACTTGACCTTTTCCTCAAGGGAAGAAATTGAATGTTTGTTTTTATTTACTTCGACCGCTGTTAAATCACCATTTGATATGGCTGCCTTTTTATCTACATCATCCTCTTCTATGGACACTTGATCTTTAATTTGAAGAGAAATATCTTTTTCATGAGGGGTTGGAATTGTGTATTCGTATTTATATTCATCGACCTCAGGATAAACACCATTTAATGGAACTACCTTGTCATCTACATCATCTTTTTCTGTGGTCTCTTGTTCCGTGATTTGAGGAGACTTGACCTTTTCCTCAAGGGAAGAAATTGAATGTTTGTTTTTATTTACTTCGACCGCTGTTAAATCACCATTTGATATGGCTGCCTTTTTATCTACATCATCCTCTTCTATGGACACTTGATCTTTAATTTGAAGAGAATTATCTTTTTCATGAGGGGTTGGAATAGTGTATTCGTATTTATATTCATCGACCTCAGGATAAACACCATTTAATGGAACTACCTTGTCATCTACATCATCTTCTTCTGTGGTCTCTTGTTCCGTGATTTGAGGAGACTTGACCTTTTCCTCAAGGGAAGAAATTGAATGTTTGTTTTTATTTACTTCGACCGCTGTTAAATCACCATTTGATATGGCTGCCTTTTTATCTACATCATCCTCTTCTATGGACACTTGATCTTTAATTTGAAGAGAAATATCTTTTTCATGAGGGGTTGGAATTGTGTATTCGTATTTATATTCATCGACCTCAGGATAAACACCATTTAATGGAACTACCTTGTCATCTACATCATCTTTTTCTGTGGTCTCTTGTTCCGTGATTTGAGGAGACTTGACCTTTTCCTCATGGGAAAAAATTGAATGTTTGTTTTTATTTACTTCGACCGCTGTTAAATCACCATTTGATATGGCTGCCTTTTTATCTACATCATCCTCTTCTATGGACACTTGATCTTTAATTTGAAGAGAATTATCTTTTTCATGAGGGGTTGGAATTGTGTATTCGTATTTATATTCATCGACCTCAGGATAAACACCATTTAATGGAACTACCTTGTCATCTACATCATCTTTTTCTGTGGTCTCTTGTTCCGTGATTTGAGGAGACTTGACCTTTTCCTCAAGGGAAGAAATTGAATGTTTGTTTTTATTTACTTCGACCGCTGTTAAATCACCATTTGATATGGCTGCCTTTTTATCTACATCATCCTCTTCTATGGACACTTGATCTTTAATTTGAAGAGAAATATCTTTTTCATGAGGGGTTGGAATTGTGTATTCGTATTTATATTCATCGACCTCAGGATAAACACCATTTAATGGAACTACCTTGTCATCTACATCATCTTTTTCTGTGGTCTCTTGTTCCGTGATTTGAGGAGACTTGACCTTTTCCTCAAGGGAAGAAATTGAATGTTTGTTTTTATTTACTTCGACCGCTGTTAAATCACCATTTGATATGGCTGCCTTTTTATCTACATCATCCTCTTCTATGGACACTTGATCTTTAATTTGAAGAGAATTATCTTTTTCATGAGGGGTTGGAATTGTGTATTCGTATTTATATTCATCGACCTCAGGATAAACACCATTTAATGGAACTACCTTGTCATCTACATCATCTTTTTCTGTGGTCTCTTGTTCCGTGATTTGAGGAGACTTGTCCTTTTCCTCAATGGAAGAAATTGAATGTTTGTTTTTATTTACTTCGACCGCTGTTAAATCACCATTTGATATGGCTGCCTTTTTATCTACATTATCCTCTTCTATGGACACTTGATCTTTAATTTGAAGAGAATTATCTTTTTCATGAGGGGTTGGAATTGTGTATTCGTATTTATATTCATCGACCTCAGGATAAACACCATTTAATGGAACTACCTTGTCATCCACATCATCTCTTTCTGTGGTCTCTTGTTCCGTGATTTGAGGAGACTTGTCCTTTTCCTCAATGGAAGAAATTGAATGTTTGTTTTTATTTACTTCGACCGCTGTTAAATCACCATTTGATATGGCTGCCTTTTTATCTACATCATCCTCTTCTATGGACACTTGATCTTTAATTTGAAGAGAATTATCTTTTTCATGAGGGGTTGGAATTGTGTATTCGTATTTATATTCATCGACCTCAGGATAAACACCATTTAATGGAACTACCTTGTCATCTACATCATCTTTTTCTGTGGTCTCTTTTTCCGTGATTTGAGGAGACTTGACCTTTTCCTCAAGGGAAGAAATTAAATGTTTGTTTTTATTTACTTCGACCGCTGTTAAATCACCATTTGATATGGCTGCCTTTTTATCTACAACATCCTCTTCTATGGACACTTGATCTTTAATTTGAAGAGAATTATCTTTTTCATGAGGGGTTGGAATTGTGTATTCGTATTTATATTCATCGACCTCAGGATAAACACCATTTAATGGAACTACCTTGTCATCTACATCATCTTTTTCTGTGGTCTCTTGTTCCGTGATTTGAGGAGACTTGACCTTTTCCTCAAGGGAAGAAATTGAATGTTTGTTTTCATTTACTTCGACCGCTGTTAAATCACCATTTGATATGGCTGCCTTTTTATCTACATCATCCTCTTCTATGGACACTTGATCTTTAATTTGAAGAGAATTATCTTTTTCATGAGGGGTTGGAATTGTGTATTCGTATTTATATTCATCGACCTCAGGATAAACACCATTTAATGGAACTACCTTGTCATCTACATCATCTTTTTCTGTGGTCTCTTGTTCCGTGATTTGAGGAGACTTGACCTTTTCCTCAAGGGAAGAAATTGAATGTTTGTTTTTATTTACTTCGACCGCTGTTAAATCACCATTTGATATGGCTGCCTTTTTATCTACATCATCCTCTTCTATGGACACTTGATCTTTAATTTGAAGAGAATTATCTTTTTCATGAGGGGTTGGAATTGTGTATTCGTATTTATATTCATCGACCTCAGGATAAACACCATTTAATGGAACTACCTTGTCATCTACATCATCTTTTTCTGTGGTCTCTTGTTCCGTGATTTGAGGAGACTTGTCCTTTTCCTCAATGGAAGTAATTGAATGTTTGTTTTTATTTACTTCGACCGCTGTTAAATCACCATTTGATATGGCTGCCTTTTTATCTACATCATCCTCTTCTATGGACACTTGATCTTTAATTTGAAGAGAATTATCTTTTTCATGAGGGGTTGGAATTGTGTATTCGTATTTATATTCATCGACCTCAGGATAAACACCATTTAATGGAACTACCTTGTCATCCACATCATCTTTTTCTGTGGTCTCTTGTTCCGTGATTTGTGGAGACTTGTCCTTTTCCTCAATGGAAGAAATTGAATGTTTGTTTTTATTTACTTCGACCGCTGTTAAATCACCATTTGATATGGCTGCCTTTTTATCTACATCATCCTCTTCTATGGACACTTGATCTTTAATTTGAAGAGAATTATCTTTTTCATGAGGGGTTGGAATTGTGTATTCGTATTTATATTCATCGACCTCAGGATAAACACCATTTAATGGAACTACCTTGTCATCTACATCATCTTTTTCTGTGGTCTCTTGTTCCGTGATTTGAGGAGACTTGACCTTTTCCTCAAGGGAAGAAATTGAATGTTTGTTTTTATTTACTTCGACCGCTGTTAAATCACCATTTGATATGGCTGCCTTTTTATCTACATCATCCTCTTCTATGGACACTTGATCTTTAATTTGAAGAGAAATATCTTTTTCATGAGGGGTTGGAATTGTGTATTCGTATTTATATTCATCGACCTCAGGATAAACACCATTTAATGGAACTACCTTGTCATCTACATCATCTTTTTCTGTGGTCTCTTGTTCCGTGATTTGAGGAGACTTGACCTTTTCCTCAAGGGAAGAAATTGAATGTTTGTTTTTATTTACTTCGACCGCTGTTAAATCACCATTTGATATGGCTGCCTTTTTATCTACATCATCCTCTTCTATGGACACTTGATCTTTAATTTGAAGAGAATTATCTTTTTCATGAGGGGTTGGAATTGTGTATTCGTATTTATATTCATCGACCTCAGGATAAACACCATTTAATGGAGCTACCTTGTCATCTACATCATCTTTTTCTGTGGTCTCTTGTTCCGTGATTTGAGGAGACTTGACCTTTTCCTCAAGGGAAGAAATTGAATGTTTGTTTTTATTTACTTCGACCGCTGTTAAATCACCATTTGATATGGCTGCATTTTTATCTACATCATCCTCTTCTATGGACACTTGATCTTTAATTTGAAGAGAATTATCTTTTTCATGAGGGGTTGGAATTGTGTATTCGTATTTATATTCATCGACCTCAGGATAAACACCATTTAATGGAACTACCTTGTCATCTACATCATCTTTTTCTGTGGTCTCTTGTTCCGTGATTTGAGGAGACTTGACCTTTTCCTCAAGGGAAGAAATTGAATGTTTGTTTTTATTTACTTCGACCGCTGTTAAATCACCATTTGATATGGCTGCCTTTTTATCTACATCATCCTCTTCTATGGACACTTGATCTTTAATTTGAAGAGAATTATCTTTTTCATGAGGGGTTGGAATTGTGTATTCGTATTTATATTCATCGACCTCAGGATAAACACCATTTAATGGAACTACCTTGTCATCTACATCATCTTTTTCTGTGGTCTCTTGTTCCGTGATTTGAGGAGACTTGACCTTTTCCTCAAGGGAAGAAATTGAATGTTTGTTTTTATTTACTTCGACCGCTGTTAAATCACCATTTGATATGGCTGCCTTTTTATCTACATCATCCTCTTCTATGGACACTTGATCTTTAATTTGAAGAGAATTATCTTTTTCATGAGGGGTTGGAATTGTGTATTCGTATTTATATTCGTCGACCTCAGGATAAACACCATTTAATGGATCTACCTTGTCATCTACATCATCTTTTTCTGTGGTCTCTTGTTCCGTGATTTGAGGAGACTTGTCCTTTTCCTCAATGGAAGAAATTGAATGTTTGTTTTTATTTACTTCGACCGCTGTTAAATCACCATTTGATATGGCTGCCTTTTTATCTACATCATCCTCTTCTATGGACACTTGATCTTTAATTTGAAGAGAATTATCTTTTTCATGAGGGGTTGGAATTGTGTATTCGTATTTATATTCATCGACCTCAGGATAAACACCATTTAATGGAACTACCTTGTCATCTACATCATCTTTTTCTGTGGTCTCTTGTTCCGTGATTTGAGGAGACTTGACCTTTTCCTCAAGGGAAGAAATTGAATGTTTGTTTTTATTTACTTCGACCGCTGTTAAATCACCATTTGATATGGCTGCCTTTTTATCTACATCATCCTCTTCTATGGACACTTGATCTTTAATTTGAAGAGAAATATCTTTTTCATGAGGGGTTGGAATTGTGTATTCGTATTTATATTCATCGACCTCAGGATAAACACCATTTAATGGAACTACCTTGTCATCTACATCATCTTTTTCTGTGGTCTCTTGTTCCGTGATTTGAGGAGACTTGACCTTTTCCTCATGGGAAGAAATTGAATGTTTGTTTTTATTTACTTCGACCGCTGTTAAATCACCATTTGATATGGCTGCCTTTTTATCTACATCATCCTCTTCTATGGACACTTGATCTTTAATTTGAAGAGAATTATCTTTTTCATGAGGGGTTGGAATTGTGTATTCGTATTTATATTCATCGACCTCAGGATAAACACCATTTAATGGAACTACCTTGTCATCTACATCATCTTTTTCTGTGGTCTCTTGTTCCGTGATTTGAGGAGACTTGACCTTTTCCTCAAGGGAAGAAATTGAATGTTTGTTTTTATTTACTTCGACCGCTGTTAAATCACCATTTGATATGGCTGCCTTTTTATCTACATCATCCTCTTCTATGGACACTTGATCTTTAATTTGAAGAGAAATATCTTTTTCATGAGGGGTTGGAATTGTGTATTCGTATTTATATTCATCGACCTCAGGATAAACACCATTTAATGGAACTACCTTGTCATCTACATCATCTTTTTCTGTGGTCTCTTGTTCCGTGATTTGAGGAGACTTGACCTTTTCCTCAAGGGAAGAAATTGAATGTTTGTTTTTATTTACTTCGACCGCTGTTAAATCACCATTTGATATGGCTGCCTTTTTATCTACATCATCCTCTTCTATGGACACTTGATCTTTAATTTGAAGAGAATTATCTTTTTCATGAGGGGTTGGAATTGTGTATTCGTATTTATATTCATCGACCTCAGGATAAACACCATTTAATGGAACTACCTTGTCATCTACATCATCTTTTTCTGTGGTCTCTTGTTCCGTGATTTGAGGAGACTTGTCCTTTTCCTCAATGGAAGAAATTGAATGTTTGTTTTTATTTACTTCGACCGCTGTTAAATCACCATTTGATATGGCTGCCTTTTTATCTACATTATCCTCTTCTATGGACACTTGATCTTTAATTTGAAGAGAATTATCTTTTTCATGAGGGGTTGGAATTGTGTATTCGTATTTATATTCATCGACCTCAGGATAAACACCATTTAATGGAACTACCTTGTCATCCACATCATCTTTTTCTGTGGTCTCTTGTTCCGTGATTTGAGGAGACTTGTCCTTTTCCTCAATGGAAGAAATTGAATGTTTGTTTTTATTTACTTCGACCGCTGTTAAATCACCATTTGATATGGCTGCCTTTTTATCTACATCATCCTCTTCTATGGACACTTGATCTTTAATTTGAAGAGAATTATCTTTTTCATGAGGGGTTGGAATTGTGTATTCGTATTTATATTCATCGACCTCAGGATAAACACCATTTAATGGAACTACCTTGTCATCTACATCATCTTTTTCTGTGGTCTCTTGTTCCGTGATTTGAGGAGACTTGACCTTTTCCTCAAGGGAAGAAATTGAATGTTTGTTTTTATTTACTTCGACCGCTGTTAAATCACCATTTGATATGGCTGCCTTTTTATCTACATCATCCTCTTCTATGGACACTTGATCTTTAATTTGAAGAGAAATAACTTTTTCATGAGGGGTTGGAATTGTGTATTCGTATTTATATTCATCGACCTCAGGATAAACACCATTTAATGGAACTACCTTGTCATCTACATCATCTTTTTCTGTGGTCTCTTTTTCCGTGATTTGAGGAGACTTGACCTTTTCCTCAAGGGAAGAAATTGAATGTTTGTTTTTATTTACTTCGACCGCTGTTAAATCACCATTTGATATGGCTGCCTTTTTATCTACAACATCCTCTTCTATGGACACTTGATCTTTAATTGAAGAGAATTATCTTTTTCATGAGGGGTTGGAATTGTGTATTCGTATTTATATTCATCGACCTCAGGATAAACACCATTTAATGGAACTACCTTGTCATCTACATCATCTTTTTCTGTGGTCTCTTGTTCCGTGATTTGAGGAGACTTGACCTTTTCCTCAAGGGAAGAAATTGAATGTTTGTTTTTATTTACTTCGACCGCTGTTAAATCACCATTTGATATGGCTGCCTTTTTATCTACATCATCCTCTTCTATGGACACTTGATCTTTAATTTGAAGAGAATTATCTTTTTCATGAGGGGTTGGAATTGTGTATTCGTATTTATATTCATCGACCTCAGGATAAACACCATTTAATGGAACTACCTTGTCATCTACATCATCTTTTTCTGTGGTCTCTTGTTCCGTGATTTGAGGAGACTTGACCTTTTCCTCAAGGGAAGAAATTGAATGTTTGTTTTTATTTACTTCGACCGCTGTTAAATCACCATTTGATATGGCTGCCTTTTTATCTACATCATCCTCTTCTATGGACACTTGATCTTTAATTTGAAGAGAATTATCTTTTTCATGAGGGGTTGGAATTGTGTATTCGTATTTATATTCATCGACCTCAGGATAAACACCATTTAATGGAACTACCTTGTCATCTACATCATCTTTTTCTGTGGTCTCTTGTTCCGTGATTTGAGGAGACTTGTCCTTTTCCTCAATGGAAGAAATTGAATGTTTGTTTTTATTTACTTCGACCGCTGTTAAATCACCATTTGATATGGCTGCCTTTTTATCTACATCATCCTCTTCTATGGACACTTGATCTTTAATTTTAAGAGAATTATCTTTTTCATGAGGGGTTGGAATTGTGTATTCGTATTTATATTCATCGACCTCAGGATAAACACCATTTAATGGAACTACCTTGTCATCCACATCATCTTTTTCTGTGGTCTCTTGTTCCGTGATTTGTGGAGACTTGTCCTTTTCCTCAATGGAAGAAATTGAATGTTTGTTTTTATTTACTTCGACCGCTGTTAAATCACCATTTGATATGGCTGCCTTTTTATCTACATCATCCTCTTCTATGGACACTTGATCTTTAATTTGAAGAGAATTATCTTTTTCATGAGGGGTTGGAATTGTGTATTCGTATTTATATTCATCGACCTCAGGATAAACACCATTTAATGGAACTACCTTGTCATCTACATCATCTTTTTCTGTGGTCTCTTGTTCCGTGATTTGAGGAGACTTGACCTTTTCCTCAAGGGAAGAAATTGAATGTTTGTTTTTATTTACTTCGACCGCTGTTAAATCACCATTTGATATGGCTGCCTTTTTATCTACATCATCCTCTTCTATGGACACTTGATCTTTAATTTGAAGAGAAATATCTTTTTCATGAGGGGTTGGAATTGTGTATTCGTATTTATATTCATCGACCTCAGGATAAACACCATTTAATGGAACTACCTTGTCATCTACATCATCTTTTTCTGTGGTCTCTTGTTCCGTGATTTGAGGAGACTTGACCTTTTCCTCAAGGGAAGAAATTGAATGTTTGTTTTTATTTACTTCGACCGCTGTTAAATCACCATTTGATATGGCTGCCTTTTTATCTACATCATCCTCTTCTATGGACACTTGACCTTTAATTTGAAGAGAATTATCTTTTTCATGAGGGGTTGGAATTGTGTATTCGTATTTATATTCATCGACCTCAGGATAAACACCATTTAATGGAGCTACCTTGTCATCTACATCATCTTTTTCTGTGGTCTCTTGTTCCGTGATTTGAGGAGACTTGACCTTTTCCTCAAGGGAAGAAATTGAATGTTTGTTTTTATTTACTTCGACCGCTGTTAAATCACCATTTGATATGGCTGCATTTTTATCTACATCATCCTCTTCTATGGACACTTGATCTTTAATTTGAAGAGAATTATCTTTTTCATGAGGGGTTGGAATTGTGTATTCGTATTTATATTCATCGACCTCAGGATAAACACCATTTAATGGAACTACCTTGTCATCTACATCATCTTTTTCTGTGGTCTCTTGTTCCGTGATTTGAGGAGACTTGACCTTTTCCTCAAGGGAAGAAATTGAATGTTTGTTTTTATTTACTTCGACCGCTGTTAAATCACCATTTGATATGGCTGCCTTTTTATCTACATCATCCTCTTCTATGGACACTTGATCTTTAATTTGAAGAGAATTATCTTTTTCATGAGGGGTTGGAATTGTGTATTCGTATTTATATTCATCGACCTCAGGATAAACACCATTTAATGGAACTACCTTGTCATCTACATCATCTTTTTCTGTGGTCTCTTGTTCCGTGATTTGAGGAGACTTGACCTTTTCCTCAAGGGAAGAAATTGAATGTTTGTTTTTATTTACTTCGACCGCTGTTAAATCACCATTTGATATGGCTGCCTTTTTATCTACATCATCCTCTTCTATGGACACTTGATCTTTAATTTGAAGAGAATTATCTTTTTCATGAGGGGTTGGAATTGTGTATTCGTATTTATATTCGTCGACCTCAGGATAAACACCATTTAATGGAACTACCTTGTCATCTACATCATCTTTTTCTGTGGTCTCTTGTTCCGTGATTTGAGGAGACTTGTCCTTTTCCTCAATGGAAGAAATTGAATGTTTGTTTTTATTTACTTCGACCGCTGTTAAATCACCATTTGATATGGCTGCCTTTTTATCTACATCATCCTCTTCTATGGACACTTGATCTTTAATTTGAAGAGAATAATCTTTTTCATGAGGGGTTGGAATTGTGTATTCGTATTTATATTCATCGACCTCAGGATAAACACCATTTAATGGAACTACCTTGTCATCTACATCATCTTTTTCTGTGGTCTCTTGTTCCGTGATTTGAGGAGACTTGACCTTTTCCTCAAGGGAAGAAATTGAATGTTTGTTTTTATTTACTTCGACCGCTGTTAAATCACCATTTGATATGGCTGCCTTTTTATCTACATCATCCTCTTCTATGGACACTTGATCTTGAATTTGAAGAGAAATATCTTTTTCATGAGGGGTTGGAATTGTGTATTCGTATTTATATTCATCGACCTCAGGATAAACACCATTTAATGGAACTACCTTGTCATCTACATCATCTTTTTCTGTGGTCTCTTGTTCCGTGATTTGAGGAGACTTGACCTTTTCCTCATGGGAAGAAATTGAATGTTTGTTTTTATTTACTTCGACCGCTGTTAAATCACCATTTGATATGGCTGCCTTTTTATCTACATCATCCTCTTCTATGGACACTTGATCTTTAATTTGAAGAGAATTATCTTTTTCATGAGGGGTTGGAATTGTGTATTCGTATTTATATTCATCGACCTCAGGATAAACACCATTTAATGGAACTACCTTGTCATCTACATCATCTTTTTCTGTGGTCTCTTGTTCCGTGATTTGAGGAGACTTGACCTTTTCCTCAAGGGAAGAAATTGAATGTTTGTTTTTATTTACTTCGACCGCTGTTAAATCACCATTTGATATGGCTGCCTTTTTATCTACATCATCCTCTTCTATGGACACTTGATCTTTAATTTGAAGAGAAATATCTTTTTCATGAGGGGTTGGAATTGTGTATTCGTATTTATATTCATCGACCTCAGGATAAACACCATTTAATGGAACTACCTTGTCATCTACATCATCTTTTTCAGTGGTCTCTTGTTCCGTGATTTGAGGAGACTTGACCTTTTCCTCAAGGGAAGAAATTGAATGTTTGTTTTTATTTACTTCGACCGCTGTTAAATCACCATTTGATATGGCTGCCTTTTTATCTACATCATCCTCTTCTATGGACACTTGATCTTTAATTTGAAGAGAATTATCTTTTTCATGAGGGGTTGGAATTGTGTATTCGTATTTATATTCATCGACCTCAGGATAAACACCATTTAATGGAACTACCTTGTCATCTACATCATCTTTTTCTGTGGTCTCTTGTTCCGTGATTTGAGGAGACTTGACCTTTTCCTCAAAGGAAGAAATTGAATGTTTGTTTTTATTTACTTCGACCGCTGTTAAATCACCATTTGATATGGCTGCCTTTTTATCTACATCATCCTCTTCTATGGACACTTGATCTTTAATTTGAAGAGAATTATCTTTTTCATGAGGGGTTGGAATTGTGTATTCGTATTTATATTCATCGACCTCAGGATAAACACCATTTAATGGAGCTACCTTGTCATCTACATCATCTTTTTCTGTGGTCTCTTGTTCCGTGATTTGAGGAGACTTGACCTTTTCCTCAAGGGAAGAAATTGAATGTTTGTTTTTATTTACTTCGACCGCTGTTAAATCACCATTTGATATGGCTGCCTTTTTATCTACATCATCCTCTTCTATGGACACTTGATCTTTAATTTGAAGAGAATTATCTTTTTCATGAGGGGTTGGAATTGTGTATTCGTATTTATATTCATCGACCTCAGGATAAACACCATTTAATGGAACTACCTTGTCATCTACATCATCTTTTTCTGTGGTCTCTTGTTCCGTGATTTGAGGAGACTTGACCTTTTCCTCAAGGGAAGAAATTGAATGTTTGTTTTTATTTACTTCGACCGCTGTTAAATCACCATTTGATATGGCTGCCTTTTTATCTACATCATCCTCTTCTATGGACACTTGATCTTTAATTTGAAGAGAATTATCTTTTTCATGAGGGGTTGGAATTGTGTATTCGTATTTATATTCATCGACCTCAGGATAAACACCATTTAATGGAACTACCTTGTCATCTACATCATCTTTTTCTGTGGTCTCTTGTTCCGTGATTTGAGGAGACTTGTCCTTTTCCTCAATGAAAGAAATTGAATGTTTGTTTTTATTTACTTCGACCGCTGTTAAATCACCATTTGATATGGCTGCCTTTTTATCTACATCATCCTCTTCTATGGACACTTGATCTTTAATTTGAAGAGAATTATCTTTTTCATGAGGGGTTGGAATTGTGTATTCGTATTTATATTCATCGACCTCAGGATAAACACCATTTAATGGAACTACCTTGTCATCCACATCATCTTTTTCTGTGGTCTCTTGTTCCGTGATTTGAGGAGACTTGTCCTTTTCCTCAATGGAAGAAATTGAATGTTTGTTTTTATTTACTTCGACCGCTGTTAAATCACCATTTGATATGGCTGCCTTTTTATCTACATCATCCTCTTCTATGGACACTTGATCTTTAATTTGAAGAGAATTATCTTTTTCATGAGGGGTTGGAATTGTGTATTCGTATTTATATTCATCGACCTCAGGATAAACACCATTTAATGGAACTACCTTGTCATCTACATCATCTTTTTCTGTGGTCTCTTGTTCCGTGATTTGAGGAGACTTGACCTTTTCCTCAAGGGAAGAAATTGAATGTTTGTTTTTATTTACTTCGACCGCTGTTAAATCACCATTTGATATGGCTGCCTTTTTATCTACATCATCCTCTTCTATGGACACTTGATCTTTAATTTGAAGAGAAATATCTTTTTCATGAGGGGTTGGAATTGTGTATTCGTATTTATATTCATCGACCTCAGGATAAACACCATTTAATGGAACTACCTTGTCATCTACATCATCTTTTTCTGTGGTCTCTTGTTCCGTGATTTGAGGAGACTTGACCTTTTCCTCAAGGGAAGAAATTGAATGTTTGTTTTTATTTACTTCGACCGCTGTTAAATCACCATTTGATATGGCTGCCTTTTTATCTACATCATCCTCTTCTATGGACACTTGATCTTTAATTTGAAGAGAATTATCTTTTTCATGAGGGGTTGGAATAGTGTATTCGTATTTATATTCAGCCACCTCAGGATAAACACCATTTAATGGAACTACCTTGTCATCTACATCATCTTCTTCTGTGGTCTCTTGTTCCGTGATTTGAGGAGACTTGACCTTTTCCTCAAGGGAAGAAATTGAATGTTTGTTTTTATTTACTTCGACCGCTGTTAAATCACCATTTGATATGGCTGCCTTTTTATCTACATCATCCTCTTCTATGGACACTTGATCTTTAATTTGAAGAGAAATATCTTTTTCATGAGGGGTTGGAATTGTGTATTCGTATTTATATTCATCGACCTCAGGATAAACACCATTTAATGGAACTACCTTGTCATCTACATCATCTTTTTCTGTGGTCTCTTGTTCCGTGATTTGAGGAGACTTGACCTTTTCCTCATGGGAAGAAATTGAATGTTTGTTTTTATTTACTTCGACCGCTGTTAAATCACCATTTGATATGGCTGCCTTTTTATCTACATCATCCTCTTCTATGGACACTTGATCTTTAATTTGAAGAGAATTATCTTTTTCATGAGGGGTTGGAATTGTGTATTCGTATTTATATTCATCGACCTCAGGATAAACACCATTTAATGGAACTACCTTGTCATCTACATCATCTTTTTCTGTGGTCTCTTGTTCCGTGATTTGAGGAGACTTGACCTTTTCCTCAAGGGAAGAAATTGAATGTTTGTTTTTATTTACTTCGACCGCTGTTAAATCACCATTTGATATGGCTGCCTTTTTATCTACATCATCCTCTTCTATGGACACTTGATCTTTAATTTGAAGAGAAATATCTTTTTCATGAGGGGTTGGAATTGTGTATTCGTATTTATATTCATCGACCTCAGGATAAACACCATTTAATGGAACTACCTTGTCATCTACATCATCTTTTTCTGTGGTCTCTTGTTCCGTGATTTGAGGAGACTTGACCTTTTCCTCAAGGGAAGAAATTGAATGTTTGTTTTTATTTACTTCGACCGCTGTTAAATCACCATTTGATATGGCTGCCTTTTTATCTACATCATCCTCTTCTATGGACACTTGATCTTTAATTTGAAGAGAATTATCTTTTTCATGAGGGGTTGGAATTGTGTATTCGTATTTATATTCATCGACCTCAGGATAAACACCATTTAATGGAACTACCTTGTCATCTACATCATCTTCTTCTGTGGTCTCTTGTTCCGTGATTTGAGGAGACTTGTCCTTTTCCTCAATGGAAGAAATTGAATGTTTGTTTTTATTTACTTCAACCGCTGTTAAATCACCATTTGATATGGCTGCCTTTTTATCTACATCATCCTCTTCTATGGACACTTGATCTTTAATTTGAAGAGAATTATCTTTTTCATGAGGGGTTGGAATTGTGTATTCGTATTTATATTCATCGACCTCAGGATAAACACCATTTAATGGAACTACCTTGTCATCCACATCATCTTTTTCTGTGGTCTCTTGTTCCGTGATTTGAGGAGACTTGTCCTTTTCCTCAATGGAAGAAATTGAATGTTTGTTTTTATTTACTTCGACCGCTGTTAAATCACCATTTGATATGGCTGCCTTTTTATCTACATCATCCTCTTCTATGGACACTTGATCTTTAATTTGAAGAGAATTATCTTTTTCATGAGGGGTTGGAATTGTGTATTCGTATTTATATTCATCGACCTCAGGATAAACACCATTTAATGGAACTACCTTGTCATCTACATCATCTTTTTCTGTGGTCTCTTGTTCCGTGATTTGAGGAGACTTGACCTTTTCCTCAAGGGAAGAAATTGAATGTTTGTTTTTATTTACTTCGACCGCTGTTAAATCACCATTTGATATGGCTGCCTTTTTATCTACATCATCCTCTTCTATGGACACTTGATCTTTAATTTGAAGAGAAATATCTTTTTCATGAGGGGTTGGAATTGTGTATTCGTATTTATATTCATCGACCTCAGGATAAACACCATTTAATGGAACTACCTTGTCATCTACATCATCTTTTTCTGTGGTCTCTTGTTCCGTGATTTGAGGAGACTTGACCTTTTCCTCAAGGGAAGAAATTGAATGTTTGTTTTTATTTACTTCGACCGCTGTTAAATCACCATTTGATATGGCTGCCTTTTTATCTACATCATCCTCTTCTATGGACACTTGATCTTTAATTTGAAGAGAAATAACTTTTTCATGAGGGGTTGGAATTGTGTATTCGTATTTATATTCATCGACCTCAGGATAAACACCATTTAATGGAACTACCTTGTCATCTACATCATCTTTTTCTGTGGTCTCTTTTTCCGTGATTTGAGGAGACTTGACCTTTTCCTCAAGGGAAGAAATTGAATGTTTGTTTTTATTTACTTCGACCGCTGTTAAATCACCATTTGATATGGCTGCCTTTTTATCTACATCATCCTCTTCTATGGACACTTGATCTTTAATTTGAAGAGAATTATCTTTTTCATGAGGGGTTGGAATTGTGTATTCGTATTTATATTCATCGACCTCAGGATAAACACCATTTAATGGAACTACCTTGTCATCTACATCATCTTTTTCTGTGGTCTCTTGTTCCGTGATTTGAGGAGACTTGACCTTTTCCTCAAGGGAAGAAATTGAATGTTTGTTTTTATTTACTTCGACCGCTGTTAAATCACCATTTGATATGGCTGCCTTTTTATCTACATCATCCTCTTCTATGGACACTTGATCTTTAATTTGAAGAGAATTATCTTTTTCATGAGGGGTTGGAATTGTGTATTCGTATTTATATTCATCGACCTCAGGATAAACACCATTTAATGGAACTACCTTGTCATCTACATCATCTTTTTCTGTGGTCTCTTGTTCCGTGATTTGAGGAGACTTGACCTTTTCCTCAAGGGAAGAAATTGAATGTTTGTTTTTATTTACTTCGACCGCTGTTAAATCACCATTTGATATGGCTGCCTTTTTATCTACATCATCCTCTTCTATGGACACTTGATCTTTAATTTGAAGAGAATTATCTTTTTCATGAGGGGTTGGAATTGTGTATTCGTATTTATATTCATCGACCTCAGGATAAACACCATTTAATGGAACTACCTTGTCATCTACATCATCTTTTTCTGTGGTCTCTTGTTCCGTGATTTGAGGAGACTTGTCCTTTTCCTCAATGGAAGAAATTGAATGTTTGTTTTTATTTACTTCGACCGCTGTTAAATCACCATTTGATATGGCTGCCTTTTTATCTACATCATCCTCTTCTATGGACACTTGATCTTTAATTTGAAGAGAATTATCTTTTTCATGAGGGGTTGGAATTGTGTATTCGTATTTATATTCATCGACCTCAGGATAAACACCATTTAATGGAACTACCTTGTCATCCACATCATCTTTTTCTGTGGTCTCTTGTTCCGTGATTTGTGGAGACTTGTCCTTTTCCTCAATGGAAGAAATTGAATGTTTGTTTTTATTTACTTCGACCGCTGTTAAATCACCATTTGATATGGCTGCCTTTTTATCTACATCATCCTCTTCTATGGACACTTGATCTTTAATTTGAAGAGAATTATCTTTTTCATGAGGGGTTGGAATTGTGTATTCGTATTTATATTCATCGACCTCAGGATAAACACCATTTAATGGAACTACCTTGTCATCTACATCATCTTTTTCTGTGGTCTCTTGTTCCGTGATTTGAGGAGACTTGACCTTTTCCTCAAGGGAAGAAATTGAATGTTTGTTTTTATTTACTTCGACCGCTGTTAAATCACCATTTGATATGGCTGCCTTTTTATCTACATCATCCTCTTCTATGGACACTTGATCTTTAATTTGAAGAGAAATATCTTTTTCATGAGGGGTTGGAATTGTGTATTCGTATTTATATTCATCGACTTCAGGATAAACACCATTTAATGGAGCTACCTTGTCATCTACATCATCTTTTTCTGTGGTCTCTTGTTCCGTGATTTGAGGAGACTTGACCTTTTCCTCAAGGGAAGAAATTGAATGTTTGTTTTTATTTACTTCGACCGCTGTTAAATCACCATTTGATATGGCTGCCTTTTTATCTACATCATCCTCTTCTATGGACACTTGATCTTTAATTTGAAGAGAATTATCTTTTTCATGAGGGGTTGGAATTGTGTATTCGTATTTATATTCATCGACCTCAGGATAAACACCATTTAATGGAACTACCTTGTCATCTACATCATCTTTTTCTGTGGTCTCTTGTTCCGTGATTTGAGGAGACTTGACCTTTTCCTCAAGGGAAGAAATTGAATGTTTGTTTTTATTTACTTCGACCGCTGTTAAATCACCATTTGATATGGCTGCCTTTTTATCTACATCATCCTCTTCTATGGACATTTGATCTTTAATTTGAAGAGAATTATCTTTTTCATGAGGGGTTGGAATTGTGTATTCGTATTTATATTCATCGACCTCAGGATAAACACCATTTAATGGAACTACCTTGTCATCTACATCATCTTTTTCTGTGGTCTCTTGTTCCGTGATTTGAGGAGACTTGACCTTTTCCTCAAGGGAAGAAATTGAATGTTTGTTTTTATTTACTTCGACCGCTGTTAAATCACCATTTGATATGGCTGCCTTTTTATCTACATCATCCTCTTCTATGGACACTTGATCTTTAATTTGAAGAGAATTATCTTTTTCATGAGGGGTTGGAATTGTGTATTCGTATTTATATTCATCGACCTCAGGATAAACACCATTTAATGGAGCTACCTTGTCATCTACATCATCTTTTTCTGTGGTCTCTTGTTCCGTGATTTGAGGAGACTTGACCTTTTCCTCAAGGGAAGAAATTGAATGTTTGTTTTTATTTACTTCGACCGCTGTTAAATCACCATTTGATATGGCTGCATTTTTATCTACATCATCCTCTTCTATGGACACTTGATCTTTAATTTGAAGAGAATTATCTTTTTCATGAGGGGTTGGAATTGTGTATTCGTATTTATATTCATCGACCTCAGGATAAACACCATTTAATGGAACTACCTTGTCATCTACATCATCTTTTTCTGTGCTCTCTTGTTCCGTGATTTGAGGAGACTTGACCTTTTCCTCAAGGGAAGAAATTGAATGTTTGTTTTTATTTACTTCGACCGCTGTTAAATCACCATTTGATATGGCTGCCTTTTTATCTACATCATCCTCTTCTATGGACACTTGATCTTTAATTTGAAGAGAATTATCTTTTTCATGAGGGGTTGGAATTGTGTATTCGTATTTATATTCATCGACCTCAGGATAAACACCATTTAATGGAACTACCTTGTCATCTACATCATCTTTTTCTGTGGTCTCTTGTTCCGTGATTTGAGGAGACTTGACCTTTTCCTCAAGGGAAGAAATTGAATGTTTGTTTTTATTTACTTCGACCGCTGTTAAATCACCATTTGATATGGCTGCCTTTTTATCTACATCATCCTCTTCTATGGACACTTGATCTTTAATTTGAAGAGAATTATCTTTTTCATGAGGGGTTGGAATTGTGTATTCGTATTTATATTCATCGACCTCAGGATAAACACCATTTAATGGAACTACCTTGTCATCTACATCATCTTTTTCTGTGGTCTCTTGTTCCGTGATTTGAGGAGACTTGTCCTTTTCCTCAATGGAAGAAATTGAATGTTTGTTTTTATTTACTTCAACCGCTGTTAAATCACCATTTGATATGGCTGCCTTTTTATCTACATCATCCTCTTCTATGGACACTTGATCTTTAATTTGAAGAGAATTATCTTTTTCATGAGGGGTTGGAATTGTGTATTCGTATTTATATTCATCGACCTCAGGATAAACACCATTTAATGGAACTACCTTGTCATCCACATCATCTTTTTCTGTGGTCTCTTGTTCCGTGATTTGAGGAGACTTGTCCTTTTCCTCAATGGAAGAAATTGAATGTTTGTTTTTATTTACTTCGACCGCTGTTAAATCACCATTTGATATGGCTGCCTTTTTATCTACATCATCCTCTTCTATGGACACTTGATCTTTAATTTGAAGAGAATTATCTTTTTCATGAGGGGTTGGAATTGTGTATTCGTATTTATATTCATCGACCTCAGGATAAACACCATTTAATGGAACTACCTTGTCATCTACATCATCTTTTTCTGTGGTCTCTTGTTCCGTGATTTGAGGATACTTGACCTTTTCCTCAAGGGAAGAAATTGAATGTTTGTTTTTATTTACTTCGACCGCTGTTAAATCACCATTTGATATGGCTGCCTTTTTATCTACATCATCCTCTTCTATGGACACTTGATCTTTAATTTGAAGAGAAATATCTTTTTCATGAGGGGTTGGAATTGTGTATTCGTATTTATATTCATCGACCTCAGGATAAACACCATTTAATGGAACTACCTTGTCATCTACATCATCTTTTTCTGTGGTCTCTTGTTCCGTGATTTGAGGAGACTTGACCTTTTCCTCAAGGGAAGAAATTG
Source organism: Amaurobius ferox (assembly GCA_951213105.1). Lineage (NCBI taxonomy): Eukaryota > Metazoa > Arthropoda > Arachnida > Araneae > Amaurobiidae > Amaurobius > Amaurobius ferox. Next base: position 90,376,754 of record OX578137.1, read on the forward strand.
AATGTTTGTTTTTATTTACTTCGACCGCTGTTAAATCACCATTTGATATGGCTGCCTTTTTATCTACATCATCCTCTTCTATGGACACTTGATCTTTAATTTGAAGAGAAATAACTTTTTCATGAGGGGTTGGAATTGTGTATTCGTATTTATATTCATCGACCTCAGGATAAACACCATTTAATGGAACTACCTTGTCATCTACATCATCTTTTTCTGTGGTCTCTTTTTCCGTGATTTGAGGAGACTTGACCTTTTCCTCAAGGGAAGAAATTGAATGTTTGTTTTTATTTACTTCGACCGCTGTTAAATCACCATTTGATATGGCTGCCTTTTTATCTACATCATCCTCTTCTATGGACACTTGATCTTTAATTTGAAGAGAATTATCTTTTTCATGAGGGGTTGGAATTGTGTATTCGTATTTATATTCATCGACCTCAGGATAAACACCATTTAATGGAACTACCTTGTCATCTACATCATCTTTTTCTGTGGTCTCTTGTTCCGTGATTTGAGGAGACTTGACCTTTTCCTCAAGGGAAGAAATTGAATGTTTGTTTTTATTTACTTCGACCGCTGTTAAATCACCATTTGATATGGCTGCCTTTTTATCTACATCATCCTCTTCTATGGACACTTGATCTTTAATTTGAAGAGAATTATCTTTTTCATGAGGGGTTGGAATTGTGTATTCGTATTTATATTCATCGACCTCAGGATAAACACCATTTAATGGAACTACCTTGTCATCTACATCATCTTTTTCTGTGGTCTCTTGTTCCGTGATTTGAGGAGACTTGACCTTTTCCTCAAGGGAAGAAATTGAATGTTTGTTTTTATTTACTTCGACCGCTGTTAAATCACCATTTGATATGGCTGCCTTTTTATCTACATCATCCTCTTCTATGGACACTTGATCTTTAATTTGAAGAGAATTATCTTTTTCATGAGGGGTTGGAATTGTGTATTCGTATTTATATTCATCGACCTCAGGATAAACACCATTTAATGGAACTACCTTGTCATCTACATCATCTTTTTCTGTGGTCTCTTGTTCCGTGATTTGAGGAGACTTGTCCTTTTCCTCAATGGAAGAAATTGAATGTTTGTTTTTATTTACTTCGACCGCTGTTAAATCACCATTTGATATGGCTGCCTTTTTATCTACATCATCCTCTTCTATGGACACTTGATCTTTAATTTGAAGAGAATTATCTTTTTCATGAGGGGTTGGAATTGTGTATTCGTATTTATATTCATCGACCTCAGGATAAACACCATTTAATGGAACTACCTTGTCATCCACATCATCTTTTTCTGTGGTCTCTTGTTCCGTGATTTGTGGAGACTTGTCCTTTTCCTCAATGGAAGAAATTGAATGTTTGTTTTTATTTACTTCGACCGCTGTTAAATCACCATTTGATATGGCTGCCTTTTTATCTACATCATCCTCTTCTATGGACACTTGATCTTTAATTTGAAGAGAATTATCTTTTTCATGAGGGGTTGGAATTGTGTATTCGTATTTATATTCATCGACCTCAGGATAAACACCATTTAATGGAACTACCTTGTCATCTACATCATCTTTTTCTGTGGTCTCTTGTTCCGTGATTTGAGGAGACTTGACCTTTTCCTCAAGGGAAGAAATTGAATGTTTGTTTTTATTTACTTCGACCGCTGTTAAATCACCATTTGATATGGCTGCCTTTTTATCTACATCATCCTCTTCTATGGACACTTGATCTTTAATTTGAAGAGAAATATCTTTTTCATGAGGGGTTGGAATTGTGTATTCGTATTTATATTCATCGACTTCAGGATAAACACCATTTAATGGAGCTACCTTGTCATCTACATCATCTTTTTCTGTGGTCTCTTGTTCCGTGATTTGAGGAGACTTGACCTTTTCCTCAAGGGAAGAAATTGAATGTTTGTTTTTATTTACTTCGACCGCTGTTAAATCACCATTTGATATGGCTGCCTTTTTATCTACATCATCCTCTTCTATGGACACTTGATCTTTAATTTGAAGAGAATTATCTTTTTCATGAGGGGTTGGAATTGTGTATTCGTATTTATATTCATCGACCTCAGGATAAACACCATTTAATGGAACTACCTTGTCATCTACATCATCTTTTTCTGTGGTCTCTTGTTCCGTGATTTGAGGAGACTTGACCTTTTCCTCAAGGGAAGAAATTGAATGTTTGTTTTTATTTACTTCGACCGCTGTTAAATCACCATTTGATATGGCTGCCTTTTTATCTACATCATCCTCTTCTATGGACATTTGATCTTTAATTTGAAGAGAATTATCTTTTTCATGAGGGGTTGGAATTGTGTATTCGTATTTATATTCATCGACCTCAGGATAAACACCATTTAATGGAACTACCTTGTCATCTACATCATCTTTTTCTGTGGTCTCTTGTTCCGTGATTTGAGGAGACTTGACCTTTTCCTCAAGGGAAGAAATTGAATGTTTGTTTTTATTTACTTCGACCGCTGTTAAATCACCATTTGATATGGCTGCCTTTTTATCTACATCATCCTCTTCTATGGACACTTGATCTTTAATTTGAAGAGAATTAACTTTTTCATGAGGGGTTGGAATTGTGTATTCGTATTTATATTCATCGACCTCAGGTTAAACACCATTTACTGGAGCTACCTTGTCATCTACATCATCTTTTTCTGTGGTCTCTTGTTCCGTGATTTGAGGAGACTTGACCTTTTCCTCAAGGGAAGAAATTGAATGTTTGTTTTTATTTACTTCGACCGCTGTTAAATCACCATTTGATATGGCTGCATTTTTATCTACATCATCCTCTTCTATGGACACTTGACCTTTAATTTGAAGAGAATTATCTTTTTCATGAGGGGTTGGAATTGTGTATTCGTATTTATATTCATCGACCTCAGGATAAACACCATTTAATGGAACTACCTTGTCATCTACATCATCTTTTTCTGTGCTCTCTTGTTCCGTGATTTGAGGAGACTTGACCTTTTCCTCAAGGGAAGAAATTGAATGTTTGTTTTTATTTACTTCGACCGCTGTTAAATCACCATTTGATATGGCTGCCTTTTTATCTACATCATCCTCTTCTATGGACACTTGATCTTTAATTTGAAGAGAATTATCTTTTTCATGAGGGGTTGGAATTGTGTATTCGTATTTATATTCATCGACCTCAGGATAAACACCATTTAATGGAACTACCTTGTCATCTACATCATCGTTTTCTGTGGTCTCTTGTTCCGTGATTTGAGGAGACTTGACCTTTTCCTCAAGGGAAGAAATTGAATGTTTGTTTTTATTTACTTCGACCGCTGTTAAATCACCATTTGATATGGCTGCCTTTTTATCTACATCATCCTCTTCTATGGACACTTGATCTTTAATTTGAAGAGAATTATCTTTTTCATGAGGGGTTGGAATTGTGTATTCGTATTTATATTCATCGACCTCAGGATAAACACCATTTAATGGAACTACCTTGTCATCTACATCATCTTTTTCTGTGGTCTCTTGTTCCGTGATTTGAGGAGACTTGTCCTTTTCCTCAATGGAAGAAATTGAATGTTTGTTTTTATTTACTTCGACCGCTGTTAAATCACCATTTGATATGGCTGCCTTTTTATCTACATCATCCTCTTCTATGGACACTTGATCTTTAATTTGAAGAGAATTATCTTTTTCATGAGGGGTTGGAATTGTGTATTCGTATTTATATTCATCGACCTCAGGATAAACACCATTTAATGGAACTACCTTGTCATCCACATCATCTTTTTCTGTGGTCTCTTGTTCCGTGATTTGTGGAGACTTGTCCTTTTCCTCAATGGAAGAAATTGAATGTTTGTTTTTATTTACTTCGACCGCTGTTAAATCACCATTTGATATGGCTGCCTTTTTATCTACATCATCCTCTTCTATGGACACTTGATCTTTAATTTGAAGAGAATTATCTTTTTCATGAGGGGTTGGAATTGTGTATTCGTATTTATATTCATCGACCTCAGGATAAACACCATTTAATGGAACTACCTTGTCATCTACATCATCTTTTTCTGTGGTCTCTTGTTCCGTGATTTGAGGAGACTTGACCTTTTCCTCAAGGGAAGAAATTGAATGTTTGTTTTTATTTACTTCGACCGCTGTTAAATCACCATTTGATATGGCTGCCTTTTTATCTACATCATCCTCTTCTATGGACACTTGATCTTTAATTTGAAGAGAAATATCTTTTTCATGAGGGGTTGGAATTGTGTATTCGTATTTATATTCATCGACTTCAGGATAAACACCATTTAATGGAGCTACCT